>VZTO01022736.1:12449-110510 GCA_013400615.1 Syrrhaptes paradoxus | reverse complement strand
AAAAAACCAAGAGCAAGCAATTTGGCAAACAGACCCCAAAGCCCACCAGCTCTCTACCTACAAATTTTGACAAATAACTCACAGAACTGAAAAAATTTTCCTTCTCCTTAAGTTTTTTTTTGCATTTATGATTTAGCCTTTCCTCTCCACTGGTGTTTCTCTAATCTCCACGCAGCCCCCCGCATACAGTGCTGGTGGTCCCGGCATGCTCCAGCTCTCGCCAGCCAACACTGACACTGGCCCCGTTCTGGGAGAGGGAGGTCCCCATGCACCAACCCCTGCTCCAGCCACCACACTGGCCAGCAATCTTGAACCCCCAGCAAGTGCACAACTACAGCCTTGTGTTTGGACTGGAAATAGGGCGACAATGAAGAAGTAATTCAGTAAGTAAAAGAAGCCCATATTAGTTTAAATCATTTTCACTGAAAACTAAAGAGCTCCNTGAAGAAGTAATTCAGTAAGTAAAAAAAACCCCATATTAGTTTTCAGTGAAAATGATTTGAACTAAAGAGCTCTATTGAAAGTTTCAGATCTTGGAGTCCTGGGAGACCTTCACCAACTTCAACTGGGTATCAGGGAGCAGAAAAGAGGGACATCAAGTTTTGCAAACGCAGCAGCCATTCTGCCAGAAACTAGACATACAACCGTACTTTCACAACTGAGCTAAATCAGCCACGTTCCAACAGAAGCTGCATTTATCTCCTCAGTACAGCAGAATTTTTTCTTAATTATCCAAGGTCAATGGCTGTGAATATTGAGCAAACTGACACTTAAAGAAGCAAAGATAGATACAAAACTAGAGGGCAGGCTTAGCAGTAGTATCACATTTTAATATAAAGTTGGTCTTTCTAGATGTGAGAATTACTTTCTACTTAATCACCAATCAATACGTTTGATAAGGCACCTTTTTAGAAACAGAAATACCAAGATCTGTACCAGCATAATTCTCCCTTTTTCATATAATCATATTATTACTTAGGTTGGAAAAGACATTTAAGATCATGGACTCCAACCATAAACTACCAAGTCCACCACTAAACCATGTCTCTAAGTGCCACATTTACACATCAACCAAGAGGGAAAAAAAATTTGAATGTTGGAGTAGAGTGTAAAGGTTTAAGACAACAGAAGTATCCCAGTCAGCCAAGAGAATAACTACATTAACTCTTTATCAAACTCACCCAGAATTACAGCAACACCTCAGAATTTTCACCACCATCTCCATGTGCTTAAGATGTCCGCAGAAGTTAACGTGAACAACTTGAAAGCATCACGCCCCCTGTTCAATACCTACAAGATGGGAGGTCTGGGGCACACAGTCTCATCTGCTGCCTTGCTGAAATACACAGCTTTTCCAGACAGGTTCAACCTTGTCACAAAACAGAAACTACTTTGGAAATTCCAATAACCATTTCAGTTTCCCTAAAAACATGCATGGCAAAGGGCTGACAGAGTTTTACTAGTACTGTGCAACAGAAAGGTATTGCATAATTTCCCTGAAATTTCTATTCAAAAACACAACAACAAAAACGCGTATTATTCTCATGAGGTGAAGAGTTATTTCATGCAGCATCCATAATTACACAGCAATTGAAGATTTCTGCAATCACAGAAGCAAAGAATAGCTCCAACAAGCCTAAGGTGAGCAGGATTCTTGGTTTGACCAGGTCCTGATGAGAAAAAATAAGGGAAAGGGAAAGGTACTTCCATACGTGTCGAGATGGAACTAACACAACAGCAATAAACGTGTCCTGACCATAACAGTCCTGGGGAAAAAAAAAAGCATCTTCCTTTAAACACACAGTGATCCTTAGGCAATGCAGGGATTGCGTGGGGCTATGTTTCTCTCCAAGTTACATTCTAGTTTCCTAAGCTTGTTGGTAACATTATATAACTATTAATTACACCGCTGTTCCCCATGCTTTTAACTGCAAGGATTCCAACTGCTTCCAGTAGCTCACTAATCCAAAGTACAATCCTCTTGACAGCAACTGACAGATTTGGAGTATTCAGTTCTAGCCGAAAGGAAAAAAATCAAAACTCGCATCTGTCCACTGAAAAAAACAGCCAATATTCCTGCTGACCAGACTCACAGCTCAGTCAGGGGCTGGGACACACTGCTGATGCGACTCCAAGCCTTGTGTTAATGCGCTAAGTAGCCCTCTCAGCCCAACATAGAGCAGAAAAGGAGCAGCCCAGACCTACAGAGTGGTGAAACACAGAACGGGGGTGAAACACAGAGAAGTTAAGAGCAATGTGCCAGGCAAGGCAGTGAGCTGCTGGAATCAGCACCCTGATGCAGTGCCATCTCGGGGGTTTTCCACCCCTCCGGCAGCACAGCTGGACCCCAGCTGTGTGCCTGCTCCACTACTCCAAAAGGTGACCCCCCCAAAGGATAGCTGTGCTCACACCACAAAGCCCAGCATCCACCCACTCAGGACCAGTTGGGTGGCTCCAAGAAGCAGCTGGAGTCAAGCTGTGCTAACACAGCAGAGGAAGATTTCTTTCCAAAGGCCATCCTGAAATTCTAAGAAAAACAGAAGATTGTGTCTCTTTTGCATCGCTGTTATCACAGGCACTGAAAGGTTTCAAGCACCAGCTACTGGACCCAGCAGACCCCCTCCTCAGATGCCTGCTCTGCCTTCACCCTTCCCATCGACTCTGCCAGCGTGAATCTTCCTTACAAGCTCTGACACAATTCTCCATGCATTATTTATCCTCTTCCTAAGTCATGCAGTGGGGTAATTACTTAATTATTGTAATGATATTTTGCAACGGCTTTACTCTATTATTCTAATTGATTTTCATGGGATTGCTTTTGCTGCATGTTTTGAGCACAAGAGCATATTTTCCTGGAATATAAAAAGCTAAGTTTTACATTCATTTAAAGCTCAAGAGCTGGATGTCAAAAGTGACTTTTTAGGAGAATATCGATGTGTTTTTAATTAAAACAATATTAATGTATTACTCAGATTTTTGCCATCTCTGCTAACAACCACTGAGGACATTTTTTTCCATAAATCTAATGAAATATAGAAAGTTATTAACTATTTGGAAGTATTAATCACAACTTGTTTTCCTTCCAATAGGATGTTGTTTTACTTGTAAGACTTCAGTTAGCATAACTACCAAACTTTTGAAAGGTGAGAAATCTGCAACATTTTTATTCACAGACTAAAAGTTTAAGTCAAAACACATTTGCATGTCTTGCTTAACACCACATTAAATTTTAATAAGATAAACACCCAGCTTAGGACTTGGAGAATTGTTACAGTAAAACACTAAATAAAACCAGTCCTTTCTGTATACTCAACATGATATACACTACACAGCAAAGCAATCCAATTAAACAATTATTTATGTTTCCCTACTCCCAAGATATTCTTCAGGCTATGCATGATTCAATATGTACTTGTAGAAGTTTTGTGAAGCAATGAATAGGATTTCAAAAAACACAACAGTCCCAGTAGTTCAAAACTGCTAAGAAAACTTTTTCTGCCTCGAGCCAGAATTCTTCCAAGAGGAGCCTTACCTTAAAAGCTGCTAATGATAACAGTCTGAACTAGAGCAGGGAGAAACAGCAGCATGCCACTGATAATCTCCCAGCTGTAGGAGCAAAGGCATGGATACAACTCCACAGGGAAGGAACATCACCTTTTTGATCCAAGTGAGCACAAAGATACACGAGGACTAACATATCTGTACGCTAACATCAAACCCAATAATTTTAAACAGTTAGCAGTAGGAAGAATAAGCTTCAGACAGATGAGATTCATCCAGAACTACAGCCCCACAAAATCTGTTAGAATACACGGGTAGAATTCTGGGTATTTTGTTTCCTTCTGCCTAAATACAAGAAAATGTTTGGTCACCACCTATGACACCTACTTAAAAAATAGAAACAAACAGATCCAAAGTTTTATCAGTCTCAGCCCTGTTCAAACTTTAGAGGCTCCTAGGATGACTGAGAGCAATGAGCAATCTGAGGAGTCCTACACTTACATGGACAAAGTTCTTCCATCGGGTCTCATTTAAGTCTTTATACAATACAACTCATTTTTCTGTTCTTTTTTACATACTCAAAACACCTCCCTAGAAAAAAATAGTCTTGTAACAAAGCAAGATCACAAAAGGTAACTGTGTTTTCATATCAACTTACTCCCTTTCTTCTCAACGCATCAGTCTCAGAGGCCTGATCCAGCCCCTGCAGCTGATGACAAAGTGCTGCACTGCCTTCTGCCGCCTCTGGACATGATTCAGAAAAATCAATGCAAAGAGCAAAAGGTCACGTTCTCCACAAGCATCAACTACCTGTTGAACCAAGACAGATTTGCAAATGCTAGCACACTCACAAATAAAGCTACCAGCTGTTATTAAACTGATTTCTTAACACAGTATCCATATTCCCACACCTGTGAGTAAGCCTGTTCCTTACATTACATGACTTCATATATATAAAAAAAACCACTCAAGCTTCTGACAGGCTTTTGAAAACAAGTACGTGTAGTACATAGCTGTACAATTTCACACCTTTGAATAAAGAGTGCCAGTGGGAAAGTCACTCTAACTTACAACACAAAAAAACAAAGGCAAGATGGGAAAAACTAAAGAGACAGAAATAAAAACAAACTACTTCTAGGTGTTATCCCTCACTCTCCCTGCACATTAGGAAAAACGCTGAGAACTGGCACAGAACTGTCACAGGTACCTTATTACGGACATTCTTCCATGATTTCCTTGACATGTCTGGTCAGTGTTAGAAGTAATGCCTCTTCCAAGGACATGCAGCGAGTCTGTCCTCACATTTTATGTCTTCATAAATGCATGTGCTGAACATGAAGGTGTGATCTCCCATGCATCTACAGAGAAGGTATGCGGCATATGCACGTTGTTCTATGGCCCCGTTTGTTGTTGCTTTTTGTATCAACTAGTTAATTCATAATTGAAAAAAATGTCATCCTCTTCATACAGACAGGGAAGCTTTTGCTTACGATGAAGTTTCATTATCACTCCTTTGAATGCAGGTTGAATCATAGTGACTCTCAACACAGCAGAGTTAATTCCCAGCACATGCTTGTACGTTCCCAGCAGATGCAACCCAACAGCCTTAACAAACCCTTCACAGGTCTAAACTTCTGAAAGCAAATGTGCAGCCCCAGCTTCCAGAGGTGCTGTGAAACTGTCACTAAGTATTTTAATGAACCTCAAAATTTCAGTTTGAGATCTGGCATTGCAGACAGTCTGTCCCTGTGGATGGCCCCACAGTCCTATAGACACAAATAATAACACTCATCTCAGACGCATCAGATCTTTTTGACCTCAGAAGTTAAGCAACTTGCAACTGACTTGAGTCACATCCGGTAATAAGCACTTCTAATTAATGACTCTTAATTGCTCCCAGAGTACTGTATTCCCACTCCCATGATTACGCATGTTCCTCACTCTGCTAATCCACATGAAAAATTGTGCAACTCTAACAATCCCATGCCTTTAGTACCCATACAGCACACAGCCGTGCCACTCCTCCAGTGATTTAGGAATTAAGACATCGCTGCACATGACGGTGAAATGAAGCGCACAAAGTGTACCCACCACGCCGTTTCAGCAGTCGTATCATCATTTGCTTTCTTGCTGCCCTCACTCTTATTTTTAAATGCCTACCTATACAGTTCAGAGAAAGGAAGATAAACACTGGGTTTTAAGTCTGACTTCATGTGTAGTTTTTGAGAAGACATTTCAGGATGTCAAAGCGTTTTCCAAAAATTAACTTAAACCTGGGCTCAAGAGTTACCTAACTGTCCAGAGTCACAGCAAGGTGAAAGGGGGAGCTGTGGGGATGTGGGGAAGTCCCCACAACAAGCAGTGCCCTGGCTGCCAGCACCCCACTTGCAGTGCTGGCAGATACACAAACACCCACCAGCCAGAATAACAACTTTCTGCCAACAACTGTAATTTCATTGTGTGTCACATTGCTATTAATCTCTGGACACTGAGACAGTGTTTATGAAAGGTTTGCAGCCCTGTATCCCGTAACAGGAGCGCTCCTGCTTGCCTTGGAGGAAGCCCACACTGGCTCCTGATGGGACCACCACTACACCACCCCTGCGGAGAAGCAAGAGCCCCAAAAGGAGCAAAGCAGCCATGGAGAAACAGCCACTTGCAGGTTAACTCGTCCTCCCTGGGCAAAGCCGGAGGATGCCCACCACCTGCAGCACACCAAGCTACCTTTAAGCTAACCGCATGACCCAGCCGCTGTCCCTCGACAAGTCAGCCACCCGCCACTGCTACCATGTGCTTCATCTTTCACTTTGACAGAAACCCAGACCGTCAGCTGCTGTTAAGAGTAACTTCTGCAACCCACCAGCTTCCCTTTCAACATTTCTCCTCCGATTAAGACACACCATCCTTCAAACCACACACTGGCATCAGGCAGCTGCCAGTCTTTCCTACACAATTCAGCTTCTTGTGTGTAAAGCCAATGGAACATACATCATTCCCCCAAAATAATTCACCATTTTTATGAGAAGCAGTTTATGTGATATAGGTTTATGAATTGCTGAATTGGAAACATTTCCTAGAGTTTATTAAATATTTTTGTTAAATTGATCCACACCCATGACTGTTACAGATGACAGAAGAAAATGGTTTGGTTTCTCCATCAGGCACCCGCAACAACTGAGCAATAGCAGCAAACAGGCACCAACCAGAGCTTCCTCGCCCCATTAGCATTACAGAGGAAAGCCTCCCCTTCTGCTGCTAATGATGTGCTCTACCCTGTATCCCCAGGAGACAAATGACTGCACTGGCTGATTGACTCCATCACAGGGCCATCATCCATCAATGTATTGCCTCTCTTATTGAAATCTCATCTTGGGGAGAGAAAGCCCTCAGTACCACTTCCGAAAAAACAATGAAAGCACTTTCAGAATAAGAGCTCCAAGATATATAATTAGAGCCAAATGCTTCAGCAGAAACACACATTTCCAACAACCTGAACATGCATGCATGCTTTGTCCAACCAGGACAAGTAAGATTTATGTCCTTCTGCTAACCTAGATGATTGTTTTTCTTTTAAACAAAGGAATGAAACGTCTACCATACACATAAATTTCTTCATCAAATTAAAACACAGACATTGAATACAATCATACAGAGTAAAGAATGGCAACCTAAGGATATTTAGCTGATTTGCTAAAGGGTGAATTCCAGCCTCTTTTACATAGGCTCAAATAACCCTAACATCATACTATCCCCATTGATACCTGCAAATAGGAGTGAAAGAAAATAGAAATCCTTCCATGTAGTATAGATAATTAAAAAATTAAAAGGGAGTAATCTTATTCAATTAAGAACAACCTCTATAATTTTAAAAATGCTGCATATTTGGGATCAGGGCACAGGGTGTAACCCATGGTCAACACTCATCGGGCAGCGTTCTGGTCAACTTTGCAACATCACCTAGTAGTTCTACATCCTCTGTCCACCTCCCCAGTTCAACCATATAAATTGCACATGAACTACCTATAGTTCCATACGCACAAAAAATAAACCAGTTCAGGAAAAATATTTCAAATTATGATCAGTCTCACATATGTCTACTCAACAATACAAAGAAGGCAGCTTTATCTCAGGCAGGATATTTTGTCTCACTTAGCACCTCTGTGTGCTACAAGCAACCCATCATATTCTGAAATCCCAGAGAACAATCTGCTTGAGAAAACAAATCTAAATATTTATTCCTTGTTTACCCCAAAACAGAATCCAAAACTGACTTGTTTTGCTTCCATTTTATTTACAGACAACCAATCTGATAAGATCCTCAAACTAAAGTTCCTAGAACTTCCTGTGTAAGTTGTAAATATAGTTTCTGGAAGTTTACACCTCAGTATAGCAACTGACATAAAGCATACACTGTGCTTACTCAAATATGGAACACTTCAGCTGTCAGAAAACTGTCAGAAAATACACACTTCAAAATGTTTACCAGTCAGAAGGTTAAAATCAATTTGACTATTATAAGACTTCTGCAGTAAAGAACATAATTACAAATGTTTAGTATTTTGGTCCTTGTAGCATAGGGGGTTACTCTACAACCCCAGGCCAGTGTTTCAAATAAGACCAACCAGACCACATACACATGGTTCAAAATCAGGTCTCCTGGGTTTACAATCCATACTTTAGATCCCTATAACCTCTTTTTCTCATGCATTTCCAGCATTACTCAACAGAAGATTGGCTGTACTTTTAACTTTCAGAAACATAGGCAACACTTCAATAATAAAATACTATGAAAACAATGCCCAGTTTTAGCCAGATAGTTTTGTTTTTTCTAGGAAGGAGTTGAGATTCACCTGACTCTGAAGATGTGGAGTGTTACTGATCAGTCAAACAAAACCCACCAGGCCAGAAAGAAGCGATGCTTTTTGCTCTCATTTATATTTGAGCCAGTCAGTATTACAATCTTTCCAGTGTTTAACAGGCAGTGAATTTGTTGATGTACCAATTAGCACTCTGCTACAAAGAACACGCTCCTAATTAATAGCTGGCTTACGGGAAGAGATATGTTAAGGATTTGGTTGTACTTCCAGACGTACCAAAAAAGTGTGAAATGAGCGCTGGTTGATGTAAAGAAAATCTGTCTGCACAAAGAGACAATCAATGTATTTAGCATGTGTCAGCTCTAGAAGGAACTTATATAAATGTAATGGAGGCATTTCCACACTGCTTCTGTCGTATCATGTAATCTTGGACATCTGCTTAGGGTAGCATGTATGGGTTACTCAGTATTTGTGGCCTGCTTTTTTTGCTGTGTCCTTAATAACCATGAAGTGGTAATAACAATAATTTTCCCTCACCTGTCAGAAACATGCACACTTTAAATAAATCCTCAGAAACCCTCCTGTAAGACACCTTCCCTCTGAAAATGCCCCGATTTCTCCTTTTACCTTGTGAAGAAGGCCAGTGCAAAGAGAGACGTAAAGTACAGCTGCAAGACACAGTCACAGAGAGAGCTTGTATGAATCTTATTTCAGGTCGGAGCTACGCATTACGAAATTCCAGCGCACCTTGTGAGTGACCTACATTGCGGGACTGGAACCCCCTAACCTAGAGAACCACCCGAAACCCTGCAAAATAGGTCAGTGGGTTTCCTCGTAAGAAGCATTATGCAGACAAGAAGAGATGCATGCAATAAAGGACAGGCAGAACACATCCTTCACCTAACACCAGAGCACAATGCAACCTGTCTCTCGCCCTGCTGCCATATTCCTGCACACTGGCAGGACTCCCCGGAACTGCTGTGAACTTCTGTGCTTCTCGCCGGGGGACCGTGGAAGGACTTGCCTGCTCATTCAAACCCAATAGAGCAGGGAAAAAAGGAGCAACACAGCAGCAAGGAAAAGTGAGCCTCCCAAGAGCAGAACTGTTTAATTCACATTGTGAGCACAAAGCGAGTCTCGCAGCAGCTGGAATACAAATTTCACCTGATTCACGATCAGCCTGGAGTTACAGAAGGGGTATCCAGGCTACAGCACAAAAGCCAGATGGGGCGAGCCGAAAGAATCCACCCTGCCCACAGCACATTACCTGCCAACCTTCATCCCTCATTGGTCTTGGGTCCCATGTGCTGCTTTCAGGGGACCTAACAGTTCAGCGAAAACAGAGCCCCAGGGGACTCCAAGCTGCTGGAGAACATGAGCAGACAGCACACGACAGCAGGAGCCGAGGATGTCCACAGGGAACCATGCTTTGCATCTACCACCTCCCTCCTCTCAGCTATTGCTCTGGTCAACACTGCACAAACACTTTTCTATTTCATACAAGGTTTCACTTATTAGACGAACCCACATCAGGGTGCAAATGCACACACCAATTGTGCAAATGCAGCAGCCCCTCCGCAGCCAGCTGACGGGAACATGAAACAATTGGGGCAATCAAGAAAGGCACGCAGAGAAAGTTGCTCAGCATTCCTCTGCCTACCAGTTCCCCACAAGGACCTGCCGAGAGCAAGCATCAGTATCCCAGTGGACACAACGTCTGTTTACAGCAATAGAAGTTGCGTGCCCTCTCCTCCTACACGCACATGCATACTTTGATTTATATTCCAACCTCCCAAAAAAGCAGTCTATGGAGGATGGGAAAAATGAATAATATTCACGCTGCACATTATCAGTGATAGATTAACACGCTCAGTGTTGCAGTTTATCTGAGATCTTTATAGTTTCCAACAGAAATCAGAGACTGATATTAAACCCTACCGTGCACAATCACTTAACCCAAACAGGTAATCCACATGAAAATTATAACACGCTTTATCCAAACTGCATATTTTACTATGTTATTTAATATAAAGACTTATTTTCCGCCCCCAACAAAAAAAGAGCCACAACAGCTATAGCTATCATTCCTTAACAGGACCTTCAGGAAAAAGCAGCAGTAGAAGCAATATGAGTCACAGCAGCCACCACAGTACCTACGGTGTTTGTCACCTAAAGCACATGATGCACTCGAATTTGATATACATAGTAAAGGGATACTGCCACGATGCTGCACACCAATACTGATGATCCTCCCTGCTGAGAATGACTTCCCAGAGGTGCTGACACCCAAGAGAAATCCTGTGGTGATGGTAATGAGATCATTAATGCCAGAGCCAAACACTAGCAAAGAGCAAATCAGGACACAACCCTTATTTCTTTCGAACAGCCCGAGTACAAGATGCAGATCTTATGCCAGTGTTATGCTTGCACCAGGATGACAGATAATAGCTGATCTGAAGCTGAACAGCTTCATCTGCTCAGATGAGGTCTCACAGTCCTCTGTGCTAGTTAAAAAAAAAAAAAAAAAAAAAAAAAAAAAAAACAACACACCAAAGGAAAAAGAAATAAGAAAAAAAAAAAAAAAAAAAAAAAAACAACAAACCACACACCAAGGGTAGCATGAATCTGTGCCAGTAGTCAGTTTACAATGGATCAATATCCCAAGCCACGTGGCTGAGGCACCTGCGGTCCAGCAGTACAAGTCATGAAGTCAAACTTACTGTATTGTCAAACCACAGCCCCAGAACTCAGGGCTTGCTGTGAACCATCAACATTGTCTGCTTGTAAAATGCTAGGTTTGTTCCTCCTGTCCTTAGCTTCCATGCCCTGGTGGGTTTGCCAGACCTAGCAAAAGTACTCCTACAAAATCAGAAAATAACAGCTAATTACTTTTAGACAGTGCTGGTAAACAAGGTATGAGACAACAGAGGTCTGAAGAACTCCTTGCATGTGGGCAATCATCTTGCAAATAGTTACCACGCATTCCAGCACTGAAAACCACCTAGGCAGAATTACGCTGCTCTCATCTGTTACCAACAGAGCAGTCCGCAAGGGGACACATCCTTGGGATCTGGATGGCCCCAGTGAGCGCTGGCACAACTCCAGACTGGTACAGAGCAGGCTCTGCTCCACCTGATCCAACTGCCATTTAACTTCAGCGATCAACGGGAAAAATAGGCATGATTTAACCATAGATCTAAATGGCCAATTAGTGAAAAAAATATTCCAGAGTAAAGGCACCAACGTCCCTTTCACAACAGCTTTTTCCAGATGAGTCTCATACCCCATTTTTATAGAAAATAACCCACTTAAAGTCCAGCTATGACACTAAATAAAACCCACCTTAATGTAGGTGAAAGCTACTTAACTTGAAAGAACTGAATGAAGCCACTTCGCTGCCAACCTACACCACAGCTACACACCAAAGCAAGCATTTTTAGAACAGTCCTGCAAACACATGGCAAATAAGAAGGGCATACATTAGTTGTACAGAGGTTAGGATCATAAGCCTGACTCCTCATTCCAGGAATAGCAGGACTATCTAGTATCTATTCTGGTCAGCCCAGCCTAGATGCAGAACAAGAGAGTACTTCTCAAATGGTGACATGGACAGCACTTTATGTCCTTCAAGATACTAGATGCAAACATGTAAAGGAATTTTTTGGAGAACTGAAAGGGAACAAAGGCCAGAATCTGAGACACCTGTTCCACACAACAGAATATTCATTTTAAAACTATGATGAATAGTTTCAGCTCAGCCTCCCCTCAAAAATAAGGATGGCAAAAGAGCGAAGCACTACTGACGTACACTCCTTGAGCACTCCACAATGAAACCTATGTTCAAACCACTTGATGCAAACTCCAAACCATGCACTTTAGGCATACGGGCATTAGCAATAAATACAACAGAAATGCTTATTAAGTGCATGCTTGCAGGACATACACACCACAACTTGTTAATTTTGTACTAAAAAGTCACATTGTTTTGTTAATTTGCATGTCAGACATCTAGTTGTTGCTGTCACATCTTCCAGACTTTTTTTAGTGCATTTCTCAGTAATCAAGGCACATTGACGATAGAGGACATGAAGTTCAGACAAGGAAAGCACTTATCCAAAGTCAGAGGAAAATTAACACCAGAGCAGCTCCATCACATCACACCACTTGCCTATTTATCCAAAATTAAAGCTTCAGAAAACAGCAACTACCTCTGTGAAATCAGAGGGATGGCAGAAATATTCTCCTTCACAATGATGTCTGAAAGTAATTCCATGCAGAAACCTACACAGCCATGCCTGGGAAGAGAGAAGAAGCTACAAGAAGAGGTGTACAGAACACAACGTATGTAAACCATCGAAGAACCAAAGGGGAAGAAGAGCAGGAACACCAGCAAGAAAAACAAATGGAAGCAGGGAGCCATCATCTACCCTCAAACAGGAACGCAGTTCCCCATAACAAGGCCAAATTCTGCCCTCACTAAACTCTCCTTCCACATTTGAAGTGGTAAAGGACATTGGAAGGGAACAGATGTCCATGGAGCAAGCTTCCTAGCAAAAATTTTATTTCAAGCCTTCTCCTGGGTGCAGGAGCTAGTGGGGCTACACCAGAGCAAACCACCAGCTCCCAAGCTACCAGTTAAATTGCCGTCTTGCCCAACTGTTGAACATGGCTTGCACCTTTGCCGTGATCCCCACAGAAGGAAAAACTTAGAAAAACTCGACATACTTGCCTAAATAGAGCAAAATGGAAGTTTAACTATAAAATAGCAGGAAAAAAGTCAAGGAAAGGGAGTTAGTGACCTACTGTAACAAATCCAGTAGTCAAGTAAGTACTACAGGTTTAATGTAATCTTTGCACAACTCCTCCCAATTCTCTTGAGACAGATTTTACCTCATTTTTATTTAAAAGTGCAACTGAAATATTTATAAACAGCCTTTTGAAAAAGTGTTCAGGTGTAATTTAACTGTGTAGCATCTACAGTGAGTTTGACTTGGCAGGTCAACTCTAAAACTCACTGTGTTTGAAGCTCCTTTCATGAGATCCTAGGGAAAGGGGATAGTTGGATCTGAGAAAGTAAAACTTCTAACTGCTGCCAGCCACCCCTCCCACATACCAACAGATTATATCGAGTCTGATAAAATACACACACAGTGAGAATTAGCTAACATCCTAACTAGTTGTCAAATCAGAGAATATTTATCAGCCAAAGTAAATTCTACATCAAATAACTGGCTTCACTGTGGAGCAGAGGAAAAAAAAGTAGGTCATACCAGATCTTAATAAAAAAACTGGGCATACAATTGCACACAATAATTTGATGAAAACCAGTTGCCTCACCACATCTACAACGTCTGTCTTTCACTACTTTGTTGGGTTTTTTAATCAGTGGCTTCGATAAATTTCCAGTAAGTGTTACTGAAGGAAGCCTTAATGAAGCAAAGCAGTTTTAAATGTGGAAGTGTCATCAACTTGTCAAACCGCAACTTAAAAGTCAAGCTCATCAGACACCTTATATTTCAAGTAATCAATTATCAATCATAACTCATTAAGTATCTTTACATCAGTCACTTATTTCAAAATTTCTGAAGAATTTCCCTGGCAATGACTCATACGTCACATACTGTAACACTCAAAGCAATGCCACAACAAAGAACTCTGACCTCCCAGGTCTTCTCAACATTCAACGCTCACTCACGACATTCAATCACTCCCGCTTTCAGTTATATTTATTCATAAATGATATAAATATGCAAGACGACATGATGGTCCATTGAATATTTTAAATACTTTCTCAAATCCTACAAACAAAAGCAATTTAAAAAGCAGCAAAAATGAATAGAAAGCTGATGAATTAAATGAATAAAAATTAGAAGCCATTCATAAGGGTCCATTAAAAGCTAAACAGAAGTACAACGTTTTAGACCAGAGGATCACATCTGCAAGAAAAGCTACAGCTCTTAACCTGGAATCACTAACTGCTATCCCTCTTAAGGGCCCTTTAAGAGACAAAGCATCTTACTACTTCAATAAACAGTTTCAAAATTATCATTCAACAACAACAAAAAAAACAGCACACAAGAGAAAGCTGCTGCTCTCAAAATGAACATCAGCATGGTGGCCAAATAAAAATGATCAAGTTTGATACAAGATACAACCCATATGGACTCCTACATCTCATTAAGGCTCTCCTCCCACAAACATCCGTGCACATGCTTGACACCACGCTGTGAGAACTTGCGGTGAATGCAAGGCTACGCGCTGTAGTAGCACAGTTAAAGACCAGCCGACTGCAGGATCAACGCTGTTTCACCTGAGCCAAGAGGGAAGCTAAAGAAAAAGAAACGCATAGAAACCAAGCTGTGCTGTGAAGGTGCAGTTGCATGACAAAAGAAGATTGAACAACCCCCTACTGTCCCGAAAGCTTGACCTTACTCAATGCTATAACTATGCTATTTAACATTGTTTTAAGTTCAACACCTGTCCATATTTTGTAAAAAGCGTAGGGATGCTTGTAACTGACGTGCATCATAAAACACAGTGAAGTACTACAGCACTCTGCTGCTGTAACTCAAGAGTTTCAATGGCCCAAAAGCATGCTCCCGATTCAAAATTGAACTTCACATTGTTTAAAGCACAACGCGAACAACAACCAACCGAACATGCTTTCACCTCCTTTGTCAATCGTCAAGAAAGCCAAGTCATGCAAACAGCCTGCTGATGAGAGCATCTCAGTACTTCAATCAAAGAAAGAAAATGCCTTTCACAATGGAAATCTTACGGACTACTTCCATAGCAGAGCAGAGCAACACAAACTCAAATTTGGAAGGTACAATATGAACAAACTCAGAAGTCAACACGGTAGAACAAATCAGAAGAAGAAAGAAAAAGCAGAGCACCACATGCCTGCTTTAGCATCAACTGATATTTCCAGGACAAACTTTCTGAACCCATTAACTGCGAGAGTGCAAGTTTTGGGGGTTTTTTTGATATTAAATTAATTACTGTATGTCAGCTTCACAAACTTGTATACTTCCACAGTTACTCAGTGGAAGACAGAGAGACCTGACCGCTAAAGCTTTCAGAAATCCGCAGCATTCCCACACTGAGCACAAAGCTGATTCCTTTTGGATGACAACAGACACCAAGAGATCAACATCTCAGGAAGGGAGTCGTCGTTCTCGTGGCATCTTTAGTTTCAGCCATTTCCTTTCTCACTCCCTAATCCTCAATCATTTCTACACCTGTAGAAAACACAGGTAAATCTCCACCCAAACCACAGTCAACCGCCTGCCCCAAACCACAGTCAGAACACTTCTGGCTGGCTGCGGATTTCCAAGAAGTCCTCCGTACATCAGCGACAAAAAAGCAAAGAACAACAAAAAGATTCAGGTTGCTGCCACATCCACGAAACATGTCTTCCAGCTTCAATTAAACGCTTGAAAGGGAATTTTTAAAATCCACAAGCTTTTGACTGGGCCAGAAGGGACTGCACGTGGGGAAAAGGGAGGTTGCAATCAGGTGATATCCAGGCAACAGAGAAAAAAAAATCAACAAGTCAGCGCAGCCCAGCGCAGAGCAAAGCCACCTGGAAAGGTGCGGACGTACCTTGTGGAGGTGCCTTTCCTGACATCGCAGATGCTGCATTTGAAGGCTTCGGCGCTGTTCCTGAAGGTGCACACGCTACAATCCCAAAAGCCTTCGTCGGCGGCAGGTTTGGCTTGCCTCTTCGGCCTTGAGGAGGGGGAGGGAGAGGGGAAGCGTGTGTGTGTGTACGTGTGTGTTTGGGGAGGAGGAGAGAGGCGGCGGGAGGAGGAGGAGGGAGAGGAGGAGAGAAAGAAAAACACACACATGAGAAACCATGTTACAGAGCCCTGAAAACCACTGCCTGCTCTCACCCCCTCCACGCCCGGGAACAGCCGACAAACACCTACCGGGGCCGGCGCCCGGAGAGGTGCGGTGCCGCGCTCCGCCCCCGGACCCGCGCCGCGGGAGGGCCCAGCCGGGCCGGGCCGGGCCGAGCCGAGCCGAGCCAAGCCAAGCCGAGCCCATCCGGGCCGGGCCGGCCGCCTTCCCCCAGCGCCCCCCGCACCGCGGCGGGGGCTGCCCCCCCTCTCTCAGAGGAAGGGTGGGAGGATGGGTGGGAGAGTTTTAAGGCTGGGAGGCGCGTTCCCTCCTCCTCCACCTTGTTAAACCTCCCTTTGTCTGGGAGCAGCGAGTGCGCGGAGCGGGAGTGCGAGCGAGCGGAGCCGCCATGGCTGCTCCTCACACCACACCAGCCCTGGCACCGGCGGCAGCCAGGGAGACACCGGCACTCCGCCTCCTGCTGCCCTTCCACGCTCCCTCCATCTTAGGAGNGCCCCTCGCCACCGCGCCCCCCCCTTCCCCCGCGGCGGAGCACACGCACTCAACTACCAGCCAGGGGCCTACCCACCGCCATCCCCTCCCGCCGCGCCAGCGCCGAGCCGGGCCCGCCGCCACTGGCGGGGCAGGAGCAAGTCAGGGCAGCCCCCGCTGCCCTCCCTCCATCTTAGGTGCTTCTCCCCCCACCCCGCGCCCCCGCTCACCTGGTCGGGCTCTTCTTGTCGCCCATGACCATGGATCGGGGCCGCCCCTTGCCCTGCGCACAAAGAAAGAGGCGAGGGGGAGGGGAGGGGGACGGGGCTGCCTCCGTCCAGCAGGCTCCGGCTGCTCCTCACCCCCGCGCCGCCGCTCCTGCCGCTGCCAGGCTCCGCTCCAGACTAGCAGCGCAGCGCAGCCCGGCGCCCTCCCTTCTCCTCCTCCTCCCTCCTCTCTCTCCCTCCCCGCGCCGCGCCGCTCCGGCGGGCGGAGCTCGCCGCCGCGCCGCGGCCAATGGAGGCGGCCCCGCCGCCAGCCCTGGCTGGGAGGAGACCGGGGAGCGCCCCCCGCGCCGCGCCGCCTCCCCAGCGGGTCCCTCCCCCGCCCCCAGCCGGGAGCCCCTCCGGGCCGCCTCTCTCCCTCCTTCTCCTCAGCGGCGCGGGCGCTGCCCCCCGCACCGGGAGGGCGGGCTCCGCTCAGCTGGCGTTGGCGAGTGGCCCCTTCCTTTCCCGTCCCTTCCCCCTCGGAGGGCTCGTCGCCTGCCCGTCTCCTGCCTGTCCCCCGCGGGAGCGGGGCTGAGGCCAGCGCCGGGGCCTGCTGCGGGCGGGAGCCCCTGAGGGGAGAGCGCGGCCGCGCGGCCCCGTCCTGCCGCGGGGCGGGAGCGGGCTCCGAGCGGCGGGAGGGGCAGCAGGTACCGGCGGGGCCGCGGGTGCGTAGGCCCGCTCCTGAGGGGCAAGGGCCATGCCACCCGGCGGCCGCCGTGGCCGTTACCCCGCAGGGTTGGGCAGCAAACTCCTGCTCAGAGCCCTTTCCTCGGGCACGGGCTCCTTGTGCCTTCAGCAGCACCTCGGCTGCTCCCTTCAGGAGTTTCCGCTCTGGGTCAGGTCAGTGGCCCCTACAAAGCCGACGGTGTTTCGGCAGCACTGGCGTAGCCTTCCAGAAACGTTCCCATCAATCCCTCAACGATCTATCAACTCCACCAAAAGCACAAACTCTGGTTCTGCAAAACTCCCCAAGGCGGCAAAAAGTGCCATTTCCCAAAAAGTGCCATTTCCCAAAAAGTGGCAGCCCTGCCCCGATTTGGCCCTGCTCCCCCTGCCCCTGTGGGAGCACCGCGGTGGCGAGGCTGGAGGGCGATGTGCCGAGGACGAGCCCTTGCCACCTTTGCTGAGCCACTTTTCACGCAGGGCCGGTTCCTCAGGGTAAGGAGCAATAAAAAAAAAAAGTTGGTTCAACCACTCCTGGCTGCACGAGCGCAAACCTTGCAGGGAGGACATTTTTTCACTGTGCTTTCCCAATTTCTCAGTGGCGACTACGCCAAGCTAACAGCTCCCACCAGTGAGGAGCGAAGTGGCATCCCCCGGCCAGGATCAGCCCAGGCAGGAGGGGTGTCTGCGGGCTGTGTGGGGCTGGGCCCGAGAGCATGGCCGGCAGGGCTGCAGGGCGAGGGTGAAGGTCTGAACAGTTAACCTGTGGCTGAATGCAAGGATAAAATAAATTTAAAAAAAAATGCTACTTAGAAAGCAAACCAGTGTAAGTGGCTTAAGGCAGGATACGCTCCTACCATGGCGGGAGGAAAGCACGACGGTGTCCTGCGCCTTAAAGCTTTGGTGATCTGGACTCACTCACAAGCCACGGAGGGTTTTTCCCCTCTACTGATGCCCATTTTAACAATCAAACTATGCTAACAGAGTCACCTCTCTGTATTTAATAGCTGCCTGTAATCCCCTGACCCTACCCAGCCCCTCCATACCCACACAGGTAATTTAACCCTTGCTGGCACTGCTAACTATGATTTGTACAGATGAAGGCTTCCAATGGCTTTTTTCTACACCATAGAAATTCCTGAACAATACAGCAAGAAGCAGACATACTCCAAGGGCAGAGTTAAGGTTGTGCAATTATCACACGTAGGAAGTGTCATTTTCCCATTGCATCTGCTGTTTTCCAAACATTTTTGCTCTTTTAGATTATAGCAGTAACGTTTGCTTTGGGAATCTGTGTGGGAACAGTAACTCGGCAGTGGTCACGGGGTCTGGTACGTGCAGAGTCCTGGTGTGCAATCGCTACCAGAACTTCATGGCTGGGATGTTTGCGGGGACAACAAGAACACCATGTTTGGGGACAAGCTCAGTGGAGAACCTGAGAAGAAGCACAGAAAGGCAGAAAACACAGAAATTTTGACTTAGAAGGAGGTCTAGGCACAGGTTTTCTGCCACAGCTGCTTCCCTTAGCTCCGCATTGCCACGTTACACAGAGCGACAGCTACCACAGGCACAAAATGAGTTATTGTGGAAACACCAAGGAGCCACAGCCCATTTTTTGAAAGCAATTTATCTCCTCGAAAAAAGTTTCAGGGTTGCTGTTTTCTTTTCATAGCAAAAGTTGTTTTCTTTCCAAAAACCTACTACATCCTTTATTATCAATTCCCCTGGAAACCTTCCTTCCTCAGCAAACAACGCTTTCAAAGTCACGTGTTCAAAGCTTGGCAGCCCAAGCATAGCGTGACTTCATTCAATCACGAACATACAACGGGAGGTGATCATTCCCAGCTTGTTAAAACACTCTTCATGCCACAGTTGAGTGTCCCTACCTTCACAGACAGTTTCTGGAGGAGGACCGTGGCTGCTGGTGGGTTCACGCATTGATCCAGCCAGAGCTTTTGAGCTGCTGCATCCTGCAGCAGTTGACCCTTCCAGCCACTGACCCACCAAGACAAGAACCATTGGCAGAAACCAGGGCTGAAAATACAGTCAAACTGAATTACAACTGCCTTGGTGGGGTATTTATTTCACACTGTGGTGTTAGCACAGGGAGTTATCCTGCTGGCCTCAAAATTCACTGAGGTAGCACGGGCAGTGCATCCCACTGAGCATTTGAGGAGTTTCAATGGAGTTTGGACTCTTGCGTCCTTGCAGTGCAGCCTTGGGGAAGTCATTTAGGACTTCTCATTAACTCCAGAAGTCTGGAATTGAAAAGTGAAAGGAGTGAATTTCTAGGCTCACACATGAATCTATGGCACCAATTTTCAAACCAAACTCATTGCAGCTAAATGTTCTGGACTCCACGGTGCTCTTCAGCTGGTGGTAAATCCACCTGAAGAATTTCCCATCCTTGCCTCCAGAAGATGCCACTTATCTCAGCGGTGCCAACTGTGTGAAACTGCTTGTTTGAGAGCACTCACACAGAGGATCCTGTTAACCCACTTCTTTCCACCTCTCCCCTTCCCCCACCGTGTGGATTTTTAACAACAAAAGTCTTGTGACGAGTCACTGGTTGCAGATGCTTCCAGGGCACAACAAGAGGCATGGCACCGGGCAGACACGCTCACAGGGGGAGCCACAGAGAGCAGGCACGAACCTCTCAGGCCAACCTGGCTGGGAGCTCATTCCCCAATGGCTTTGCCCAGCAAAACTTTGGCTGTGCATTAGTACATCCTTCATGTCAGATACAGAGATGCTGAGATGAGACAGACAGAGCACAGTTACTCCTCTGCAGCAGCTCAGCATCCTCATCCCCATCTCCCTTGCCCAAATCATCCCTCACTCCAGCAGTACTACAGCTGCTCCTGCTTCTTTGCTTCAGCCCCTAAAGCAGCCGATAGCCTGTACCCTGGACAGCTGTCCAGGGATGCTGGGAGGCACACCCTGAGCTAATCACCCTGTTAATAGCCTCTTCAGTCGGTGAGACCTCGGAAACCTGGGGTGCCAAGAGTACAAGGATAATTCCCTGCACCTGGACCATCAGTATAAATGGATTTAAAAATAAACGGCGATGCTACACACGCAGCCAAAGTCAGTATTTGTGCATAGGTTTCAATGCCAAATATAAATATTAGCTTGAGCTTCTCGGCCCTGTTGGTCACTGTGGTAAATACACATTTTTGTAATTTTACATCAGACACACATAACTTCTCAGAAGTGACTGCTGTCCTGAACAGCCTGAAGTCTAACCTCTAGTAAATTATTTTTCTGTGGATTTAATAAGGAATTTGTTACACAGGAGTGGGAATCGGGCTCAGGACACAGGTCTCTCTATTAGTTTAGCCAGAGCTAAAAGGATCAGAAGTGATGCTGCTGCTCTCTGAGGCAGGGAAGTTGCATGTCACCACACAATTAGCACTTTTAGTGGAAATAGGTGGAAAGGGAAATTAGCAATTGAGGGTAGAAATGGTGAACCACCTACACTGGAGCACCTTAACAGCCAGCATTTATTTCACTTCCTCCTGCTGAAGGCCATTAAATGTGTTTGGTCTCCCCAAGTTCCAGGATAAAAAGAAGATGTCAAGGGGTGGAAGAAAAAGAGGCTGTGTGAAAGCCAGAAGATTTCACAGAAAGTAGCGTGATGTTTGCCATACTCTAAAAGCATCCTTGGCATGGGAAGCAGGAGCCCATGCTCAGAAGCCTGAAAGTCTTCACCACAAAACAAAATACCAAACCAGAAAGCATGCATTGGCCAGAGACGCTGGTGGCCAACTAGCCGCTCACATTCTTGCTCTCAAAGCACGGCATTAACCGCCATCGGCTTCGGGTGCCAACACCAGCGAGCAGTCAGAAGGAAACTACTCCTGGAAGTCTCACTTAGCACTTGGCAGCACCTTTGAAAATGTGGCCCAGGCTGAGTTTGTAAGCTTTTGGGGAAAAGCGCTGTGCTTGGGATTGTGTAAACACAGAACCGGCTGATGGACAGCCCTGGTGTACCACAGGGTTTAATGCATGCTCCAACAAAACATACTGAGTTAACAAGGGTCTCAGATTAATACAGGGACACTAAGAGACTTCAACGATAATTGTGGGAGAGAAACAAATGATAAGGAAGAGTTACTACCCAGTGTGCCATTTTCTAGACTTCAGTAAAGACTCGGATGCACGTTCAGATGGGATATTTTTAGCTGAGATGGGAGCGCAGGCATGGCAAAGTAGGCAAGGGATGAAGCAAGGAGAACCACGGGGCTGGAGGAAGATTGTCAGTAGAGCTCCTCAAAAAAACAGCCTTGGCATAAACATTACTTGATATTTTCCTTAGTGACCCCATTAGGAAAAGGAGGGATTGTGCTAATAACCTGAAGGTGGGAAGCAGAATGTCACACTGGAAGAAGAGAATAATTTTAAGAGAGAGCGCAAAATGGAAATGGGATGAAATAAAATGTTACTGAGTGCTGGGTGCTCGTAATAAAACTTTCTGACACAGAGCAGGAACTCTCTGGTATGGCATACAGGAGAGAGAAGACATCTCTGGTGTTTGTGTGTCACTGGTGTGACTTAGCTCCTGAAAAGGCCGATGTCAAGGACGGGATGTCAGAAGAAGTACTGATGAAGAGAGACAGGGAAACATATACTGACTTTGTGCAGTGCACAGGCAAGGTCTTGATGGAACTACCATTCTCTGGTTGAAGAAAAAAATGCATACAAGCTGGGACAAGCATGGAGGAGAGTTTCTAGGATGATAAGAGGAATGGGAATCCTATTTTATGAAAGAAGTTTCTACAAACTCAACTTGCTCAGCCTAGGCTGGAAGGGGACATGACCACTCTTTAAAAAATACACGGGGGAAGGTAGGAAACACATCACAGCGACAGAAGAGCTAGCAGACAAGAAAGAAGAGCACAACTGATGTATGCTGGACATGTAGGCTGTAAACTAGGCATCTGTTTCTAACGTTCAGAGGAACAAGGAACACAAATAGCCTCACAATGGGAGGAGCAAAAGCAGACAGTGTAAAGATGGACCTTGATCGTTTACAGAAGGAATCGCAGAGCAGAGCAGCTCACACGGTCCCTCCTGCCCCTATGATCCCACTGAGGTCAGACCTTACTGCTGTCAACAGAGTCCTGTCTCTCCCTCCTAACCCACCCACACCAAATAAGCATGTCTGACTTGTTTCCAGCCAACAGATCTCTGTAGATGCCCTCTCAAGGGAAGGGGAGAGGTACAGGGAGAAGAAAACTCTTCATCCAGCTTTTGTGCCTAAAAATGGATTTCTCAAACAGCCAGGGATTTCCAATTTGCTTCTACATTCGGTATGCGTGCTTTTCCTCCCAGAAAACTTGAAACTTCCTCTATTCAGCAAAATAAGGGTATTTTAAGGTCTTCTTTTTTAATATAATATATTTATAAATAGTCTTTCATAGGTTCTTTGGAAATAGTTTTAGAACTGAATTAGCAAGTGATCGAATGTCGACTATCAGGAACTTCGAACACCAAGCCAAAAACTTTCTATCAGAAACAGCCTGCTGAAGAACAGTGTAATAGAAAAGGATCTGAAAGATGAGGAGCAATATGCAAGCAACAGCCAATGCCAAGAATCTCCAAGGTCTGCAAACCCTTAAAATGCCAGACAGACAGGAGTAGGAAACAGCCTGAAAAGGTAGAGGGTCATAAAAACCTCTGTGTGCAACAGCGTTAAATCTAAAACTCGGCTGAGTGGAAAAGAAAGCCAACAAAAACTGGAGGCTCTAGCTAAGCATCCTGCACACTGTATTCTACAGATAGCAAAGGCTGTGCAATTTAAATCTGTAATCCCTTCCCAAGCAAAGAGGCTTTTGCAATAGCGCAATCTGGATGTCACTGGCATATGAATAGGCATCTTGGGACTGCTCTGGAGAGCAGAGGTCAAAGTTTAGTGATGTATGTAGTTGTCTCCCTAATGGGTCTTATTGATTATTATCCACAGAAACAAGCAACGTCTCCAATGTGCCTCTCCCTTTGTGCTAGATGCTGGCAACCAAGAAAAAGCACCTTGGTCTTCCGGCTCCATGCAGTTTGTAGAACATTCAAGCCTGCGAGGAGAAAAGACACAAAGTTGCTGAATAATGAAACACAGAAAGTGGAAAATAGTAAATAGATCTGTGTAACATCTGCATAAAAAGGATATGTGGGAGCACAGTGTCAAAAAATGATATCTAATAAAATTTTTAAAAAAATTTAGGGTAACATGAGACAAGGAAAGAGGAAGGGAAAGCAACAAGTCAACATTACAATTCAATCACCTCAGTAAATTATGTGTCATGGAGAGGGCTGAAAATCCTCAGTATAGGTAGAGACAAATTCACACTTGTCCAAGCGCAGGTATCCCAGCAGGGTATCTTAGCTATTGCAGTGAAACTGTCATATTGACGACACAAAATGGTAGTGATAAGTTGGTATCTTCATGGCACAGGCACAATGCTGTTGTGGAAAATTCAAGGGGAGAGCAAAAATAGAAAAAGCACCAGAAGGACTGGAAGTATAGTACCAATGCTATTTTTTCCTATTCTGTGGCAGCCAGCCAGCACAGTTATGAGCAGAGCCAGCTCAGGTAGGACACTGGGAACCCCCTTGGTGGGAGACAAAGCTGATAAATAAGCAAGGGTACGGGTGACTGTCAGATCTCTTCAAACTTCCTGAGTTTGCAAGATGGAGCCAGAGAAAGCAGACTCATTCTTGAGAGTTTGGTACTTCTGCTTCTGGCTGCTGCTAGAAACTGGAAGGGGGGAACCCCAACCCTGTCTGCAGTATTTCAGAATCTCGGAAGAAATCCCATTTGGGTTCAGGGTTACGAACCACGTCAGATGGCAGGAAGGTCCTGGCTCTCTCTTGGGATGTTTGCCCACCTCCATATGAAGATGTAAAGCCGTTAAGGCTGGTCCTACTGCTGTGCTGCCCGAGATCTGCTCTGTCCATCCTCATCCTCATCCACCTCACAGCTTCTGCAGCTAACTCCGCAGAACGTGCAGCTGATTGGCACAGGTTATATAAACCTAGTTATCTACCTAACATCCTCACGTTGAAAAAGGTGGGTCTGCACACCTGAAAAAGAAGAAAACCACATGAGTGTAAAGCAAAGTATAGACCATGTTATCAATATTGAAGCCATGGCACAAACCAGACCAGCAGTAACTGCATTTACTCCAGCAGAACTGTACTAACATGATCCCAGCCCCTGCCAGGGATGTCATTATTCAATACACAACTAAGTCATAGAACAACATGCCTGCTACACCCTCCATTTTCTTACAGGTACAGCAAACTTGGCTTACTCTGGGATGTGTGAAGGGACCAGCACCAGGAAACCAGCGATGCTGTGCTCTGTGCAGCTGGCATTAGGATAACCAGCATCTGGTGGGAGTGCAGCTACACAGGGCTCACCAAAACAACAACAAAAAAGCCTCTTTTCTTGTAGAGTACGGCTGAATTCCCTTTCTCCCATTCCCTTAACAGATGTCAGAAAAAAAGCATGAATGGCAGCAACGCTATGCTTGACTCACAGCTTTCACACTTGCTGCAGAGCTGGCCTAGTGTTTCTGAACCCAGTTCTGGAAGGTGTTGCTTTTGAAAAGAAAAATATAGAGAAAGAAAAAAAAATACCTTAAACACTTAATAGTAAAGTCCTTCAAAAGAAAAATTGCTTCAAGACAAAAAACATTTGCCAAGTTTCAACTAAATGTGAATTTACACAATGCTGTAATAAACACCTCAATATGGAGGTTTCAAAATGAGAATGCTGAGACAACTTTGCTCCGAGCAGTTCAAAAATATATATATAACTTTTTTTTTCCAAAGAAATATCAAGCTACCCCAAGGAGACATTTCATAGTGCTTCAGTTATATATGTATTTTTTAAAAAAAAGAAAACCCAGACCAAAACAGAGAAAGCAAAATGAAAAGCCATGGATTCATCTGTTGCCCATCATCCCAGTTGTGCAGGAGGATGTAGGCAGGAGCAGGACTTTCTCCCCAGAACCAGATCCCAGGTCAGGATGCTACTGCAGCAGATTAACCTGTAAACACTATAGCAAGGAAATGTTTCCAGGCAAGAGAAGTGGTCTACCACTGCAGAACTTACCTGGCCATTTGACCTCGTCCAGACTCCAGCCAGGGTTCCCATGGACTCTGACACACAGCACTGATTTCTGAGCCCAGCGCCTCCTTCCCAAAGCACCACACCAAGTGGTGCCTGCTCTGTCTGTGGGCATTGGAGCGGCTCCAGAAAGGCTCTCCAGCAACTGATAGCAATGCCATGAGCTGTCAAATGTTCCTTAAACTGGAAGAGTCTAAATTCTTGACTGCTCAAATGTTGAACAGCTTGTCTTGTGCTTAAGCTGGTGTGCAAGGTGGAATCCTGAGAAAGCAGAGCACTGCATGCAAAGCATGAGCACACCGATCTTTTCTCAGGGCCAAGTTTGGCTGCCTGCTTTGCAGAAAACTACCAACTTGTTTTACATATAAAAATGCCCTTAAATCCAACTTAGGCATTAAGGGAAAAGAACCATAAGTGGCATATGGTAGCTTTGCAGCCCCAAAGTCACCCCCAGCTCCTGAGGAGACAGCAGTTCTGCCACAACCAGTCCAAAACTACCATTGTGGTGCTGCCAGCTACAGCATCCCTGTAGAGAGGGGAGGTAGGACTCTGCTGCCAGGGACACAAACAGCCCTACGCTGGTTTTAATCTGTCCAGCTCCCTCATGCCATTGCACACAGGATGGATTGGGAAAGCTGCAGCGAGAGAGCAACCCGTGTTTCTGCAGGGGAAGAGACCATATTTGCGACCACAGCCATAAGTTAGCTAAACTTGTCCAAGTAAAGGGGGGGGAAAAGCAGCTACTTACATTGTTCCCCAGCCTTGGAGCAATATGTCTCACTAGGATCAATTCAAACATAACAGATTTCTGGGTTTAGAGCTAAAATTAATCTTACACCAGGAGAATGAATTAAAGAAATGAAGAGCTTGCTGCATTCATTGTTAGAAAAATAATCTTGTACTGAAAGCTTCCTTTTCTACTTTCCAACTGGCCACCTTGCTTTCATTCAAGAAAAGTCTGAGTGAAAATGTAAAACCGCTTCCAGGTGGTTTTGGTTAAAGCAAACAAAGAGCCACAAATTGTGTCGGTGCCTGGTTTCAGGCATGGCAGAAGGTGGAGGGTTAGCCAGAAAGAGATGAACCTCTGCTGCTGAGATACAGCCACTGGCCTAATTAGGTGGAATAGCTATTAGCAATTCCACCTAATTAGATAATTAGATTAATTATCTAATTAACTGAGATTGTTGTTAGACAAAGGCAGGTAGAGCCTCAGAGGTGATAAGGAAGATATCAGGGCAAGGTTACTCTGTGATTTATATTGATTTCTTTAACAGTTCAAGAACTCCCCTGGTTCCCACATTTATTTACCCTAGTCTTGCTCCTCTGGGGTTGGTTTAAAGTGATTAAAGCAGGGAAGGGGAGCTGTTTTGTTTTTTTTTAATAGAGGAAAACAATTTAAAAAATTTCACTGCAAGTTCCCCCCATGCTATTGAAAAGTCAGGACTCAGTGGAGGGGAGCAGCTGGACTGGGCAGGGGGATGCTTTGGGGACAAGGACCAGCAGCCTCCCCCCACTTCTTGTGCTTGGATTCTGCTGCCCATCTACCCTGCAGACCTTTTTGGCTCCCCAGTTTGTTTGTCTCTGGGGAGAGAGATGACATGAACTAGCGATGCACCAGCACTGAACAGTGGCTGTGGTGCCGGCAGATTTTTCTCCATTGAGTGTTCTTTGCTCGCAGTGCTGGTGGGAACCACAAGCCAATTAAGGAGGCCTTGTTGAGGCAGACGTGGCGTAAAAGTAGCATTAGAGCATTCTGCCCCAGAGACCCGGCAATCCTAAATACCCAAGGGCTAGCGCCAGGCAGGTTTGCAAGTTTAATAAGCCAAGTCCTCCTCACTCAGGCGTGAAGCTAATATTATGCCAGGCAGGCTTGAGTGGAGGAGGCACAGCCAGAGCCTCTGGCTTCCACGATTTCAGCCGCCTGCTTTGAATTTCACCACGATAGTCAGCAGAGCCCAGATTTCGGGAGGTGCAGGGGGATGTGCAACCAGATTGACCCTACCCTTCCCATCCTACATCTATTGTTAGATACATCAAGGAATTTGACCCACTTTGGGAGTTTCTGGTGGTTTTTCACATTCCATTTGTCCTTTCTGACTAATGTTTTGCACTTGTGTGTCACAGCCCTGGCTCTGCTCCCTGTGGTGGATGCTCACATTGCTGGAAAAAGATCCAGCTGCTGTGTCCGACTGTGTTTAGAGCTTCTCGGCTCTGAGTGGATCCAAGACACTACTCACACTGGGTTTTGAGGCATCCTCTCCATTTTCGGACCTTACACTTACTCACATCAAATACACAAGCTTTGCAGTCTACAACATAATTTTTGCAGAGGCCCATAATAAATGCAGTCACAGGTGGGCTTTTCCCTGACTTTTGGAGCTTGGCTGGTCTCTGCTCATGCTGCAGAGCACTCAGAGATCTGGTGAGCAGAACGCCCTCAGTGCAGGGTCAGGTCTCCTGCTCACCTCCCTGTAGGAATCCTCACAGATCAGCCGTATGGCAAAAGAAATGGCTTACACACTTTGTCAAGAGCTCAAAGGTGACTTACAGTTTATCTTCTCTAGCATTAGTTGGTCCCACAGCTAAACCAGCCCCTTCCCACTATGAATACCTCACCATCGCTTCTCCTTTCTCCTGTGCACCTCTGAAGTTTCTCTTTCGTATGCCCTCATAACACTCAACTTCTTCATTCAGCCTTAATACCTGTGCATAGAAATAGCTTAGTAACTTTATAATAGCTCCAGCCTCTCTCCTGAGAGGTACAGAAATAAACCTGTCTTTCCCAGTTGCAGAGTTACATTAACAGATCCATGATTAGTCAAACCACAATCAATAAAATTCTTAGCACCCATTGCCCCTGCTCCGGTGAGCGTGCCTTGGCATCGTTTTCAGCAAGATGCTCCACCCAGGCCTCAGCAGCATCCCAGGGAAGAGCTGCAGAGTCTAAATGTCTTGCCAGTGTCTGCGGTACCCCGTGGGGCCGGGCAGGCCATGCCCAAGCACAGGGCAGCGGGTTCCCACTGTCCTGCCTGCACCCTCCATGCCCCAGAGGCCACGGCCACCATCTCAGGCAGGAGAACTTGCTGTTTGCTCACCAAACGTTTGTGTCTCTACGGGAGCTAAAGGGTTGGGAGCACAGACCAGCCACATCGCAGCGAGCAGCCGTCCATCTGTTAAGAGTATTGGAGCAAGCGACTTTCAAAGACAACAGATACTTTTTCACAGAGTTTTTTCCACTGTAGAGAATATCACAAAAGCTTCTCTTTTGTTGTATCATAATACTGGTAACTAAGAGAGATTTTTTATCATTTTCAACAAACTCTGAAACCCTTCCAAGGCCTCAGGGAGGGAGGACGTGATGCCTGGAGAGGAGAAGACTGGTCTCCAGCAGCCCCGGAGAGTCACCTCGCCTCCAGAAAAACTTCCCCCAACAGTTTTGGCCTCATTGGAAATCTGTCACCACTGTGCCAAGGCTGTCCCCCGTTATCCAGCAGGATGAAGTGAGACCACGGGCCAAGAGTAACGAATTTAAGTCATGCCAAGCAGCAGACTTCTAATCCCGATCACAAAATCTGGCTTGTCTGCTACTGTTTTCATCTGGTCCAACAAGTTTGCAGGCATTGGACTGCAAGAAATCAAGTGGCTTAAAGCTGGAGGCTGATCATCCACAGAATCGTGGCATTAATGTGCCGATCACATTTGGTGCCGAAGAGCCTGGGTGGGCAGTTATTTCATTTTCGGGGCTTGGAAATCAAGAAGCACGCCTCGCTATAGCCCCGGAGTCCAAACCCTGGTGGACAGTAAATCAGGGAATGGTGCTCAGGCAGCACATTGACACTCCTCGGCATAAATATCAATTTTCACACTGTGGTCAGGTTCTGTAAGTGTGGGGAATTGATGTGGCAATGGGATTTTAACAAGGTCTGGTTGTGATTAATCCCTTTCTAGGCAGCTCCTCTAAACTACTTGATTCCTTACGATCCCTCAGTAATTAGGAGATTAAACAAAATGTAAGAGACTGCAACAAACAGTTTCATTAAACTATCCAAGTCCGGAAAACAAAGTTACTTGCTGGGAATTATTAAAACAGCACACAAATGTAGAGCTTACCTGAAATGGAAGGTATATTGCAATGAGTAAGAAATATCATATTGCAATTAATGCTGTACAGGACACAGGCCTACCTGTGAAAGAGGATTGCAACACTGGAGCAAAACCCACAGCCAAGCCTGGCTCCTGCAGTGCAGCATCTGCTGGGCTGCTCCCAGCCTTGGACCCCCCATCCTGGGGCGGGGGAGAGGTAGGAATAAGCATCAGCCCTGACAGGGCGAGCTCATAGAATCACAGAATGGTTTGGGTTGGAAGGGACCTTAAAGATCATCTTGTTCCAACCCCCCGCCATGGGCAGGGACACCCTCCACTAGCCCAGGTTGCTCAAAGCCTCATCCAGCCTGGCCTTGAATCCCGCCAGGGATGGGGCATCCACAGCTTCTCTGGGCATCCTGGGCCACTGCCTCATAGGAAAAAAATATTTCTAGTATCTAATCTAAATCTCCCCTCTTTCAGCTTAAAACCGTTACCCCCTCATCCTGTCACTGCACTCCCTGATCAGGAGTCCCTCCCCATCTCTCCTGTAGCCCCCTTTCAGCACTGGAAGGTGCTGTAAGGTCTCCCTGGAGCCTTCTCTTCTCCAGGCTGAACAACCCCAACTCTCTCAGCCTGTCCTCGTACAGAAGGTGTTCCCGAGAAATGTATGGGAGGTTTATCCAGAAATAAAGCAGAAGTCTATAAATAAACTGTAGACGGTCACTCAGGTTCCTGCTCTTAAATAGTCCATCCTCTTGCTTTTACTCCTGTGGTAGAGAAGATTCCCTGCACAGAAGGCAGCCCGGCCGCTGCCAGAATATGCTGTCAGGAGGGACAGAGAGTTTGCTTTGCAGGGGAAGCAAACGCCTTCCTCCAGCCCATCTCCATCGCTCTTTATCTGCCCGCAGCTGCTTGCAGACTGGCCCCACAGATAAGGCAGGCAGCACTCCCCATCCTTCCCGTTCCTCCAGCTGGTGAGCTCTGGCATCTCCATGTTTTCTGGACCTGGGGACAACCACACTGCGTGGCAGACAAGCATGTGGCCGAGTCCCACGGCTGTGCTGAGAGGTGCTGTGGTGTGGCAGCCGGCCATGGGGACAGAGGGCACAGCTCAGCCCGGCACACATGCAGCTCAACACATGTTTACTCCAGTCCCACTGTCATCCTTGAACTCCAGGAAGGTGGCAAGGGCTGCTCTGGATCTTTCTGCTCCCTCCCAGATCCATCCCTCCTCTCCATCCTTTTGCCACCCCCTCCCCAGCTGTAGCAGGAGCTCGGTACCCTCCTTTCTTCCAGCTTTGCAGTACGGCTCTAAGTGCATCCTCTGTAAAAAGGCCAAATTCATCCCAGGTGTCCACACAGAGGCTTAACCAGAGGGACACTTGGGATGGATTTAGCCCATTACACAGCGTGTTAATCATATTACTGCAGAAACCTGATGCAGTTCCCAAAGCACAAGCTGACAAATCCTCCCGGAGCCCGGCAGGCCTCAGAGCATCGTTCCAGCGTGCCAGAGGTTCTTTTATTCATTAATCATATTTGCTTAATAACCTTGTGTCTCTCCAGCGGAGGGAACTGCCAGGCTCACATAAGGTAATTGTGGGATGGCTCTTCTGGAGAGCTGGAAGTACCGGTGTTCTCTGCCGGCGCGGGTGGCACAGATCTGTGGTCATTTCCCTCCCCGACCTGCAAGGGCACAGGGAGGGACGCAAATCTCTGCAGATGCTGGGTGCCTGTCTGATAGCGCTTCTCCCTCAATTTGGCAGGAAAATTGATGACAGTGAATTTATGATGTTCTGGGTCTGAGCTGCCTCTTGATTGACAAGCCCACACACAGCAGCGGCATGTTTAGTGCAGGTAATTACTGATGATGTCAGGGAAAAAATTGCCGAGAAGATCCTGTACGCAGCCTGTTAATTGTACCTGTTCCTCTCGCTAAAAGTTTTGATAGGTGTAATCCATCAAATATGCTTTATGCAACTTCGCCGTGCTTGACTACAGGCCAATTTTATTGCTTTAGCAATCGATGGGAGCAGCACAGTTGGGAGCAGAAGATCTCATTGGTGTTTCCCATCTCTTGTATCAGCACCTGGTGTGCAAGAGGCAGGCACTGATTCCAGAGCCAGCGTCTCCCTGCTGTTCGCTTGCTCCGTGCAGTGTCTGCTGTCACTGTCCCAGGAGCAAATTTGCTCTTGTAGTCTAGTAAAGCCTCTGAGATTAGCGCTCGTGTCGATACAGCATGGGGTCTCACTTTGTAGCTGAGCTTCAGGAACTTCCCTTTGATGAGGCTCATCGAGAATCAAGCTTTTTAAATATCCTGTGATTATATAACTGAAAATCTCTCACTGGGACATTTTCCAAAGCCTCTGCTGTTTGTGTGATGTTTATCAATCAGCCCAGGGTTCTCCACCCCCCAGTACAGCTGTTTCCACACAACACTGCTGGGGGGTTGGTCCCCTCTGCACCCCCCAGTGTATTCTTTTCCCCCACTGTCCATCTTGGAAAGGATTCCCTGGCAAATACTGTGGCCAGAGCATGGAATAAGTGGTTTGTTTGACTGCTCGTTCCCTTTCAGTATTGTCCACCTAACCCACGATTTAGTTGCACCCCAGCAGCTGTGGCACCATTTCTTGGAGGGCCAGGGACACCGGCTGGGACATGGGGAGCGTCTGGCAGCAATTGCTTCTTCTCTCTGATGGTTTTCCATCAGCAGCCTCACAGATGCAGTTAAACTGCAGCCTGGGCCAGGTTTAAATCAGCTCCAGATGGGCCATCTCCTTCTTCCAGAGGGTGGGAAATCCGCTTCGCGTTCTGCCGACCTTGGAGGTGTGAGGTGATGCCCCTCAGAGTGGCAAGACGCAGCTTTTACCTGGTACTCTGCTTGCTGCAAGCCTTGCAAATTCCTGGTTAATCCTCACGAGATGGACAATGAACTACATCCATTTCCAGTTCACAGACGGAAAAATGAGAGAGGACAAGCACCCTGGAACACCTGGGGAGTGCACAGGAGGGATGCTGCTCAGAACTCAGCGAAATGCTGCTCCTCTCCCTCTCCTCAGCTCATCCCACCGAAGCAGCACATCCCACTCCAACGCAAAGCAGAAATGATGCTGATGGAGTCCGACGGGAATGTCAATGCTCTTCCCATCAACGGCACACAGAGAACAGGGAAGGCGTATGTGTCTGGAGCTGCGTCACTCTTCTTTCTGAAATGTGCTACCTGAGTCCCCGTTCTGGAAATAGAAAATCAGGGACCTGCTGGCACATGTGTACTGCAAGGAAGAACTTAGGAAATTTAATTGAAATGCTTTTAAAAAAGCAAAGGGAAAGCAGACACCCTCCCAAGACAAGGAGACTAAGAAGTGCCTTGGCTACTGGGAGCAGCTATAAATACAGGCAGGCTGGTTCTGGCAGAGTCATGATATCATTTAATAACATTGCTGGAAGGCTAATTGCATAGTTTAAAAGCAAACTTAATAAGTAGTAACTATGAAAATGTTAGTTCTGAACTTACAGGATTATAAGACAGCAAACTGGTCTATGCTGTATGTTAATGGCTGAATCCATGGATTAGAGCAATAATCTGCACTTGGTCGAGCTGTACAAACCTGCTCAATATTTCAGCAGTGAGATATTTTTGCCTTGGTTCTCACAAAGAAAAATACACTCATTTATTTCCGCGAAATAGCATATTATGATGGATGCAACTGCCAAGCTATGGCTAATGGATGTAACATGATGGAAAACATCATTATTTAGGTGTGGGAAATTGTTCTTTAGGAATCCAGTGTCTGTAGCAAACCTGCACTCCGTGAACCTCAATTCCACAACGCATTTCAGATGTGGATTTTAAGTGACTGTTTCTAATTAGTGTATCACAGAGCCCTGTCAAAATACCTTTTGGTGAATGGCAATAACGTGTGCACAGGATTTTAAATCCCATCTAGAGAGCAGCTGTGGAACGCGATGCCTGGCTGAGCAGCAAGAACACAAACGTGGTGACCAGCCCCAGTGCCCATGGGTGCTGCTGGTCCTGTGCCACTTGTCCCCCTGCACCCTCTTATAGCAAAGGCATGTGGGGAGACGATGCAGCACGCATCCGTCTGGTATCGCTACATCTGCGAGAGGCTGCTCCTGTGGGCTGTGCATCTCCCACGGGCCGTGCATCTCCCATACTGCAGCACAGGTACCCCTGGGCCACACAATGGGGGTGGGATGCCTGGCACCACTACGATGTGTTCCCAGCTGTGCAGGGAGATCATCAGCTCCCCAGTGATGCGTGGCACAGGAGGAGGGCTTTTCTGCTATTTCCCACAGGAAAATTAAAAGGAGAGATCAAGACATGAGCACTGGGTACAGTAATGTGCCCAAGCAGCCAAGCTGCTACAGAGAAAACTCACCCTTGGTTTGGGATTTCTCTAGCTCCCCAGACAGATGGAGTCAAGCTGGTGTGACGCCTGCGGAGAGCTGCTCTCTGCCTGCAGGGCTCAGGAACCAGCCTGCACTGAGCTTCCCGTGGCCGTTTATTCTCAGCCCAGCACAGACTTACTGTAAACACCCCGTCACACTGCTCAGCCTGGGTGACACAGACCAGAGCCCAGCAGCCCCCATCCTAACACACTTACTTACAGTTTACCCAGCACTTCCTTGCAGTAGAGGAAACCTCTCTCTGCTCTCTCAATGAGGGCACGAGTATAAACACTTGCAGCTGGCTCCCATCAGCCATGCAGAGGCGTGTGCTTCAGGTGTTTGATAAATGGTCCTTGCTTTCTCCAAATGCTCCTGCTGTGTATCAAAAGAGGCATTAAACCTGCCTCTCCAGCCTTAGCCCGGCTTATTCTGGAGGTTTTGGCTGTGCTAGAATAGCATGCTTTGCTGCTTTAGGGCTCATTTGTGCTCCTGGAGGTGTACAAGCAACTCCCATTGAATCCGGGCTGTCTAAGGGATGGGTTTCCCAGGACTTTGTGGATGCCTTAGCTAGTTCGAGAGGTGCACAGCACCCAAAGCCAGGGTGTTTTGGGGTGCTGCCAAATTATCTGGAGGGAAACTCCACCTGTATTTACATGGGCTGAGCTCTTCTGGTCAGTGGGGCTTGGCTGGCACCAGCGTGACCACCAGACACTAGCAGCACTATTTCAACTTAGTTCATTGGGAAATTAATGATAATCAACTTGTACAAAACCTCCACCTCCAGCAGCTGTGTGACTGTCACTGTCATGTATTTAGTCCTCTCTTGCTTCTCCAAATTGCCCCGACAAGCCCAGTCCACACCTAGCCTCCATGACCACAGCACAAAAGAAATGAAGCAGTAAATAATAATTACTTTGGAATCCCAATTCTTAGATCACTAGCAGTATTTCTAGCACCCAGTATATGTTTTTAAGCAGTAGGCACAGTCCTGGCTGTTGGAGGAAAATACACCATGCTGGATGCCACAGCCTGAGAGAGGGGGGGCTGCTGCAGCTCCCTGTCCCCAGCAGGCATGTGCACAGAATACACGTATGCAGTATGTATGTATCTATATAGACATATGCATGTGGCTGGCCACACAGATTGCAGTCAGGCACCCAGAGCACCCACACAAATGGAGCCAGCACCAATGGCCTCATCCTGCTCCCCCCTCTGGCTGGACAGGTTGGATGTCTGCTGGTGACAACACCTGTGTGCAAGGTGGGTCACAGACTCCTTCTCCTGCCAGCGGCAAACCCAGTCCCTGCACAGACCCTACCGTGGAAGCCGTCACGCTGGGAGCTGGGCAAATGCAAAGGCTCAGCTCATAAGCCATCCCGCATGGCTCTCTATAGAGCTGGAACTTGTTGCAGAGCCAGGCTGGAAGGAGAATTGCGTTAAGCTGTTGAACGACAAGACCAAAGCTGCCGGGAGGAGGAGAGCTGTGCTGCAGCCACTGTCACCCACAGAGCTGGGAAAGCCATCCCAGGCAGCGCTCCCAGCCCAGAGCCATGGCCACCACCATGGGTGCAGCACCCACACGGAGCCACCCGCTTCTGGAGGGGGTCCCCACACCAAACGAATGGGGACACCCCCTCCTAGCAGTGGGCAATCCCCCCGGGTTGGGGCATTGTTCCTGCCGTGTTTTTTGTGTGTGCAGCGTGGGCTTGCCTGCCTGGGCTGCTGAGCAGCTGCTGGGGGGTTTTGTTTGGCTTTTTTTTTTCTCTCTCTCTCTTAGCTGGGAGTTTATTGTGCATTTCCAACAGCAACCGGGTGACCCAGGTGACAATTCAGCTGCCACTCGGCCTGGCACCAGCACAACTTGGACACGTTTCAGACACCTGGCATCACACAAGGAGGGAGGGAGACAAAGGGGATCGATACCCTCTGCCCCAAAGGCAAACAAACTGCATCGATTAACTCCAGCGGCCACAGAGACTTGCAGAAATGATCTGGGTTTCAGCAGGTCTCATGGACACAAACTCCTCCAAGTGTTTCTTTCCTTAGGGAGCATCCCCCTGTGCCTCCTTCCCCAAGAAGAGCCCCCCTTTGCTCCTTCTCTCACATGTCCAAGGCCAAACCCTGCAGGAGCACACACAGGGGTAAGGGGACCCAGAAAACCACCAGCCCCTCTGGGATCACTCCTCAGAGGAGACAAACATTAAGCAGAAAATATGTTTCTTTGACACAACCTAAATATGAACAAGGTTTGGAGACAGGTGTGCAGAGAGAGAAGCGATCCAAGCCTGTAGCTGCCAACACTTCGTTTCAGCTCCCGAGCATCCACAGCACCCTCGGTTTGAAGCAGCTGAGCGGCTGCTGGGATGCACACACAGCTCCCGTGGCTGCAGTCCGGGACTGGAGGCTGGGTCCTGCTCTCCTGGAAATGGGTCTTGGTCGGGGGGGGTCTTTACAGGCACATTCTGCTCCTAGGGCTCAGCTCAGGCTCAGAGTTTCCCCTCTGCACTCCCCTTCTCCATGGCCCCTCCTTGCTTGATGGAGGCCAGGATTTAACACTTTTTTCTAAATTGGTCACTCTGAACTGAATACCCTTCTAAATTTTGGAGGTGCTGATGTTCCCCTAGCATGGCTCCATAGGACCCCCCACCCAGGCAATGAGCAAAACTCCCCAAACCCTGTGAACATGTCACAATCCCCTGCAAGGGTGGGGGGACACACTGCTTTGTAGGACAAAATCCCATCCTGGCCAGAAGCGATGTATGCGCTGAGCCTGCATGTGGTACAGCCACAAAAAATGACAAGCAACCCTTACACAAAACCACCACACAGGTAAGGCACTGCTCTTTCTGTGTACCCCCAAAATGGTGCTGGGCAGGAGGGTTTGGGGAAGAGGGTGGCTGCTCACGGTGGCTCCCAAGGGCCAGACTGGGGTCAGCAGAGCTGCCGGCAGCCCGCTGCTTCTCTGGGGAGGTCCCAGGGGCTTTCCTGCAGAGCCCTTGTGCTCCCACTGCCTTTCCCTCTCCTCTCCCTTCACCCTTGCGCTGTTCTTCTGGCTGCCCAGCTTGATGCTCATCCAGCGAGGACATAAGCCACTGATAAAAGGAGAGAGGCTTTTATTTATTATTCAGCCATCTCCAGGGTTTCAGTGCCACAATGCATTACCCTGCTTCCCGTATACATTATTTATTTCCTGATTCAACACAGGTAAAACTGAAGTGAATATGAAAGATGTTTGAAGCTCATGCACAAAAGACTAATCCAGCCCAGCTTCCCCAAACCCAAATCCCTTCTCCGCTCAAAACTCGGACTAAAGATGAAATCCTGCTCCCGCTGAAGTCAAAGAGAGTTTTTAATAATGGATTTCAAGGGCTCAAAGCCTTAACAGATGTCTGAAGGAGGAGAGGTCCTGGGTGCAGCTGTCCCCTCCCAGGCAGCCCAAAGCAGGTCTGCCCAACCACCCCTCCGTTTTGGGGCAGAGCTGCCCCCCACCACCTCCAACACAAATAATTCCGAGCTCTCAGGCAGCGGTGTCACCAGTGTCATGAAACCAAAACATCTTGGGATCTTGACACTTCTTTTTTTTTTTTTTTGGCATAGAGCATTTGAAGGGAAGCAAGTCCAGGAAGCGGAGATGTTCTCAAGCCTTTGGGTCACAGTCTTACCACCATCTGCAAAGGAAGCAATCAAATTTCACCTCAACCCCAGTGAATCCCAGGCTGGCAGCAGTGGCTGTCCCTGCAGGCTGCCTGTCGTGCTGTCACCTCCCTGGGCTGGCCAGACGGACCCCAGCTATGGTCATGAATGCCAAGTCCCCATGGACACCATTTATTTAGAGAACAATGGCATTTCTTTGGATAACAATGGAATTTCTTTGGATAAGCTGTGTTTCCAGGAAGGAGGGAGAGGAATTTGATCCTCCACACCTCAGTCTCAAGAGGGGAGTGAGAAAAGATCAGCTGAGACCATTCAGGCAGTTACCTTCAATGAAAGCCGACTCTCGCCAGGAGTTACCTGGCAGAGGAAACGCTCCTTTTTTTCCACCCTGCTGCAAAGGATTGACGAAGTCAGAAAGGGTGGGCTCGCAATGCTCAGCCCTCAGAAATGTGCTTTGCCATCCCCAGATGTGCACGCAGGGAGGTTGAAGGGTTGCTCCCCAGCGCTGGCTGCCCTCCTCACCTTTCCCCCATCCCACCAGCTGTCCCACGGGGCCTTGGCACCCTGACGGGTAATTAGCAGAGCAAGCGCAATTAAAACACAGTGTTCAGAGAACACCTAGCCAGCATTCATTCCTTCCTGGGAGATAAACGAGCCCCTCACCTGGGCCTGGGGGCTTGTCCCATGTGGTGGGGGCTCCGCAGGCAAAGTCCCTGCCAGGCTGGACCCCAGGGACCCCATCTCCACACCTGTCCCTGTCCCCTGCCTCCTTGCTCCAGGACTGGCTTTTGAATGCAGACTTCAGCTTCGTAATCCAGACTTCAGCTTTGCCCAGAGGCAGCAGGACCTGGGCAGATGGCCCACAGCTGCTTGCCCTGGGCATGAGCACCATGGGACCCCCCCCACAGCCCTGTCCCCTCCCGCTGGGGTCAGCTCGGAGCGGAGATGCCCCTCTCGTGCGGGCAGGGTGCTGCCGGTGCCCGGCATTGGGCAGGGGTCAGCCACCAGCTCCCAAACTCCATGTCCCCCTCAAGGCCTCTGCCACTGATGAAGAAACGTGGTGGAGGATGGAGAGTTGCTGGGTGCTTCTGTCCCTCACCACTCCTTGCTCTGCAAGAGGGGGGTCAGGAGAGGATACTCCCCCTGTCCCTGCCACCATCGCCTGTGACAAAGCATCCCTGTGCCAAGAGCAACTGTTGTCCCTGCAGCCAGCTCCAGGGGGCTGAAACCCTCCTCAGCTATGCAAGATCTCCCAGCCATGAGTGTTGATACAATGATTACCGTGTTTGTTATGTTAAATACCACTATTTAAACAAGCCGTGCCCTTAAGCTGGGGTTTGGGCGCCCGTGTCAATATTAGCTTGTGAGCAGCAGCGTGTGGATAAGCTGGAGCGGGTGAGGATGTCCTCTCCCATGTGCTGTGCAAGTGACACCTTCACCTTAACTTTCAAACCTTCTTTGATCACTCCCCACAATTGTCTTGTCATCAGAAAATGGAATGTGGCTCTTTATAAATAACATTTGCTTTGATGTAATATCTCTACATTTTCTGCTAATAAAATGGCCTTGATTCAGCCCAGCCCTGAGCAAAGCCCATAAATATTGCTTTTCCCTTCTTAAGACCATGCTTAAGTCTCTCCCAATCGCAGGGGAAGGTGCACACATGCTGCGACGCTTTGCCAGGCGTGGGGAGGATTCATCACACGCTGCAATTTACCCGTGCACTTAAGTGATTTGCTGAACCGGAGCATTAAATGGGAAGCAGCGATTTCTTTTAACTGCCTATAAATACCATAACTTCTTCTCATAGCTGGAGCTATTTTTTAATGACTGGTGCTTAGCTACATTGAAGTTTAAAACCCCGTGGAAAAAAAAAAAAGCCCTACTTCAGCACATGGCTAACACTAAAGCAACATTTCTTGTCCATATGGAGAACATATTGGCTGAACTCAGCTATGAAGCGACCTTTATCTTCGCTCGTGAGATGAGACCAATTAAGTCGGTGGTGGCAATGCCACCAGTGAGTTATCACTCTCCTTCCTCGGGCAGATAAAGGTCAGGCAGGAGGCGGGCGATGCGATGCTCACTACACGGCGGATGGCTCTGCTACCTGTTGCCCTGAGACAACTGCGGATGCCCACAGGCTGCTGCTCTTTGCACAGCCCAGAGTCTAGTTTTCAACTACTAGGGAGACTTTGGATACCCCCATCTCAGGTGGGATACTGGGGAGAGGGTCTTCAGGTGCATGCATGTATATCTATACATATAGATGTATATATAGACACCCTGACACTGCGCATGGCGGGGCTCCAGAGAGAGCAGCCTGAACCGAACCCCCTCTTGCAGCCCCGGGGGGGGTTCTCCCTCCGCTGCCAGCCCCATCCCACTGTGGGGCACAGCTGGGGACTGCAGGGCACGTGGTGGCCTTGGAGCCATATATCACCGCAGACAGGTATCACGGTTGGGGTGCGGGGCAGCCGCCTCCCCCGGGGGGATGAATTACAGAGCAATAAACCACTCTCGGCTCAGCAGGAGGGTTTTATGCCCACCATCAATCAGGAGACACAAACAGCTCCTTTCCCAGCAGGACTCGCAGAAAGTGTGGCAGAAATGGGTGCACAGGGATCCTAGGGATTTATGGAGGGGTCCTGGACGGGGCAGGAAAGCTGGGCATCTCGGCACCCCCACCCCCCCGCAGTGTACAGCATTGTGGCACTGGGGATGTGGGAGCATCTCCCTGATTACCCGTCCAGCCTCTCTCGGTGCCTGGGAAGGGACCCAGCAGAGGGGATGGCTGTGACCATGGTGTCCCGGCTGCCTCGGGTCTTATTTAAGCCCCTCACGTTTCATCTGAAGAAGTGCCGATGAGCCCAGCACCTCCCAGGCTATAGATATGTATATATCTATATATAATCCTGGAGTTCATGGCCCTGCACCCAGTGCTGCTTGGTTCAAAAATTCAGATCACAGGGTAAAAACCCAAACCTGCCCTGAGAAGCTGGGGAGGTTTCAGGAGCTGGGGATGGCTGGGGCAGAGGCTGGCAGCAGCCTGCCCACAGCAGAGGCATTGCAGGCACAGTTCTGCCAGCAGACACCTGGCTCCCTGTTCGTCCGCTTGATCTCTAATTGATAAAGGAGCATTATGTGAAAAAAAAAAAAAATCCTCCTCGCAGAGATTTTGGAGGAAGGGAGTTGAAGATGCACATTTGGGGCTTACAAGCCCTACAGTAGTCGTTAGGTAGCTCAGTGCCTTGCTGAATATGGCCCTAAACATCTGCTTTCCCATTACTTACAATTAGGAGAAAACAAAATCCAAGCCAGCACATCCAAATGGCTGTATCCTAAGCACAAACACCTGGAGAGAGTATCTGATACCTGTTACCTGTTGAATTTGCATTTTCCCAACAGGCTTGTTTCACCAGCGAAAGGGATGCATCCCAAACAGCCGCTGCCAGCTCTCCGGGGCAGTCAGCTACAAACCAGCCCCCTTATCAAGGCATTGACCAAGATGAAAAGGCAACAAAACTACAGCCCCCTGTTCATTTTTCAAGAGAAGAGCCCAGATCTGAGCAGCAGAAAGACTGCAAACCCCTCTTGCTGCGATACAAAGGGTAGAACGGGCCACAGCAGTGCAGAGACACATCTTAACCTCGAAACCCCTCGGGGTGTCCCCCCTCTATGTCCTTGGGCAGAAGAGCAGCAGAACATCGCCTCTCCTCCCGCAGCCCAGCTGGCCGTTCCAGCCATCCATCCTTTTGTCTGGAGCCTGCTCCCCCTCCATCGGCAGCAGTATTCTCTGTCATCTCCATGGCATCCCAACATGCACTTTTTTTTCTTTCTGCAGGAGATACTTCAAGGACGTGAATAATATGGGGTAACAACACAACAAGGTGCCATTCATGTATTTATGTATGGTCTTTTTCCTGGCTCCAGTTAGCTTCCATAAAACCATCAATTTTAATGAGCATTTTGTTGTTACCCCAACGTCGCAGGATCTTATATCTTCTCCTTGCTCAGATATGAAAGTTTTCCTTGCTGTTGTATAGATGTTTTTCCAGGCTAAAAATAGGATTATCTTTTTACCAATCAAGTCTATCTGGGATTATGTATTCAAAAAGCGTGATATAGAGATGTGGAATAAAGGTTTAATGAATCACAAAATTGAATTCTTTAGGGGCTGGCAGCATTTTTCTGAATAAAAAAACAACTTAATGTCCTATGTGTTGTACTTTACGAACTGGGACTTAAACTTATCTTGTACAAAGGAAATTACAGAGGCAATCATGGGAGGTCTTTTATTAGTATTTCTTCTCTCCCCGGCACAGAGTAGAATATGAATTGATTGTCAGAGATTTTTTAAGTGCCTTTGATTGAAGAGATGATCTCTGATAAGCTGCTGGAGGAAAATAGAAGCCAACAGCTGCTCCATTTAACATCAGTTAGCCTCCAGTTCTGGCAGTTTGCTAAATAACTATTTTACATTCATCAACACATCTCTGTGTCACAGCCACACTCGCACACACCTCCCCGATTCTGCCGAGAGCTGCCGGCTATTCCGTGGTGCTGTAGGAGAAGTTCAGTTGTGATGCTGAAAACATACACAGGTCCTTCCCCACCTCACCAGGCTGGACGCTGGCACTTTAAACAGCCCAGCAGCTTCTGGCAGTGCTGTATCCCTTCTGAAAGCGAGGGAGAGATCATCACCCGTGTTTTAGAGCCAAGGAGAGAAAATAAGTCATTTCTTGTCTGCAGCATTGTGTCTAGCAGACAGTTAAGACATAAATACCGAACGTTTGCTGTTAATAAATTTGGGGGGGGTTGCTGATCCCTGGGTAACTCTGCCACATGTTCCCCCAGCTTGCAGCATAGCACACCAAGTCATTGCCACACTCATTTCAGAACTCTGCTAGCTGCTTATTGCCATAAATCACCTACGCCACATAAATTGTCTTTATTTTATTACCATCACTGTCCATTCGCCTCCCAGGCTGTGCGAGAGCCCACAGCCCTGCTGTGCCCAGCCCCAGTGGGAGGGGACCACCAGCTCCCTGGCCAGTTTTGCCCCCCCAGCTTGCCAAATCGGGACTGATGTGGGTATGAGCTGCCTCAACATATCCGTGGGTGCGGGGGGAGAGGCAGCACGGGTTTCTGGGTGCCCTGAACAGGTTCTGCTCCCCACGGGAGGCCCTTCCCTGCTGCCATCTCCAGGGCGCTGCAGCTATAAAATGCCTCTAAATGACCCCCAGTTCATCAAGCGGCACTGGATGCACAGGGGTACATCTGTGATGCCCACCTTTGCATGCCAGAGCACACCCCACGAGCCCAGCTACAGCACCCAAAGCCCCTCAGCCGGCACTTTCCAGCAGTGGGTGAGAGGAGACCCCCCAGACCAGCCCCTGGACCTGCAGCCACTGTGGGCACAAGGTCACACAGCAGACACAGGAGTGGGACCGGAGCAGTGGCTGGGGCAGCAAAAGCTGCAAAACCTGACCCGAGAGAGGAATTTATGTCCCACAGCTCCCTGCGAGCAGTGCCCTGAGGCACCAAATATGAATCCCTCAGGACAGGTTTATTACCCAGTTCAAGGTGCAGTCAAAAGATGCTTTCCAACGTGGCCGTGCTTTCCTCCTCCTCCCTCCCTTCTCCTAAAGGAGAGGAGGAAAATCAAGTTGCTGGCTGACACCAGCACCTTCCCTGCCCCGGGCACTCCCTGCCAGAGCCGGCAGCCTTCCACACGCGTTGCTGGCTGGTTTGTTGGCAGCCTGCCTTCGATGCTGTCCTGGAGAGGCTCTGAGAAGCTCACAGGCTCTGTGCTCAGTGCCAGCAAAGCCTTTTCCAAAGGAAACACTTAAAGGCTTACGCAGGAACAAAGCTAACAGGGCTTGTCATTATTTAGAGCTGGGCAGTGGCTAAATTAGCCAAGCAGAGTTGTTACCTGCCTCAGATCTTCCCTGTAAGGCAGCCAGAGGATGCAGATCTCCCCGAGATACAGAGCTGGCCAATTCAGAGGCTTTATTTAGCCCAGGAACCCTTTGGTCTCCCAAACCAAGAGCAGCTGCAAACCACCAGCTGTGCCAAGCGACCACCTTGGCCCTGCCAGATAGCAGTGAGGAGGAGCTGATGCCAGGCAGCTAAAACTTGCTCCAAACCAGCCCTGACCTGGCCTGGCCACATTTTGCAGAGGTTTTCGTGACTTCTGGTCCCTCTCACAGCCGACTGAGCTCCTCAGGGTGGAGGGGAGCAGAGCAACTGATAAACTTTGGGGTGCAGCAGCCCTGGGAGCAACTTTGCATAGAATCATAGAATCACAGAACGGTTTGGGTTGGAAGGGACTTTACAGATCATCGAGTTCCAACCCCCCTGCTGTGCATCCCTCCTCTCACCTGAGATTGCTGCAGCTTAAAGAACCAGTGGGAAGAAACAGGGGCTTTTGGCTACCACTCCTGCAGAAGCGCTTGCCAAGGCAGAACCAAACTCTTCCATCTGCTGCAGAGCTCTTTCTGCTGGAAAGCATCCCCTGGGCTATGCCTGGGCTTGAGGGATCAGAGCGGGCCAGGATAAAGATGCCAGCGTGGGCCCGTGCCAGAGCATCACAGCCAGACATCGCTGTTGGGGGAAACCGAGGGAGCAGCACAGGCAGGAGCCAGACCCAATTGCTGAGGTCCCTGGGTAGAAGCAGCCACAGCAGGGACGGGCAGGGGCTCCCAGCGTATTCAGGCAGCACACAGAGGCAGGGGGGAGGCAGGAGCAGGAACAGGACTGGCCACAGACAGCAGGTCTGCTCTGACTGTGTCTTCCGAAGAGGCAGGGAGAGGAGCAGTATTTGTACCACGGGTAAGTGCAAGCTTATTGCAGAGATGGAGGGGAAACTGAGGCAGCACCTTCTGCAATGTGAATGGCTCTCAAGCTGCCAGAGGAGCATCACTGTGGTGCCCTGACCCAGACATCCATCCGTTTTGGCAACGGCTCCAGGGAATGAACCTGCCCATTGCTGGAGGCCAGCCCTGTGGCTGCAGGAGGCACCGCACCGGGGCCCAGGGCTGCCTGCCCGGTGGCTGTGGGACACCCTGCCCGCTCTGCCAGCTGGCAGCCCAAACGCTGGAGATCCAGTCTCCTCCTGAGGTCTCCAAAACATAGATACAAACCCAGCAGAATCTGGCAGCGCTGCCTGCAAGACGGGTGTGTGGAAGCTTGGGCTGAATTTCCAAGCGCTGTAGTTATAGCAACAGGCGCTGCCGTTTATCAGCAGCAGTTATGCAACTCTCAGCTGCACCTTGAAAAGTGCAACTGGCTGCACAAAGCCTCTGAGCAGCAACAGCAATCAAAAACCCCATGGGCACGGGCAAGAAGGGCAACTCTCAGGCATGGCACGAGCCCCTTGTTGCAACACGCCTGCCTTGGTCCCCCAGAGAGCTGCCCTCTCACCCGTGGACATAGACCCATGAAAAAGCGAGCCCCGTGTGCCTGCTTTGCTTGCACAGCCCCCAAAGAGTTCAGCTGACGTTATGCAGAAACAACAGGGATGCCTGCTGCCAGTGGCAGCCAAGATCTCTGTGGTACCCAGCGAGTGCGGGGTCAGCAGGGCACACCAGTGTCTTTAAGTGATTTGCTGATTTTCTCTTCTTCACAACATGCAGCCAGGCTAAAGAGCAGTTCTCTTGGCTACAACTCAGCTGCCCTGCTGGAAAATCAATAGTCATTTGGTGATACTCTGGCATGTGGCTCACTGCATTGCAATGCCTTGGGAGGAGCAGCTCTGATTTGCCAGTCTCCAGGGTGAGGAAAAACCCATAAGGGTCAGACCAGCCTTGGGCTTGGGCCATTTAAGCAGCACAGCCTGATAAATCCATCCGAAACTCCAGGCCCCTGATTTTGTGCCTGGGGAGCAGGCTGGAAATATTCCCTGGGTTCCCCACATCCCCCCAGCAATGCTGTACGCACCTTGCTGCTGCCCGCCTGCTCATCCTCGACATCCTGAAAAACAGGGTGCGCACCTCCCGTCAGCCTCGCTACAGCCTCGACAGGTTTATCTGTCGGATTTATACAAAATGCATCCCAGCCTGCACCAGCAACAGGTTTCTCCAGCTGGTTCCAATATTCAGCAAGGATGCTTTGAGCATCCGCGGCAGGAGAGCAGGCAGAGCTCCCTGGGGCTGGAGCGGCACATGCAGCCCTGCTGCTGGGCTGCTCCGGAAAAACTGCAAGGCATGAAGGGCAGGTACCAGCTCATTTACCTTAGCCTAGCTGATCTACCTACAGGAACAGTGAGAGCAGGAATTACAGAACTTGGTGCTAGAAACACAATCGCTGCTTTCAGATTTGGGAACCAACGCTGGATTTCTGAGTCTGCACCAGAACCAGCCAAAGCAATGTGTTTGGGAGCCAGGAGCAGGGAAAGGTGGGCACGACAAGGAGTAGCTATGGATTAAAACAATCAGGAAGCTTAAAATAGATGCGAGCAACTTTGAACCACAAAAAGAAAAGCTGATGGCATCTCTGGTTAATGAAGAACAGAAATTGCTCTTTTCTGTGAATTAAGGACAGCACCAGCAGGGCTGGATTTCAGCAGCTTTCAAAGCGCCGCAGACGTATTCTTCTTAAATGATAAATAAAATGTAATAGCCTGACCTGAGGAACACAATCATCTGCTTTCAATGCACTCCAGTTTCTTTAATTCGTCTCCATCAGTGCAGATATATGAACTGCCACAAATCCCTGCCACCTCCCCATCTGCGTGCATTACAGCCCGATGCACAGGACCTGCGCCGGGTTATAACCTGCCTGGGGAGCAAATCCCTCCCGGAGAGCAGGAGGGGAAGGACATGACTCTTTCCCCTGGGCACTGTCTGTGATAAGAGGAGAATTAAGACCTCCAATCTATTTCTAATGGAGAGGTTACGAGAGGGCATTTTGGAAGCAATTGAAAGGTTGGTAAAGGAGCTCGGCCAGGAAATGTATGGAGTCTCATTACCTTTTATCTTCTGAGTGCATAAAGTTTGCAGAATCTCTGTTTAGGTTAGCAGGAAACCTCTGCAAGAATTATAGATGCTGCCCGCGTGCTTATCGAAGGAACAAGAGCTGTGCTCTGTCAGCCAGCTGTGGGGCTCGGCGGAGATGAAGATATCCCCCTGCCCGGCAGTGCCTTGGGATAAATCATCCTGTCCTCGCGCTGCCATTATGCCTAACCTCTGCCTGGCCCCTTCCCATCCGCACACCATTTCGCTGCAAGAACCAGGACGAAGGAGAGCAGCGGGGTCTTTTGCTGGCATCCTAGTGCTCACCCTGCAGTGCGGGAAAGAAAGGAGCTTAACTTACAGTTCAGCTCTAAACACCCTGTTCTGTTGAGCCTATCAAGGCTGCAGCTTGAATACATGCCCAGCTGGGCACCAGGAAAAACAGCGGTTGGATGCAGTCGGGCTTTAGGCTGGATCTCATGGCTGGAGGCTGAGAGTGGCCGGGCCCCAGGTGCCAGCTGGGCAATTCCCCTTTTTCTGCAGACAACCATCACCGGCTTCACAGGTGTCACTTTGTGCCTTCAGCCCCAGCTGCCTGTCAGGTCCCACGGGAGGCCAGCGTGTCCTGCTGGCACACCAGACACAAACTCCACGGAAAGGGCTGTCTCCGTGACATGCAATCCCCTCCCGAGACCCCCAGCAGCCCTGGACCCTCCATGGGATGCACAAAACCACGCGGCTGAGCTCAGGTCTGCCCTGTTGCTATTGCAAAGGGGGTTTGTGGCCCAAAGCATCTTGGTGTTGCAGGCGGGGTTGGGACTGTGTCTGCAAGGATGCACGACATTGGGGATGGGCCAGGCTGCTGTCAGAGCAGCCCAGGCTTTGCGTGGGTGACTTCACCACCGGCGCTTGGGGACTGTCACAGCCATGAAGGCAGCATGGAGATGTCCTCTGGTGCAAGAAGTTGGTGCAGGTTTCGAGTTATACATAAAGAGAGAGACAGCTGCTGCCTGCAGCGCTTGTAAGTCCAGAGCGTGGGCAGCGGATGGTGCCAAGGGGACCTACGGCTGCCACGGCCACCCAGGGAAATCTGTCCCTTCCGATTGATTCAGTGATGATTACGAGGCACGCTAGACTCCAGAGGCTGCAAACGGAGCTGGCTGGGCATAGATCCATGGCGTAAGGCCTGTGATATTTGCTGCCGGCCGATGGCCCCAATTCATGCAACACAGCGATGCATGTAAGCAAAATCCCAGAAGATTCATTGTTTTATGTAAGCACCATATATACCCCCAGAAAATAAAACCACGTGCATGAAAGAGAACAAATTAAAATTCAATTTCATCTATACCAAATAGATGCTATCATCAGTGGGAGGATGTTAGAGATATATTGGTACTCGCATAATTCCTTGGTGAACTTTTATGGGCCAATTGATAAAAAATATTCTCATGAGAGCAATGCACATTATTTCCAGAGCTCCAGTATTTTACTAGCGAGTCAGTGCAGCCGTGTGATTTACACAGTGAACACCGAGGGCTACCTCAGCGCGGGGAGCACGAGCACAAGTGCTCCGTGGGGAATTCTCCCCTGGAATCGAGGCACAACGTCTCTGTTTGGCCTGTGGAGAGATGCTGATCTAAGCCAGGATTTACGTGGATCTCTCCTGTTAGAAAAGCAGATGCTTTTAACGGCAACATTCCCAAGCAGGACAAAATCCAGTGAGATGAAAACAATAAAATCCGCAGGAGTCCTGCATCTCTTCTATACTATGGTCTTAAACACCTTCAGCAGGGCGGAGCAATTTCCTCCAGCACTCCAAGTGTTCACAAGACTGAAAGTGAATGTCTAGATAAAATATATTCAAATGTGTCTTCTTTCCAGATGAATATATACATTTCTCTTGCAGAGAAACTGCTCTGATAAGGCCAGGCTGTTTGCTAACGGTGCTGTCCGTCCTCACTTGGCGCAGAGCAATGGCTAAGCCAGTCCTTGCTGCATGCAGGGAGAGTGACGCCCAAGGTTCCCGACACCTGAGGATCTCAAAGCACCTTCTAAATAGCAGTGAAGTGCCAGCTCCTTGCCCCAATCTGACCATAGCTCTCCTGGAAATCAATCATAAAGGTTCCTCATGGGACAGAGGACATTGGTTCAGCCCCCCCAGAAATCATCGGTTAGGATTTGCTTATGGAAAACAGATGGAATTTGTGCTGTTTAAGATCAGAACTCCATTAACTGATGTGGTCTCATGGAGTTCAGGGGTAAAATGTCAGCTGAGAAGGTGTCTCTGCTGGTCTCCTCCACGATGCAGCCAAGAGCCACAGTCACTGCTCTGCAGCCCCCTGGTGCACTTGCTGCGTGCGGGATGCCCTCCCTCCTCCTGTGCCCTTGAGGGACTGAAAATTTAAATAAAGAAATCAGACATTGGTTTTCTGAGCTCACCTGCCAGGTGCCGTTTCTTATTGCTCTGAATTCACCAGTCCTGTCTGGGTGGAAGAGACCTCATTTCGTTAATTAGTGTCGTTTACATAGAAAAGAGCGTTCTAAACCAAACCTGAAGCAGCACAGGAAATTCACCCCGAAACTTGGGAATCAGGTGCTTAAATGATAACAGCGTTTTTGCGTTTTTCTACACCCACACCTCCTGGCCCTGCGCTGCTGACTCAGGTAAATCAGAGGCCAAGGATGGTGGTTCACCTCATTCACCGCAGCGGGAGCAGCCCAGCTCCAGCTCTTGACGAAGGAGATAAAGCACTAAGCTCTCCATGCAGCAAAGCCTCAAAGGGGTAGGTTGTGTCAGGAAATATTTACTGGGGCTAAATATTCACCTGGGGATTTTTATTTATTTATGCATCTTTGCATTAACACATATCACAGCTCAGCCAATTTTTTTTTTGTATAAATTTATAGAAAAAAAAATCCAAGATGGTTAAAAACACAAAAACCTGAGGTTTTTATTTCTTCCATCCCAAGAGCAGTTTTTCTTCCATCACAGGGAGGTTCATGGGCTGCAGGAGGAGGCCGGTGAAGACCCCATGTCCGAGCCATGCATTGCGAGTGCATTGCAAACATCCCCCACTGTGGGTACACTCTCATCAGCCCCGCACGGATCCTGACAGCTTCGCTCTGGCTGCACAGAGGTACCCAGCCATGGGAAAAAAGATCAGGATGAGTCTCTAAGGAAAAACAACTGCTGAACATAACGACTTCATTAATTCTAGCTGGCACGGTACTAGTCACCGTAATCAACTTTGCCGTGTTTTAGCTTACTCAGCAGTTTTGTCTCTGCTCATCTGTCTGTACTAACACATGTAACTATTTTATTAAAATCTAATCCAACTGCAGAATAAATAAAAATCCACTAGTAACACCGAGGTCTAATTAAAGACAAAAACCTGTTGCCATCTTTCTAGATTAAACTGTCTTAATTTTACTTCACAAGTTTGTACTCATGTAAATCAGCCCACCAGGCTTTTTTAGGCATCTAGAGGACTCCAAGGGTGGGATGGGGGCCCCAGCAAAACACCCCCAGGATGATACAACCTGTGTGCTGCTCAGGCAGGTTCAGGGAAACAAGCATTTGATTTTGGTGATTGCATCTTGGGTTGCATGGATCACATCTTACTGTCCAAAAGGCATTTCCCATGGCTGCTGACCACCTTACCATTTTGTTTCATACCAGTCGGCAAAGTTTTTGCCATGAGTGTTCACTCAGCAATGATTTTTGGTATTTCTTGGATATTTCCAACAGCAGGAATAGCTGCTGCATCCCTCAGCCAGAGATACCAAATTTAGCATCTCGTGGGAGGCAGTGCCGGTTATAGCTTGCAGGGCTGACTTGGGGACAGCAGCCTCGGCAGCCCCTGGTTGCATCTGTGTGCGATAGATCTGAGTGTTTGCCATGATCTGGTACCGTTTGGGTCTCTCAGATCTGATCCAGTCTTGCAGGTCCATGCACAAAGGTCGTAGCAGGTGGATTGGACACAGAGGATTTCCAGACTGACCGTTGGGTTTGAAAGCAGATGCCATTGCTGTGTCAGCTTCACCTTGGCTCCGCAACATCATGTTCTCTTCTCTGACATTTTATTCCTTTCTTTACAGGGCAAAAGTAGCTCCTTAGAGTGCCAAAACAAACCCAAACTGTGATAAGACATACGGATGCTATGAGACACTTGCAAAGTGCTGCCGTGAGCAGGGACCGGAGCCTCAGCTCTCTGCTCTTAATGGCAACAGCACCAAATGGATCTGTCCTGGCTGCCTCCGACACGATGTGCCTGCGCTTGGCTTGCGGGACCAGGGGATTTCTCTGGCTTCTCAAACTACAACAAACACACATAAAAACGTGTCCTAGTCAATAATTTATTACACTGAGATGGCAGCATAATTAAGTTACCAGGGGGCTTTGGGCAAATATCTGGCAGCATAAGGTGCGATATGATTTTGGCACGAGCTTTAGTTAAACACATTGGATCAATTTGAATCAATCTGACATGTACACACTTCAGGGCATGGCTAGTTTCAAATCAATTAAACTCCTTATGACTTTATGATTAGAAACCTGAGGTTATAAAACATTAATATAAAATCACAGTTTATAAAGTGAAAAATAAAATCCCAGTGTAATGTTTCAGGAAGATCACAGGAATCGTTATATTAGCTTCATTAAACAAACAAGGTAAAGGTAATTAGGCTGTAAATTGAGCACAGTAGTTAAAAAAAGAGAAACTATAATTAGGAGGTGATGGCCACTTAACCAAAAATCAGGGCGTATGGATAACTAGTTGCTTTCTGTGTGATCACAAACAAAACCACAATTGATTTCTTCATGAGATGGTGTGTCCGAACAAAACCTTCAACCATGGGAGATGGTTGCAGCAAACAGTGCTGGGACAAGGGAGGCAAAGAAATTGATTTGCAATTTGCCTGGAAAGAGAAAAAAAAACCACATTGAGCAACAGGGTACATACAGGTCTTGCACAAAATAGTGAAGAAAAATCAGCAGAGCGCTTGAGCAGGTGCTGGGGCACCGTCCTGTGCACAAACGCACATGCAGGGCTGAGCTGGAAGGGCCGGTGTAAGTCCCACAACCAAGGACAGGACTGAAATGTGCACTTCAGTGCCTGGCTGATGAGAAATGAGTTTAAACTGGGGGCTTGAGATCATTTCTGGGGGAAGATCTGCCAATAGATTTTACCTTCTTGTGCATTCAGTGTGGGAATTCCCAAATTCAAAAGTGCCGCCCCCTGCTACACCAATTTTCATTAACAGAAGTCCCAGGGGAACTAAATCCTTCCAACAAGCATTCAGACTGCACAAGGATCATGATGATCTTGCTGCTTATCTGGCTTGGCATAAATTACCCAAACAGACCAAAATCATCCCCAGCACAACTGCATTTCTTGGGTGGATTCAGGCCAGCACACCTTTCCAAATGCTGTGAAAGATCCTATAAGTGATTCTCCTTCAGAAATACCGATAACGATTTTTCTTGTGCTTTTATCTGACCTACCCAATGAATACACGCTAATACAATGAAGCGTCCAGTATTAAATAAAAAAAAAAATGCTGTGGATGGTAAATGCCAGGGGCTTCCCAGCAGTTCCCCCTGATACACACAAATTGCTTCCTACAGCATTCGGACGTGTGTGCCAAAGGGCAGGGTCCAAAGTCCACTAAGTTAGCAGAAAAACTCATCAACTTCAGCAGACTTTGCACCGGGCCTGGCACATGCAAGAAACCTCCTTTACTCCTTGTTTTAATGCAATGGAAACCTGGGAGAGCCACATGCGGGTTTTGAAGGGTCTGGAAAAAAAACCCGATAACCAATACCAGACGCAGAAAAGCCCCTCCAGGGTCGGGAATCACCCTCTCTGGTGGACCTGCCTGAGGAAACCCAGGCAGAGCAGCGTGCCCAGTCTGCCCGGTCCAGGAGCCAGCTGAATGAGAGACAATCCCCTCGCAGCACAGCACGGCTGGCCCTCCAGCTCCCGCATCCTCCTCTCCCCATCATCCTCCCCGGAGACCCCTCACCGCCCAACACAGGATCTGTCGCCAGATGGTTTCACTTCACACCTACCAGCATCTGGCCCCCTCCTCTCCTCGGGGCTGGCCATCAGCACCCTGCGTGTGCTGGCTGGAGGGGGCTGCAGCAAACACACAACCTGTGCCAAATCCAAGCAGCCAGCCAGGGCGGGAGAGCCTTCCAAACTCCGTAACGACATCCCGACGGCTCAGAAAATAAGGTATCGAGACTCCCGTGAGGCTTGAAATAAATCCCAAATCTGGACCGCTTCAGCCTCGTGCTGCCACTTTGAACTTCTTGGCAACTGGTTCAGAGCCTTTGAAGCTGCAGCCTGGTCCCACCTCCCTCCCAGTTCAAACGCGGCGTGGCTGGTGGGCCTCCATCAGCTGGCCAACACATTGGCGGCAGCACGCGGCTGCGGCATCCTGGCAGAGCCGCCGGCAGCACCTCGGTCCGGCCGCGTTGTGTCTTGAGGAAGATTTGTGGGGAAGGCACCAGCTGGGGGGGTTACGCTGGGGAATTAATAAGCAGAAAGAAAGGACGAGCCTAAGGCTCAGACCCTAAAGGTCAAGGTATCTGAGTCCAGCCCCCAAAATCAGGACATTGGTTTAGAGCATGGGGAGGTTTAACTCCCTGCCCAAGGCGGGTTCCCTAGAGGGTTTTGGGTTGGTTTTCAAGTGTGGGCTGAATCACTTTTCCATGCTTTTCCCCCTGCCCAGAAAGGTGAGAAACAGCTAAAACCAAGAGAAACCCCAGAAGTCAGTGATCTTTGCCCTGGTTTTGCTGTAGATGCCAAAAACTCTCCAGCTCCCTGGGGAAAGAGCTCCACGTGTGTGCAAACACGGAGGAGAAAAACTGGTTCTGTCACAAAAGCCGTGGGGACTCGGTGGCTGGGTGACGCCCTCGTCCCCAATCCGCAGAGCACGGGGCAGTGAGTTTCAAGTTGGACTCGAAGGGTTTCTGGGGACTCCCTGACATGGCTGTGCCACCACAGGGCTCTCAAGTGGGGAGCAGGACGGGGAGATGGCGAGGGAGGTTTTACGAGCTGGCATCCAGCAGCTCTCCAGGGACGGCCGAGCGCTGGCAGGGAGCCAGCACCACGCTCTGGCATTTATTAGGGGACCCGCTGGCTTACCAGGAAATTACACAACAGTTAAATACTTTATACATTGAACTAGTTTATTAAGGAGCTGCTCGAGATTCTTTCATGGAAGGGACCGTTCTGGAAATTATGATGCTGTGAGCAGGAGCCAGCCCCGCCATGCAGCACGGCTCGGTGGCACGGTGCCGCTGCATCGCTGCTCACAAGGAACAGGAGCACAACGTGCAGAAAAAAAGAGCCATAAACCAGATCTCTCCCAGGAGCCTGCAAACAACTGTAAAAGAGCAAATCCCAACAGGCAGGTGGGAGCGGGGCTGCAGCTATGGCTGCACACCAGCAAAGCCACGGCTGCAGCACAGGCTGCAAACCCACCGGGGGTTTTAATCTGTGAGTGTGGACACCCTGCAGAAAAACCACAGCAGGATAAATCCTGCAGGGAATAAATGTCTGTCCTGCACCTGTGCGATGCTGGGGAATGGACACAGCCCCACCACAGCTCCCCATGCCACCCCACTGCACCACTGCCCCCTCCAGTGATGGGACCAGACCCCAGCTCCACTTCTCAGGTCACCTTTGATTTTCCATGGAAGCAAACCCAGCTGTGAGTCAGTCTGGCCCCACGCACCAGGCAGGATCACCAGGCTGCCAGGATGGTAAATGCCAGCACAGCGACTAATGAGGAATAATCCCTGCCAGGTAAGCAGTGACTCAGGCGCATACTCCGGGCTAGCAGGTGCCAAAACCAACACCGATAAATGACAAACAACGAACCTCGAGACTTGAAATAAAACAATGTGCTGCGTGGAAAGGTCACAATAGGGACTGACAAGAAAAGTTACCGAGGCTGTTGCAGATAAGCAAAGAAAGGAGGAAAAAAAAAAATCCCCAAACTTTCTTAGGGCTGCGGAAGGCAGCAAGGGAGTGCTGGACTCCTGCCCGACACCCTCCCTGCGATGGGCTGGTGGCAGAGGGACACTGGGGTGGCCAGGGGGTAGCACACTCATTCCTACAACCCACCCAGCCCCAGGGAGCACCCAGGGTTTGTTTGGTGGCCTCAGGCACAGCAGCAATCCTCTGCAGGGAGAAGGAGGGGAGGGTGACTGTTCCTGATTAGGAAGGTAAATCGGGGAGTCCTCCCCAAGGACTGCATTAAAATTGTCTCTACTGACACAAAACAAAAAGGTCACCTGTGGCAGGAGGGCGTACAGGCATTACTGGGGTACCAGCAGCCACTCTGCATGTCCCAAGGAGAAATGGCAGAAAATGAGTTTTCCATGGCAGGCATAACCGTCAGCACAGCACTTGCATCGCATCGATTATCTCTGGAGAAAATGGGGTCGGCGAGTGTATTGACCTTTACAGGGAAGCACCAAGCCTCTGCAGGCTCTCCTCTGCAGAGCAGCAGTGCACTGCTTGCCTGTCACCATAAAAATAAAAAAACAAGGTGGTAGTGTCTCACTACCCCCTGCCTTTTGACTTTGAAGATACTCATAGAGCTCAGCAGCATTCTGCCCTCACCACCTCTAATCCCGGAGAGCTCAGGAACGCTGGGGCCAGCCGGGCGGTAGATCATCTACAACTGCTGGAGTGTCACCAGCCAGGATGCGGCAAGCGGTGGCTACAGCCACTCACCCGTGAAATGTAAATTTAATGTAGCTATTTGCAATGTAAAGTGCTTTGCACTTTGAAAAATATGCTATTATTTGTGCCTTTTATTGGAGAGAGGGGGGAAAAATACATTCAGAAACAGTCTCTTGTGCATGTTCACTTCTTTCTGCATCCAGAGTTATGGAGTTTATATTGAAATTTAGCAGCTGTGGGATACGCAGACCAACAGTGCCATCACCACTAAATCATCTCTTATTTAGCTAATGCCCTTCATCGCTCACACTCTCCTGCAAAAGCTACACAGAGAACAGAAAATGACCTGCCAGGCTTACAGCACACTGGTCAAAAAAATTCCTCCTTCCTTCAGTTCCTTCAAATGTACTATCCCAATAATACCAACAATGCATTTATAAATATTTCAAGACTAGTGGGTTTATTCTTAGGCAATAACAACATTTTCCCAAGAGTCTTGTTTGTTTGTTTTCATTCACCTTACCAAAAGTGCCTACCTCAAAACAGTTAAATCAATTGCAAAGGAATATATGTAAATGCATTAAAGAACATCTCATCCTCTACTGCTGCTATTACGATATTTTATTCTATTTAAAATTATGCTAAGGACTTCTTAACTTTCTAGTCTCGCACTACATATTAAGGAGCTCTGTTTTTTTAACTGTACATCTGTAGATATTAACAAAGCCAGAAATAAAAAGGCTCACAAATAGAACTATTTCAATTATTTCAAAATGATGTGGGGGTTTTGCCATCTCCTGACTTTCAAATTCATCTCTCTTCCACTTTCAGGTTGTCATCATAAATTATTAGTTTTGCAGCCAAGGAATTGGAGCCACTGCTAACTTAGAAATCAACAGATTGGGGGGAAGCAGCTGTGAAAAAATGCTGGTTAGAAGTAACGCAAAGAAACTTCTTTATATTACTCTGCATCTCCACAGACTCAAGAGGAAACACCACCAGTAAATCCTGCGGAAGATGGTTTAAGCAGAACTCTCACATCACATTGCTATGGGCTACCAATGCTCATGCAATCAAATAGTTGTGTGCAAGAGAGAAGTCACAACTTTGCTCCTGTAAATCACTCACAAGCACCTGGCCACCTTCTTGGTCTTCAATGAAAAGAAAAGCCGAGGCTGGCATGAGGTAGCGAACCTGCTCTGAAATGCTAACAGACACCCACGGCAGGTGGTAGAGCTTTGGCCAGAAGAACTGGACACATCCATCCCACCTCATATAGGCAATGTGACATCCCTTGTTTCTGCTTAGATTTAACAAGTTCACTACTGCAAACTAGTCACATCTTTATAAATCCCCCCGCACCCACAAAATAACACACTATTGCTACTGAAGCCAAATAATGAAAGAGCACGTGGCATGACGTGCAAAAGCACAACCACTTGCTGATGTATTTTCTTTCCTTGGTTCAAAATAAATTAGTTGTTTGTATTGTCTTTTTTTCCTGTGAACTGCGGGTCGAAGACTTGTTTTACTCCAGAAAACCATGAGTGACTGCCTGGCCAGGCTTACACTGGTGACAAGATTAGTCAATGGAGATGACAAGTGCCTGAACAGCCTCAGATACTTGGTAAGGAATGGCCCTGCACCAAACCCTAATCTTTCACTAAAATTTGTGTGTGTTAAACACTGTAGCAGAGCATCTGGTGTCCCAGTACAAGACCAGACACATTCATCTCAGGATGGCACCGTCCCTCATCAGACACTGCAGCAGGGGGCTGCCAGGGACATTCATCGAGGAGCCCTGCAGAGCCACCCCATAGCCCCGTCCCTCACCCCAGGGTTCCCTGCTGCCATCAGCCCGTTGATACAGATGGTTGAAGATGAAAGAAGGTGAACAAGAATTTCATCACTCAGAGAGATAACAAGAGGCAGAGATAAATACTTCTGCAGGCTGCAAGGCTGGTAGGAGTGGTCTTACCTCACAGTTCGTTAAGTTTCCAGAAAGCTTCATCTGCTGTCATTAAGTGCTGCGCTAACGAGGCTGGGTGGTTTTCCACTGACTTGACTCCAGGAGACACAGACTAACTTCTTCAAGCACTTCTTTAAGCCACAGCCTTAGTGATGACTAACATCAAAGAACTGGGAAAAGAGAGAAATGCAGATCAATAAAAGCTGTAAGGGTGGTTCTGTCATCAATGTCCTGCACCGCGAGGGACGGACAGCAGTAGGAAGGAAGGTGACCTGGAGAAGAGCCTTATCACAAGATCTGCAACACTTCTAGCATGGGAAAACAAGCACACTTAGCTCTGTGTGCAGCAGAGAATTATTAGGGAAGACTTGATTGTTTTCTGACTTATATCAGTGTAAACTGGGAGTATCCATGGAGTTACTTCAGTAAAGCTTAAAGTAACAACTAAGGAACAGAAATATCCACCCCAGAAAGTCAGGCTGGTGCAGGACTCGGCCCAAGGGCGGGGATGTTGGCCCCAGGTCCCCTCCCAGGGTGCAGGGGATGCGTTTGCATCTGCTGGGGGCTCAGGCAGAGAGGCTGGGCTGGGGAAGAGCGTGCATGGGGGTGGATCTTACACCTGCTCTGCTAAGCCAGCCATAAACCTCACCGCCTTACCGTCACTCCCCCAGTCCTCCAGTGCCTTCCAGTGGAGCCATCACATGCATGGACTGGAGGATTCAGGCATCTGGTGCTCACATAGGAACTTGCAGGAATCCGTGGCAACTGTCCCCAAGGAGGACCACGGCCAGTGGAGGCACCCCCAGGCTCGGATGTGGCCCCCCCGGCCCACAGACACAGCTGCCAGGAGACCTGGGGCCGGGCAGGGTCCCATCGCATCAATCATCGCCTTCGCGAGCTTCTGCCGCTTTTATGTACGGCTTTCCTCCTCATTTAGCATACACAGTGAAACGGGTTAAAACCTAAAGCCATTTATAATAATTATTCTGAAGGTTGTCTACAGATAATGTAGAAAATAACACTGGATTTGGAAAAAAAATCCCTTTTAGCTTTAATAAAAACATTTCAAAGCACTAGAAGGTTATTTATAGGGTGTGTAAATGTAAGTGGAGGGGAGGCAGAGTAAAGGGAGTTCAAAGGGTGTCTGTGGAAAGAAAAAACCCACGGTGTTATTGACACCTCTTCCTGCCTTCTCACACTCAACAACCTTCTGTAAAACAAACTAGAGGAAACAACAGCAACAACAACAAAAAAGGCTACTGAGAGCTATTTGAGATTAAATAATACTTTTTGACAGCTGGTAGGAAAAGGACTGGTCCTGCATTCATGCTTACAGTCGCATGCTGTTCCGTACCATTGCCTGTAGCAAGAAAGCCCAGAGGGAGCTGTGGGTTGGGGACAGCACGGGGACGATGCCTGCAGGAAGAGCTGAGCCCTGACCTGCAGCATCAACAGGCTGGGGAGATGGCAAAGTGCTCCCACGAGATTCTCCCTTGCACCATCACCCTCCAGCACTGCCTACAGCTCACACCTGGGGTATTTTTGTAGGACGAGTGGTTCTCATTTCCTCAGACTGAGGTCACCAGCCTCCATCTGAGGACCCCCCACTATTTTGGGATGCAGATCTGGCCTCCCCACCACAGCTGCTGCCTCTGGATTTTGGTGGGAGACAGCACCAGCTGCTGGGGACTGCCAACGCAGACTCAGATCAGGACACGTGGGAGAAGTTTTCTTGGCAGAAATGTGGCATTAGGCAAAAATAAAATCATGCAGTCCCTCCGTTTCCTCAGGGCTTTGCAGCATCGCAGGCTGAACAGGGCTAAGAGGGAGGCTGAGGGCTGCCCTGCAGCTCCTGGCTTCTCCAAGGAGCAAAAACAGCATCTTCCAGGTGGCCATGGGGCAAGCCACCCCCACACACCTACAGAAAACATGTAGATTGGAGGGACTCTTGATCAGGGACTATAGCAATAGGGTGAGGGGTAATGGTTTTAAGCTGAAAGAGGGGAGATTTAGATTAGATACTAGGAAGAAATATTTTCCTGTGAGGGTGGTGAGGCAGTGGCCCGGGTTGCCCAGAGAAGCTGTGGATGCCCCATCCCTGGAGGGGTTCAAGGCCAGGCTGGATGAGGCTTTGAGCAACCTGGGCTAGTGGGAGGTGTCCCTGCCCATGGCAAGGGGGTTGGAACTACATGATCTTTAAGGTCCTTTCCAACCCAAACCATTCTGTGATTCTATGATTTTTTCCTTCAGCAGACTCACCTGTAAACCCATCCATAGCATTCTCCTTGAAGGTTCCTTCCAAGCTCAATGTCTTGCCCCTTTCTACTGACCTGTCAGGGGAACGGCCACTTTCTCCTGCACTGGCCCATGTAGGTCATGTTGCCCAATCTTGGGTTTCCCATTCAATCCTCCCTAGCACCCCCCAGCCCACTGTCCCCTGCAAATATCGGGTACCTCAGTCAGACATGAAGCGATACACATTCTGACCCACTCATTTCCCTATAAAAAAAACAGAAGTCGACTCCTTGAGAACAATAAGCAGCACAGAATTAAAATNACACATTCTGACCCACTCATTTCCCTATGAAAAAAGAAGTCGACTCCTTGAGAACAACAAGCAGCACAGAATTAAAAACTGCTAAACCAAGGCACACACAGCACCTTAGAGCGGATGACCTGCCTGCCCCCTCCCCCCCGCCCCCCAAAAAAAGAAACGAAGCAGAAATCAAAAGACCTACAGTTTTGCCATATTGGTAATTCTGAGATTTTGTGCGTTACAGGAGCCATCAGCAAGCAAAGAGGAAAGATGATGAGCACCAGCTGGCTGGGTATCTCTTGCTTGGAGCAGCAAAGGAAACTACAGCTTCTGGAGGTCTTTGCACATGCAGAGAAGCTGCTCTGCAGATAGTGCCACAGAATGGGAAAAGTACCTCTGCATCAGGACCTCCTCTGTAATTACAGCTCATTAAGATGTGCACCCAGTGGTCTTCAGTAGCTCAAACATGTGATGGAAAAAAAACAAAACAAACCTGGCAGGTGGCTTGAAAACTGTCTGAGAGAACATGCGCTAAGAAAAGTCTGCAAACACACGAGTACATTAGAGGTGTGTCTTCGGCTGGCAAGGAGCCTATGTGGGGTTGTAAGAAATGTTCTCCATCCTAGCAGTAAGAAAAAAAACCCTGAAAAGTGATGGAGGAGGAAGAGACAGTTAAATTCCTTGCAAAAAACAGGGTGGGGAGGAGAACACACTTGGATAAGGACACAGGATTACATCCCTCCTGTTCATGCAGCTCCAAGAGGGAAGTGGAGGCAGGTGCCCCGCTGTATCCTGAGATCCCACCTGGAAACATGTACCAGTCCTCCACAGGTCACCTTCCTGCTTCAAACTATTTGCTCCAAGTGTTAATGAAGCGGAGAGGATTTGAAGCATGGGAAATGAAAGCTTCACAAACATATACCCTTTAAAAATGTCTTCTCTTCATCTTTTGCTATTCCTTTAAAAAAAAAAAATTACATTGGATTACTAAACAAACAGGAAGCCTTGGGGCCTGGGAGCACATATTCCAAATGAGGAAATCGCAGCCACGGAGACCGGCCAGGACCAGTCCATTAGCCTCAGGCTTTTCTAATGAGCACTAACCACACGGCCAGGGCATACAACAGCAGCTGAGGTTTTGGGCTGGATCGCAGCCTCCCATCTTGCCTGGTTTAGGGAAAAGGCATCTTTGAATGGTGGGGGAGGAGAATTTGCAATGCGCTTCACTGAGTGGTGGGGCTCTGAGAGGAGCGATGCTGGGTGAAACAACAGGCTACAGAAGCGCTTTCCTGTTTTAAAAATCACCATGCTGCAGGAAAGCCATCAGTTCGGCTGGCTGCTTCTCTTCTGTTTCAAGAGAGCCAGCCAGTGTATCGGATATTCATTCATTTTGGGCTAACTATCTTTTCCATTTCTGAACAGCTTCAATTTTCTTGATGTCTCGGGGAATGGTTTATGAGGAAATAGAGCCTTGAGGGTGGACAGATGGAGAAAAATCTCCCTTCTCACCAAATTGATCACTATAATCTTTCATCTGCTCGGCACAGACCCAGGCTGCTGGCGTTCAGAGGTGCCGCAGCCCATCCAGCTGCACCGAGCCGCTGCTGCTCGCTCCTTCCCTGGACCAAGACCTGGGAGGGGGAACAGCACCAACCCAAACCACTTCATGTGATGGAAGAGCAAAGGGGGTTCAGAGCAGCCTCAGGGCTTGCCCATGGACAGGACTCACACCAATTTAATTGCTGCCCTTGCCCCCTCCCTCTGCTACTGCTATGCTGTGGCATAAAGGAGCTTCACATCACCACTGCTAATAACAAGAGGGAGAGAAACCCACCGTCCTTGTTACAAAGCACTTGTATAATGATATATCCATGCCATGGGCTGCAGCCGAAACTGTAATGGTGGTGGTGGAGAGACGCTGTGGGATTTCCAGTACTGACAGAGCTCAAGAATGGGCTAAACAAACAGCTGCTGGGAATGATTTTGAGACACATCAGCCTGCCTGGGAGCAGGAAAATGGACCTTGCAAGCTCTGTTCCCTTCTTGCGTTCCCATGCAATGACTTGATGGGTACAGTTTTCCCTCCTCAGTGCTGGAAAGTTCTGGGGATGCTGGAAACGTGTCCAGCTCAAGCTGGCCACAGACACGCTGGTGATAGAAACTATCTTCCCTCAAAGGGCAACCTTGGCTAGCCGGCATTGAGCAACATACATATGTAGAAAGCAGCACGCAAGGAATAATCGTGACACACCAAATTCAACCAGGTCTGCGGGGAAGACAGCTCAGCTTACAGACACCAGCCTACACATGATGCAATTCAAGTGCCTGCACCAGATACTCAGGGTGGAGCTGCACTGACTCATCTGACTGTCACCTTTCTGCTCCTGAGATAGTTTGTCAATCCTCCTCCTCCCCGGGGCTCACTTTTCACTTCCAGGCTGTCTGGGGTTCAGCCCCAGTGTACCCCACGTGCTCAGGGGCCAACGGGGAGGGTGGCAGGACATTTGCCCAGCCATGGGGAGGTTTCTTGCAAGGGTCCCCCTCCGCAGAAGTCAATACAGATCTGGGGCAAACACATCCAAAGGAGGCAAAGCGAACCGTGTGGGCCTCCAGCAAACACTCAGCAGAGCCATCCCCACAGCTCGCCCCCACTTGCCCTTCTCTCCTTTGGCTTGAGTCACTCCCGTGACTCTCAATTAACATTTAAGATTTCACTCAATAGCTGGCTGATTTATTTTATTTCTCAGGATGGTAATTTATGGAAATAAGATTCTTAAAAATCAAACAAAATGCACTTTACTAATAGATGGGCCATTCTCTGACATTTCGCAGAGTAAATGAGCATTTGTGCCCGGTGGCATGTTGTCCCATGACTGAACCCCTCCTAAAGGGCTTCAAAAATATCTATTAGCCAAGTTCATTAGTTTAAATATCATTAAAATAAATTATATTTCTCCACACAAGGCTTAGATAGGCTCCAAAGTGAATACCACTCTCAGTAGTTACAGGTCAAACACTCATTTACTCTAAGGACTCTTTACACTGAAAATAGAAAGGGTGTTAAAACTAGTTTACACAACTGCAGTGGTACAGCAGAGCCCCAGTACAGAAATAGATCTGCCCATGCCTCATTGCTCAGCTTAAAAGCATAACATCAAATATGCAGAATTTACCACAGATTTTCTTTTCCATAGGAACCAACTTTCAAGTTTCCTGCTGGTTCTGTGATCATTAAAAAGATTTTTACCTTAGTTGTACTGCTTTTTACATTTATTCATGTATCCATTTAACCTGTTTAGAGACCCATAAGGTGGGTTTATTTTGGTGTAGCTCAATTTCTCACATTCCTGGCTTCAGTTTGTTTGTTTTTCCATTGATCAGGCCTAAAAAATTAAACAAAAGCAGCACCATCTCTGTATAAACAGCACAAACTCAATTAGGCTGATGTAAACCACTCCCCATCACCAGGACTGATTTACTGCCCTCTGCCACCCCGTCGTGCCGCTGCCGCACAGCCACTCCTGGAATGTCCTGCTGAGCTCCAACACTCCTCTGTCCTCAGCAACAGCTTTCACTAACGGTCATTCTGCTCATCTCAGCCCTTGCCCCGAGCCAGGATGTGGCGATGGGCTCACTGGTGGCCAACAAAGTGTCCCCCACCTTAAACAATGAAGGGCACAAACGTATGTGCTCCCTGTTGCTGGCTTTGCTGAGCCTGGGCTGCCAAAAGGGAGCTTTTCCTTATAGTTCTTGTCATACCTCACCAACAAAATTGTTCCCAAAACTCAGAGGAGTTGCATTTTTGTTGGACTATGGAAGTTAATAGGATGCAGCAGCACCACTAACGATAGAACGAGGTGTGTGTGGCCTCACAGAGCTCACACATAGAGAGAGCTCTGCTCTACAGGACCCCTCTACTACAGGTGACATAAGGGAGAAGAAATCTAGGGTGGCTCCAACGTCCCTGGACCGAATTTGCAGAACGAATAGTTACCGATGAATGATATCGTCACGGCACAGCGACCATGGCAACCCACAGAGTGATTTTCACATCCCTGTCACAGCAGACTCCTAACAGTCTGAACCGAGCAGGACCTTTGGCCAGGTGCTCTCTATGTCTCGAAAGCAAACCCTCCCAAAACGCCCCACCAACCAAAGCAGGCAGTTATAGCTCCAGCAGGTATTTGCCTACCAGGGCTGCAGCTGTTGCAACTGCAAACACAAATTAGACAGCAGGCAGTTGTGATGCCTGGATCTCAGTCATCTCTGGAGTGAAAAGTACCTGTTGTTACAAGAGCAATTTGTATGTTGCTATTCTCAAAGCATCACGAGTTGTACTTTCCTTGTTAGCAGCACCTCCAGAACATTACTGCCAATGTAACAGAAATCCAGCATTAAGGTCCCCCTGTTAGGGCTATGACAGATTGCACGGAGAAACAATGCGGTGATTGAGGACCTGGACTAATCACGCCAATTGATATAAATTACCGTGTCAGCTATAGCGTTGCTGCAGTCTGCAGGTTTACACCTCATTAAGCTTCCAAGTGCCAAATGAATCAACAGGGTTCAGCAGAACCATTCTTAATTAATTGTTGTAGCAATAGGGAAAAAGTAACGGAAAAAGAGAATCAGAACTCGCGCCGAACACCGGCAGGTTTGCACAAACTGAAACTGCTTCTGCGATTTAGCGTTTGAGATTAAAGACGCCCACATACTAATCTCAGCCAACAAATAACTGCCAGGGGCTGGTTTTGGACGAGGGTGGAGTGAAAATACAGGCTGGCGACTTGGAAAAGTTTTTCATCAAGTTCTTCAGTTTGTTTTGCATAGCTCTTCAAGCCTCAATGTTTTGTTGCCTGTGAAATCTCCAGGTTTTGATTTCCCACCCCACCCACAGTGGGCACAGGCCACTGCTGGGCACCTCGGCATCTCTCGGAGCCGATGGAATTTGCAGTTCAGCAGCTTATTTTTCAGTTTAAGCCGAATGTGTCCATTTTTTTTTTCCTGTCTACATTCCCCAAAGCAAGATGCAAACTTAACACAAACTTAACAGCAAGGGCAGAGGCCAGGAAAGCTGCGGTCGCACCACTGCAGAGCTCCCAGCCTCTTGCTCTGTTGACTCTGCTGTGCCAGGCTGCGGTAAGGACACAAGGCTGAGCTTGGGGGACAAGACAGCAGCAGCCGCAACAGAGTTTGAAAGCCAAAGGACTCTCCTGTCCCTCACCTGAGCATGATGCCCTTGTCCTCCCAGGTGGCTCTCCTCCAGCACACAGCAGAAAATCTCCCTGAAGCCTGGAAGTCCTGGCCCTCGGGGCACGTTGCAGAAAACACGGGACTGCAGCATCTCCTGTGGCTGAACATATAGACTGTCTCCACAAACAGACACACTTTGCTCAAACACCTTTTTGTTGCATCTTTAGGATGGATTAAACACAGCCCCTGCGCTCCATCCCAGGCAGCAAACCTGCACAGCCCCGCAGCCGGGGTGCTCTCCCCAGCAGGACCCATGCCTCTGGACAAGCAGCAGGGCTGGGTGCAGGCAGCAGGGCAGCATCCAGCTTACCAGAGTGGAGTTACACCATTACACCGGTGTGCTCATGGGCCAAATCCAGCCGGGACTCCAGCGTGTGCGGCTCATGGTCTCCAGGGGAGTTTTGTGTATCTTCCTCTGCCTTACCTCAGGTGTGCATTACACCAGTTTAAAAACTCCCTGGGGTTCACATCTGCTTACCACACAGCTTGTAATTGCTGGTGTAATGCAATGGTCAGTTTAGTGCTCAAACCACATTTACAGTGTTGAATGCCTACAGGTACTTACATTTTCCTCATCGTTGTCAGTCATCCAGCCCATTTTCCCTAATCTATAAAACACCCATCTAATATTTATATCGCAGTGGGGCTTTGACAGCTACAGCTTGTAGCTGTCAAGAGTTTTTCTCTGACATTCAGGCCGTGTTATGCTAGATCGTTCAATTACTCTGTACCATCGATTAACCTGTAATTTAAATATTTCTAAGTAAAATGTAAGTTTAAGACAAAAAGAGAATACGAACAGAGTTCACCTCTTCAGTGCTTTTAGCTGGGGAGCACCGCTGCACTGCAAGCGTAACTATTTCCATTTTAAGGACAGGGAATTGAGGCACTGGGACTGTAAGGGAGGTGCCCATGGTCACTCAGGAAGATGGCAGCAGAGTAACGAGCTGAAAGTACCTGTCCCCAATCCTGCATCCTCCTCCTCAACTCCTTTTATCTCCTTTTGTGCCTGCGGTTGGACACAGTGGAAATATCTTTTCAGGGACCTCAGAGCTGTTTTGTAAGAACATTAGTAGCCAGGAAAACCTGATACTGCAACTCTAGACCCTTTTGCACGGTGTGGTTAGGTCAGAGGCCCCTGTGGAAGGCGGATGTCGATCCCTGAACCCCCACAACAGGCAACACATTTGTGCCTTGGTGCTCCCAGTGCAATGCCTCCCGCGTTCCCATGCATGCCAACACGTGCGTCCGGGTCTGTATCACATTATTGATGAAGATCTCTTCCCATGACTTGCAAAAATCCAACAGATTCTTTTAAAGGACTGGTCTGGGACTTCACTCACTTCCTTGTACTAATTTGAATCATGCTTCCTACTGACCTAATACATCATCATTTTCTTTAATTTCTCTTTCCCCCATATAAATCGATATGAAATTAATAAACCTGACAATTCATGACCTTAAACCATATTTCTAAGCCTCAGAATTCCTGTTCTAGTAACTACCAGTATTAAAAAAAAAATAATTACAGTTTGGTTTTGACAAAGTTGGGGCCAAAAATATTTATTTACATTACAAATATTTTGTTCTCTTACATTTATTGCTGTAATTGATGCGATAACATTTCCATGTTTATTTTAAGGGATTGAAGGTGCAAACTGGAGGATTAGCAATCCAAACAGAGTAGCAGGAACAAAAATAGGCTTCCAAGCCCATTTATAAACAGCTAATTGCCAAAGTGTCTCCGTTAACAACGTTCTGCGGTGAGACAAGCGAGGAGCCCAGCACTGGAAGGCAGGTTCTTGTGTGGAAAGTCGCTTCCCACCTCAATTACAGCATCCGCCAACCACTTCAGATCTGAAGCACGGTGTTTTCTCCGGTGAGAGGATACCATTAGCACAAGGAGCAGTTAGCACCGAGGCTGCGAACTGAGCAGCACCCAGGGAAATCACCTCGCAGGGGGAACTCCTCAGACTTATGTTTTCAGCCGCTTTGAAAAGCAAATTGATCAACATACAGGCACTTGTGTGCACGCACACGCGCTTCCTTTGCCGCCTGTGCTAGATGTTCATTGACACCCCATCAGCTTTGCAGTTAATAAGAGTGATTTAGGACTTTTCATTAGGATCATTAGCCTGGTATTAAGGCTGCACAAGCTTACTGTTTCAGCAATATAGCATAGGTTCAGGAAACACGTATCGGTGTAATTATTCATAACTCAAGTCCCTAAGGATTTGAGAGCATAATCACATTAGCATCAGTGCCTTCTTGGAACAAAGATTTTTCCCAATTTTTAGACAGTACTATTCCACTTACTCTCAGGGACCCTACATATCCTGCACTACCGTGACCGATGAAGTTTGCTGTCAGACATCTAAAGACAAAAGAGAACTTTCTGCTGGCGCCCCACACCAAATCTTTGCTTAATACTGCAGACCACAGATGAATGACTGGAGCGCTGCCAGGCACCTCGGTTTGGTTTCATAGCTCTCACAGATGATCCTCACAACTCTGACTTTGATACAGCCTGGTGTGTCGCTGCGGATGAAGCAGTGATCCGTCCCAGGTGGTGCCGTGGCAAGCTCCCAGGCACACCAATGTTTCGCAGGCTGAGCGGGACATATGTACTGCAGGGTTAGGAAGAGGCAGGGACCAGGCACAAAGAGGTATAAAGCAGGGTGGGAAGGCGATTGGAAGGATGAACCAGAATCTCAGCTTTCTATTGCGCTATTAGTTATGTGATCGTTTCAGACAATTAATTCCTAAATGAATGACAAGACTAACAACCCCTGAGTAACCAACCCGCCAGGCACAGCAAAGCTAGGATGTGTCACACGGACACAGCACACAGCATGTAACTCCTTACAGCACTGTTCCAAGGTGCAAAAGCACACAAAAAAATCGCTAAGGCAATTTAAAACACAAAAGGATACACATCAGAACTTTAACCTTGACAGCCTTCCCCCTTCCAAGTGCATTATTCACAGGACGTTACAGTACCTGTGCATTACTTGTTATGATGGCACACAGCACCTTCTGGTCATTTTTTATTCCTCAGGTATTTTCTAGTGGGACTAAAAGACAGACTGATCTGATGAGTTACCTGCTGCCAGTTGTTAGCAGCCTAGCAGAAATCAGCAGGAGAGCGAGCAACACGTTATCCTGTTGCCACTATTGATCCATCAGCAAACCTGAGAGAGTGAAACAGAGAAGCAGCTGTGGAAGCATTAAGCTACTTGTCCAGGACAGCAAATACTGAAAAGCAATGACAGCTCATCCCCCCGCTCCGCCTGTTACTCACCACTCTGGCTCTGATAGTCCTGAGAAACTTCTTCCTAAATCCACAGTACAGAGTATTGCACTTGCTTTTTAGAATATCATCACTGAACCACGATCCGCAGGCTCAGATGCTTTGACCTTGTCTGCTTTTACACTTTTACATTCAGATTTTAAAATTAATCATCTAATTGCAGGTAACTGCTTTTAAATTCAGCTGAATGGGACATGAATCTTGCTGAATGAGAAATGCAGGTCTCTGTAGTGAAATAGATTAAGCACTGCTACACTCCCCATTCTGTTTCAAGACTGCAGTTGCAATTGCCTGCTCTAATTTGAGATGGGAAGTCTCGCTATAGGGTAATTAAGCACACGAGAAGCTCAGGAGAGCTGCCTGCCAGCACCTGGCAGTGGAATTCCCCTTCCAGAGACACCTGCACTAAATGGTAATTCCTTCCCTCCATTTCCCACTTCACTCCCCGATGCTTCTCCCAGCAGCTCGGAGGAACAGATGGAGCAATCACCCTCCTTCCCTCCACAGTACGGACCCCTGCTGCTACCCAGCGCCTTATGCAGTTGTAATACACATAATTAGGCAAATCAATGGACAATGCAGCCTATTAGAGGGGGAGGAGTTACATCAAGGCAAAACATGAATCCCAATTATGTACAGCAGGAAATTGGATATTTCTGCATAATTGCCAAAAATTGCGGACACGAGACAAAAAGTAATGACAGCCCTGGCAGGTAGGGTGCTGCAATCAGGTCACTACCTGGACTATGTGGGGTACAGCAGAGGGGAGTTTGTTCTCATCTTGATTTGCAGTTGATTTATGCCTTCAACATCTCATTACCATTTACGAGTTACACTCCCAAATCTCTCACACATCCATAATTAGACAGAACGATGCTTACTGCCATTCACCCTACCCCAGACTCTAGACCAAAAGCCACATAGAGGGTTGCAAAAATCCTAAAAATCCTTGTTGCAAGCAGCAGCCCTCCCCGACCTTCATGGACCGCCACAGCTTGCATGGCAGAGGCCAAGCTCGCACAGCTGCTGTCTCCTGACAAAACCAGCTCATGAACTTTCTCCTCCCGTTGCTCACCAGGCAGTTTTAAGGTCAACACTGGCTCTGTGCTCCTTGCCCAGCATCTTCCCTGCTCTCTTCCTTCACCCCTTGCAGCTCCCACCCCACAAAAGGCAGGAGATGGTGGCACTCACCATACCCAAGTGGCAGGACAGAGGCGGGAGAAGTAAGATTTATCGGTATAAAGAGCAGGCAAGCTGCAGATAAGGGCCCTGTGAACAGGCGAGGCGACAAGGGGAGTGATCAACAAAGATGGGACCTGCAAGAGCAGCTTAGCACCTGGGAAGGGGGGTTCTGCCCTGAAAGTGGGGTCGTGCATGAAGAAAAGCAGTGCAAGGGAAATCAGCGATGAGAATTAGAGACTATTAAATTTCTGGGCTCTTAAAAGATCTGGGTGATCTGCCTGCCAAGAGGAAACACCAGGGATCCGCTTCCAGTGCTAGAAACAGTCTCGCACACGCACAGTGGGTTTTATCGTGGTTTACTGACTCAAAGCAAGGCTATGGCAGGGATTGCCCAAGAACAGGACCCTTCCAGAAGGCAACCACCGCAGTAACATCACCACGGCGATGAGGCCTCACAGATCCCCCGGGGCAGAGGGACATTTCACAGGGATATCAATACACAGTGGAACAGAGAGCCAAGCCTCCAGACACATCCTTTTGGGTTTTTGTTTTGGTTTTTCTGCGGCTTTTAAAAGAGGTTTCTGGCATCTAGTTTTGGCCACATTTGTCTAATTTTCAGGGTTTTAGAGGAACAGTGACTCCAGCTGGTGTGGGTGAGAACTGCAGCTCCCAAGGCAGATGGTCTTGAGTCACTCGGATACTGAGGCACAGACACTTACGAATACACCAGGAGCTGTAGATTTTAGCCTCTTGTCCTTGCTCAGCACAAGTTAATAGCAGAGAAAGAAGTCTCTGCTATCAGATTTGAGCTTTATTCCTTTCTACTGCATTTCTGTGTTCCCTTTCCAAAGTCTGGACCTTCCTGAGTCAGGCCTGGTACCTCCATGAAACCAGGGAACATGATTTGCACAGTCACTCAGAACATCAACAGCAAAGAGAGGGACTGGCCACTGAGCTCCTGGAGTTACTGGTTAGTAAGGGTACCTCCTGACTGACCTTGTTAGTTTACAAATCTGAAACTTTCTGTTCTTTTCCATGCTAATCACAAACTAGCATTACGGAACTAAAGGAAACTTCTTCCACAGAAATGACCAGCTGTTGGGTCGGAGATGACCTCCTTCATGGAGCTCTGCCAACATCTCAGTCCTTACCTAAGAGGCACAGCTTCTGTTCTTGTCTGAGTATCCTCCAAAATGCCACCGTGCTGAATTGTATTGTGGCTTTTGAATATGAGAAAACTTTTAATGAAATGCAAACCAACATTACCAAACGTCTTTCCAATATGATGTAAGTCAGGTCTCCAAATGCAGCATTTGTCGAAATGGCACTGTCACTTCTCCAAAACCTAAGAATATAAAACCAGTATGATTTATGGGTACCACAATACTACAACCCCAAATCTATTGTGTCAATGCAAAATCATGTCTGACACATGCCCACATAACCACAGGCTGCAGCCCACTTACCACTAAAAAGGAGAGAAATAGATCCATGACAGGCTTAGAAAATAATTTAAATTAGTGACTTGCTAAGACAACTGACACTAATGCCATTTGTTTGTATGCTGTAATGGTGTGAATACCATCCACTGCTGAAATACTTAAGAAAATAATTTTACAAGTTCACATGAGACATTTCCCTGCATGCTGCACCCTACTCACTGTAGAGGCCCCCAGGGAGGGGGTACCATATTTGCTCCCTGTGTAAACTACACAGCAATTCCACATTCATTTGGTTCTCCCTGCTTATCTTCTAGCAGCTTTGGAGTGCATTCTTCCTTATCTCGGAAACAAATGGCCTCCACGGAGAGCTCTGAACAGCAGAGCTATTTATCTGTTTGACATGTGTTTCCCTGTTTGTTTTCTCCAGCCTTGAGACAGTCGGCTCAGGCTTTGACAATATTCAGCTGTGTCATCAGTAGAGAGTTGCCTGGCCCCTTCACTCCAGTTCTGTTAATCAATTTCTTTGCCATATGTATCATTTACTGTAGTAAATGAAGTCTAATCAATGCTTTCTTCTTTTGATGTAGAGCAAAGCCTTTACAAACTTTTCAGAAAGCTGGCTGAAATTTAAAAATGCTGGAGGAAAAAATACATCACTTATTTAATCAACTCACACTAATTTTTTCTTTAGGGAAAGAAATGAAAAGGTGATAATGTCCTGTGGGTGACAGTGTCTCAATGGAAAAAAAAAAGGAGGGAAAAAAAGTTTTACCTAGCAACTGTTTCCAGTATTTCACTTGTTGCTTTTAACACCTTATTCTTAAAGCACTACATGAAGAAGTGTCTCCCTGTATAACGTAAGTGCATCTCCATCCTTTCCGAGCCCACTCCTGGATGCAAGGGACTCCCTCCCTCAGCACATGCACATTTGTGTTGCCCCCTCAGCCGTGCCAAGCAGCAAAGCCAAGGCTTGAGAGCACTCTGTTCTCATTTACCAGGGGCTCTGTTACACTTGGGCAGCTCAAGAGAGCTGGGCTAGCACATATGCAGAAGCCCCGCAGATCCCTCTCCTGCTACCCTTGGCAGGAGCAGCACTCCAGGCAGCAGCGAGATGGAGAACAGACTCCTCCGGAGCGTCAGGCAAGGATCTTGATGACATTCACTTATCCAGGGAGATCAGCTGGAAGAACAGCTCACAAACATCTTGGCAAAGATGTGGGGCTGGGAACAAGACATCGTCATCGCTTGGGTCGGGATGAGAATGGAGGTGGGCGCTGTCCCAGTGACAGTGTGCTGCAGCAGAGAAGAGGCAGGATGGTAACTGGAGCCATCGTCCCACAGCCACCACAGCTGGCTTCAGGGGAAAACTGCACCACTGCCATAGCATGTGGTTGGGACAAAACACTATTTACACAGCCTAGATTTCTATTATAAAGCTAACGGATTAACAGCAAAACATTACACAAGCTGCATTTCCAACTCCATTCAATCTCTCCCCCAGAACACTCCATACACCTCAGACAACCCACTTTCCCCTCCTCCAGCAAAATCCCACAGCTCTTCCCCTCTTGGCTTAGCTCATATTCAAACTTATTTTCAGTAGGAATTTTGTCCAGACACTGCAATTCTGTTCCCTTTGGACTGATTACGATGATGAGCAACAAATGCCTTAAAACAAAGTATTGGCTGTGCTACAAATGAGCTTGGGTGGATGGGGTGGGGAGGGGCACTAGAAACAAGAATTTTTAAACCAACAGAACAGACTACTCATGTATTGAGTTCCTCATGTATCAACCAATTTCCAGCCCAGAAAACCCACACGAGAACAATTCCTAAGGATTCATTCAAATAGTTCCTCTACATAAATCTGACTCCTTGTTGGAGTTCTCTCACTTCTTTCAGAACCTGCAGCAACCTACAGGACTGAGGGGTTGGGAGTGGGTTTGGGGCTCTTTTGTTTTTCCCAAGTATTTGTGGTTCATTGATTCGGCAAGCCCCAGTTTTGGCTAAGCAAGGTTAGAGAGCTCCACTTTAAAAAGTGTCTCTGTGTGTTATTTTTTAGAGAAGCAAGGCTTCTCTTTCGTACAGACATTGCTCATCCTGAGCACCCTGGGTGTGCTGGATACACAGCCACACACATGAAATTCTTATCACCCAATATAGAAAAACTTCCCACCCCACCACTACGAAGGTCACATAAAATTGCTATCAATCAATACATAAATCAACTGTATCAGCTCCACAACCACTAAATAGACAGTTTTGCAAAAAGGCAATGATGAACATCAACACCGGCCAAAAAGGGAATGGGGACTCAGGGTACACCACAGCACATTTCCCCAAGGGCAGATGTGCAGAGGACTAACAGGACAGAAGCAGAAGGAAAGACAGCACGCTGCAGACCCGCAAAAGTGAGCAAAGAACTTGTCCTCACTTCAGAAGAGGCAGCCAGACTCTGAACATAAGCAAGTCTGTTGGAAAAAGAGGAACACTCTCTTCAGTCAGCCACAAAATGGGAGAATGGAGAAGAAAAAAGAGCTGAAGGCACACAATATTACAAATACCTATCCATTTTCACAATGTGTATCTTCTAACTTGTACTAGTATCTCCAGCTCAGCCCATGTTCAGTTGAAGGCAGTGTCAGAGTTCATACCTGTAATTCGGTTATTTTTTTCCATTTTCTTAAGTGCATTCTTTCCCTCTCTCAGGCATATGCTGCATAATTGCAGCTACAGTGTAGGTTTTATTGCTAGCATTTAGAAGAGTAAGTGCTCACTGACATGCAAGATGGGAAAGGTTCCTCCCCTGGGGAACAGAACACAGAGACTGATTAAGCGACCGGTAGGTATTTAAGAACATAAAAAAATATTGGCAGATCAGGCTTGCAGTTATTACCGAACAGGAGTCAGCACAGAACAGAGCTAGCCTGCTGGTTTCCAGCAGGGTGTAACCCTGGTGAAGAATAAGTCTTTAAGCTTAGGATTTTTATACACATTTTAATAGTAAAAAGGTTGAAAAGTAATCATGGCTTGCTCCTCCAGAGGCATGAATCAGGTGCTCCTGTTCTGTCAGGCTGCTGAACCAAACCCGGTGGTCTGTGTCCCATCCTGCCTCCCTCCCAAATCCTTTTGTAGAGACTGAATAGCAGCATATAATTTGCAGCAGCCACCTGATTTCAAGCACCTATAAGTTAGCACAAAATATATCGACCAATTGGTTTATTTTAACGTTATAAAGATAAAAAGTAGCAAATGAGTTGTCCACAGCTACCTGATGGACTAATAACAAAGCCACATCCAGCCAGCACAGGCTTGCTTTCAGTCCTACACTCAAGACTGCTGTACCACGTTGCTGCTTCATTTTGGTTAACATTACTGTGGCAATATTAAGAGCACACACAGGAAGAAATAAGAAATAACTAGGATTTCTGTTCTTTAAAGAACCATGTGGAACCATTTCAAAAACAGCACAGAATAATAAATATGTGACAAAACTGTTGAAATAACTTACTTAAGAACTGCAGAAATATAAGCTATAACCCTTCCATCTTGCATTGATGATAAAGAAATTTCCTTTATTTTGTACAAAAAATAGAAAATATTTATATATTTAAAAATAATTTGTCATCAGTTTAGACTTTTAAACTTATAGCTATTACTTTTGAAGTGGTTAGCTATAAAACATTTTGAATTTCAAAAAATGCAGCAAAATACAATAAACAAGGTTATACAAACATAACGAGGATATTTTTCAAGTAAATCCAAAAAGCTAGAGAGAACTAAAATCATGCTACAACTCATTTCAGTTGTATTTAATTAGGACATCATTCTACGACCAAATACACTTAATGAAAACTGTTTCTAGAAGTTTACTGAAATTACACATTCCCACACATAGAGATCAAATCTGAGACTGTTGAATTAGAGAAGAAAAATAAAAATCAGTCAATAAGGGTATCTATCATACAGCCATATCACTTCTTTTCAAAGCAGTCTTGTCCTCCAAACTGTCAACACAACAAAGGAGAAAAATATCAACTTCTTCCTGCAGCTCATGATAGCTTTGGGAACACCTTGTTATAGCAACAAGCTGTGTTGCTAGTGGGTCACACTGTGTTCCAACAGGGTCCTTTAGTCTTCATCTTCATTTGTGCTGCGAAGAAAAAGCAATGGGTTTGTCTTTGAAGACACCTCTAAGAAATTTCCCTTCCCAGTAGCATCATTTGAAAATCTGTCAGGTTCAGATACCGAGTTTTCTTCTTGTTCCTGTAAAATACAGCTTGCAGTAGCCAATCCTTCAGGCTGTTCTGAAAGTCTAATTGCAGTGTGCATTTGCTTTTCTAATTCTTCTATCAGTTTTCCAGGAACAGACGTAGATTGCAAAGAAACCGTTGGTTTTTCATCACTAACCTCAAACGTCGAAGTGTTTGTGCCCTGCCTTAATCCATTACAGTCAATAAGTGGAGCTGTCCTCTCCCCTTGAAGCGTGCCTTGTAAAGAATTTATTTTCTCATCTTCACTGGTTGAGGACTTTCGCTCATCTGAATCAGAGCCTTCTGTCTCAGATGATGAAGTACTGCTTGATTCTTCAGAGTCACTTGTCTCCGACTCAGAGGAAGGCAGCTGTTGCTTGGAAACTGTGCCAGCAGCTTTTAACATGCTCTCTTCCTCTTGTACCAGCACTGCTGCTGCTTCCAGCTCTTCTAGTTCAAATCCTATGTCAGGCTTCGCAAGTGTGGTTTTCTGCAAGGATTCAGAGAGTGCAGCCAACTTTTTTGACCTTTAACAAAGAACAAGATATATTATTTACTTTTACAAACAGAACTTTCTCCTTTGATAACTAGAACAAACATTTCTACTATTTGCTTGGTTTGCAAACAACTTTCTTCTTCAGTTATGATTGTAAAAAGTATATCCTTCAGGAAAAAAAAAAGTATTCATAATTACTATTATTTTGGGTAACTTTCCCCACAAGGCTAGACAACATCCCACCAAAAGCCTTCAGTGGCACTTTCAGAAAAGATACTGCTGCTTTGATGTTTCAGCAGTGCACAGTAAGGGAAAAACGGATTTCAGAACAAACCTTTTCAGGATTGCTTTCTTGAGCAGTGAACTCTGCAGTATATGGCTTGACAGATTAAGTTCATATGCAGCAAAATAACTTTGTTTTACTGCCCTTCCAGATATGTCTGTTAAATGCAGATGAACCAACAGAGCATAGCTGATCAGGTCCATCCCAGTGGTACCTTCTCCTCCTTTCACAGCGAGCTTTATGCACCCATGACAGCAGGAGATGTTCCACACTCTGTCTGTAGATGTGCTTCACCTTTCATTTGTAATTGAGCTGAGATATAATTCAACAAAAAGATCAGGACCATTTTGACAAACGCCTCTAATAAAGCAGGCATGCTACGTCAGCTTCAAATCTTTGGTACAGCCATATCCATTTCCTCAAGGGTTCTGAAGTCAGCACATGCTTTACCAGAAAAGTGCATCATAGATTTATAAACAGAGAGAACAAAAAGTAAGAGAGTGCCTTGAAATGGAGGGGTGGGGAGCAGAGGGGAAAACGGGCATAAAATAACAAACACACATCCTGTTTCTTGTTGTAGAGTTTTGCCTCAGACTATCAATCAACTTTTCACCACTTCCTGCAACAGCAGGTCTACTATAAATCCTGCAGTAACTGACTGGGTTTCATTTCCTCTGCCAAACCTGCTAACCTGCAAGGCATGACACACTGACACTGGAGCAAGTAGCTGATAATGTAATACATGACTCCTGCGAGGCAAAAGTTAAAGTGCTTGTTCTCTCAGTTGAATGATTTTAAAGATATTTATATTCTATTTCCCAGGGGGCATAATTACTCAGTATAACACAGACGCTTCAATTTTTTTTTGCTCCTAAAGGATTTGTATTTAAAAGTGGGGGAAGGGAAATTCCATGCAGCTTCTTAGACGTTTTACACAGACAGAGCAACATTTAAAAGCTGAACTTGGAATAAAACATACTAAACTTACTTAGTTCAACCCATAAGACTAGAAAACTAAGAAATAAGTGTTTCCCAGACATAACTGAAGCAACAAAGAACAATTTACATTTCTAGGATTTTTAAATCTAAAGTTAAGAATTAAATCACATCATCCTAGCAGCCTCCAATATAAACACAGGTACCAAATTTTAAAAAGCTGCTTACTTAGCACTATTCTAACTTTCTAGTGATATAGTTCCATTTTATTTTTGTCAAGAACTTGAATTTTTCTTGAAAATTTATGGAGGATTTCAGAAATTGCCATCCTAATTGGGAACAAAGAAAGCATTCTCCCGGCTCCATAGGTAAAAAGAAAGAAAAAGCAGCCAAGTGATACATAGAACAGTTCATGAAGCTTTGCAAGTAGATGGTAACAAAGTAACTGGCTTGCAGGGAAATCTGCTTTCTGAACATAGTGGCAAGAAGCTGGTTTATACCCCGAGTCACAACAGTTTATATCTTTTCAGAAAACATTTTCTTTTGCTTTTGAGACAGTCTCTTTCCTTCCATGTGTGTGCATGTGCCTCCTTCCCCTGTGAGCTGTTAATAATATGAAGGTACAATCCTTTTTCCTGTCCTATTGCCTGACCGTCCACAAGAATATGAGCGCCAAAAGCTAAATGTGCCTTGTGACAGAAAGCACTGTTTTGTATCTATTTTATATGTAGTTCCTTTTAATTTCATTGGCAGCCATGAGCAGCTAACTGTAGGCACAATGATCTCCTCCGGTGACACATCTTCAGCTCCAGCTACCTCAGTGTCACCTACCTGTTTTCCTACTATCATTATAGAGAGAAAATAAATTTTGAAAGTCCTGTTTGTCCTCACGTCTCTTCTATCATGTCTGTCACTTAGGTTCCCAATCCTAAATGTATTTTTTGGCTTTTCCTTATTCTGCTGTTCTGACTTTTCATGCATGTTTCTCCCCTCCAATATAATCCTTGAAATCACTCCCTTAAAATCCTCTCTTCCTCTTTCACTATTCTCTTATGACGCAGTTAACATGTTAGATACAGAAACATGCCACATAATTGACTCAAGGAGATGTATGGCATCACGTAGTTTTTGACATTAATAAATACTTCACTGTGTTCCAGATTACTTAATGCCAAGTGTTAAGGAAGAAAATAAACAGTGATATACTCATTTGACTCAACACACATTATGTTACTAAATTAGATGTACTACTGACAGATAAAAAACGGCCTCTCTAAAGCAGCAAGTGTTTGGTCAATCTATACACAAATGCATTTTTATCAATGAGTTCCAAGAGAATGAATGAAAAGGCTGGTGCCTGACAGCTACAGACAAACACCCTACTGGACAACTGTAAACCTGCAAAAGGCATTCTTGGTCTGAAAACCTCAGGTTAATTCCCTCTGAGTGACCAAAATACACTACAAAATAATGCCACTAACTGATTTCATAAAACAACTGTGGCTTCAAGTGTCACATTAGTCCTTTTTCCCCAAAAGTTTTAACAGAACTACAGAGAGAGGACATGCTTTTTGTCTTTACAAAGGATTACAGGAAAAAGCCATTGATGAAACAGCCTGCTCTTCCCTTCTAACAGTAACAGCACAAGGGGATACTCTGCTTCAGTGAGTAAATGCCTGTAAAAGACCAGTAATTCCATCTATCCTCTTAACCTCTCCAACTGCCTTACTTCATCTCTCTTACATAGCGGTCCCATGGAGCAGTGTGATTGCCAACACCACACTCAAGGACACAGACCATCAACTACCAACCACCACACCTCAGGGAAGGGATGTAGACTTCATGCAGACCTGCACAGCCTTCCTTCCCTTTGCACCATCAATGCCCCAAAGATTATGTCAGGCCAACCACAACAGGAATCTTCTAATAAATAATTAAAAAAATAGAAGATTATTTTACTTTTTTTTTTTTTTTTTTTTTTTTTTTTTTTTTTTTTTTTTTAGCCACATCAGGTATTTGATTTAAACAGCAAGAAAAAGTCTCTTTTCAGTTACTCAGATTTTTTAGTAAGCTAAATGTTTTCCCTAACTTTTATTCTGGTCACCAAGACTCTTCCAGAAAAAAAAAAAAAAAAAAAGGTTTACATAACTTAACATATCAAAAAAAAAAACAAAATCAAAACTTTCACGAACAACAAAAATAAACAAAAAAAAAAAAAAAGATGGTTTACAGAGCTTAACATTTCAATATAAGAAACAAACTCAAAACTGTCACGCTCTTGACAAATTTACATATAAAAGCAGAAAACTCCATTCCCCAACTTACCAATCTTCCACTGAAAGAAAAAAAGAACATTTGAAGAACAGCTTTTTTTTTTCCTTCCCCTGTGCAAGGGACTAACAGAACTACAATTAGCTATCAGTCCATCTTGTTTAAGGCAATTATCCAGTTTCAAGGAGAACTGAGTTTCAGAAGTACATTCCACATCAGCCTGAAGAAAAGGTGGCAGCACTCCCTGGACAAAAAATAAGGCAAATAACATAAAAATCTGAGCAGGGAAATGGTTTCAACAGGAGACTGTGGGTCTCTGAGCTAATGATTTCCCTAGCTGAAAGATGAGCAACAATTCAGGAAACAAAAATGAGACACCAGAAAGGAGTCATCATGTATTAGACTTGCACTAAACACGTCCTGCTGTTTCCAAAATCTTTTGAGTAGTGTTTTAGAGATTAGCCAGTAAATACTTTAATTTTTCAAGTATGATTAATGGAATCGCATGATTACTTTAAGACATGCTCATTCAGTATGCACATTTGCGGTAATGATATCTTATTATTATGTTAATAGTGTTCTTACATAAACACGCATAATAGGCTTTAAAGGTGCTACACATGATAATTATTAGTTATCAAGATGTCAGTTGCTTAAGGAAAATGTTTAATTACAGGTTAAACTGATCAGATGCCTGTTTTGTTTAATGTATAGCTCTGAGGAACAGATAACAACAGAAGCATCTCACAGCTTGTCTATGTAGTCTGGAACTAAAATTTCAAGACAGAATTAATGTAAACCTTGTCTAGGCAAGGAAGAGTTTCTCCATGTGCTAAAAGAAAAAAATCTTGTTCCACAGATCTCAAATTAGAGTAAAACTGGGGTGTAAAGAACAAAGAATCAAAGGAGATTTAGCAAATAAAGGGAGATGGATAAAACAAGGGGGGGGGGGGAAGAGGATTATGGCAACAGGAAAGGGAAATCATTATAGGTTTACAGCAAAGCCCACCTGTGGCAGGATGAAGAAAAGCGATGATGATGGGGACTGACTGCAGTGCTGAGACACCCACAGCAGCTGGGGTGGGAGGAGAGCAGGACACAACTTCTGCAGTTAAAGACTAATGCTCCTACGAGCTCCCGTTCTACCCTCTGTTCCAAGGAGTAAAGAGGGCACTAGGGTCTGATGAATCAAGACAGCTGTTATCTCCAGAACAGAGCTATGAGAAAAAGGGCTCATAGAACACACACATTAGGGATTTGATTGTTTACAAGGAACGTTTAACATAAGTTGGAAGGAAAGATGAAAGTCAACTGAGCCACGTGTTGTGGTTTAACCCTGTTTAAGCAGGGTTTGAGCAGGTTTAAGCCTGCTCACCACACAGCCTTTCACTCACCCCCCCCCCCAGCGGGATGAGGGACAGAAAAAAAAAGGTAAAACTCGTGGTTTGATGTAAAGGCAGTTTAATAGGACAGAAAAGGAAGGGAACATAAAAATAATGACAAAAGACAAAAAACAAGTGACTCAGCCAGTCCTCAAGTAGTTGCTGCCACCGCCCCCCTAGCCAACTCCCCCCAGTTTTATTGTTCACTATGATGTCATATGGTATGGGCCATATGGCCAGCTGGGGTCAGCTGTCCCAGCTCTGTCCCCTCCCAGCTTCTCACACACCACTAGCCTCCTTGCTGGCAGGGCAGTATCAGAAGCCAAAAAGTCCCTGACTTAGTGTAAGCACTGCTCAGTAACACCTACATCATCAGTGTGTTATCAGCATTATTCTCATCCTAAATCCAAAACACAGCACTATACCAGCTACTAGGAAGAAAATTAACTCTATGCCAGCCAAAACCAGGACACCACAGAAAGTAAAAATTAAATGCAGAACTTGGGAGATACATCCAGCTACAAAATCCTCATTTTTTTCCAAATGCTAAAATTAATTAATTATGCTTCTGCATACGTCCATCACGCAGAAATAGCACTACAAAATGAAAAGGTTTAAAGGAAAACTGTTAATGGGCCAGGCCTTTCCATCTGCCTTACATCCAACCCTCCTCCTTTAGCAGTTTAGTTATGTTAAAAAAACCCCAAGCAAACAATTCTGAGAACTTGAAAATATGAAAATAAGCATTCTGCTCCTCATTCTGTATGATGGGTGGCACTGGATACTTGACCATGGCATCAGAATTACAGATCTAAAACACTCTGCAGAGTATTTGCAAACATGGGAGTAAATAGTCAAATTGGCAGCACAGCCTTTCAAAGCAGGAGTCAGTAACATTTCACTATGGAATGAAAAGTGACTTTTCGGGTACAGGCACAAGCTCTAGCTTGCTTTTGTTTTTGTAAACAATAGAAGGATTATTTCTATTGCCTCTTAAGTTTGGCTTTGCATTTCACAGATGTATACAAACATCCATTTTTCTGAAGTACATAGTGTAAACTAGGTGTAAGACATGGCAAAAAGCAACAGAATTTTCTTATTATCTACCCTGGCCCAACCACAATCAAGTCAGTGTACAGTGCACAAGTGTTGTCATGGCAGATTTAACTATTCTTGCCCAAGCACAGCACAAAACAACAAAGCACAGGAACTGGTATATCAGAAACATTGACAACGGCTTTGGTTAGTGTTTGAGTGGGATCTAACTGGTCTTGGAACCAAGCTGGAACCTAACTAATCTTGAAACCAACTGAAACCTTGTTATATTATGTTGCTCGAATGTAGTTAGAGACTACTCACTGTGTTACAATGGGAATCAGTCCTTCGTGCTAGCAGCACTCTAACTTGGCTCTACAGGGCTGACAAGCCTTGTTTTAAGTGTAAAACACTTTACATTAATTATCTTTAAGCCTTACAGGCAAGATAAACAAGTCTCAAAGAAACAGAAGTTACTTCAAGTGCAGACATGCTTTAGCAGTGTCGTAGGTTCCACCAAATATGAAAATAGGTCTGTCTCATTGCCAAGCAGCCATCCCCTGGTAGGCCTACAATTCCTTGAGATGCATTCAAGGCACAGCAGCATGACAAATATAAGGGCAGCTGTTTAACTTATCTCCACTCAGCAGGAGCTCTGGACACATAGCATCCATCTAATAGTGAAGCTGTCCCATTAAGAAAAAAGCTTTTTGTCTGTTGGATCACAAAGTATTCCCAACTGCCTTAACTTTCTACATTTACTGCATGAGAAGCTACCAAGTTTAAGGAGAAAGCAGCAGCCTATATTCAAACCACCTTTCTCAACAAGGCCTGGCAACACTCAGACTTGAGAAAAAGTTTCATAGGCACTTTCTTAGATAAAACAGATAAGATAAAAAGCAATACAACTGGCCAAGTATAACCACTTTAAATGTGTTCCAAATTACATACCTGGCAGCATTGCTAACAATTTCCCACAATTATTCTTTTAGCTAGAGGCATCCTAAGTATTACGACAATTCTAGAGTTAATATTATCTCAGACATCATCAGATATTATTCCAAAGTAGAGCCTCAGCAGTTCAGATACACAGAATGAATAAATTTAGCATCTGCAAGACACTGAAATGTCAGTTAAACTATAAGGGATAATGAAATTTTCTGCCTTGCCACAAGACTGTTTGAGGACAGGCTGCAACAGGACGTAACTGACATTTCTGCATGGGTTGTCACTGGGGAACAAAAGGGCACCTGTAAAAGGGCCAGGCTCTCCAGACCCTTCAGATTGTCTTATTTTTCCCCTGCCCAGAGTGGTTCTTGCTGGATTCCATCCATCACTGTCTTCCGGCTCAAGCCTCGTCTGTCCAGATACTAGGGGTATAAAGAGATTGTTCAACATTCAGTCCCTTGATAATGCCAACATTAAACTTCCCGCAGGAATTCTGTCATGATCTTGATGAAAATTAATATCCCTGGGGCAGCAAGTCTGCTGCTTAAGCTCTCTTGAAGCAGAAGGCTCAACAAGTTATAGCCAAACATGATATCAAAAGACAAAAAAGTAAGTTCATACAAAAATGACACAGCTGACAAGGCATCCAACTGCTTTTATACATATTCGAGAAAACAAATTGTTCTTCATTTTGAAATTCAGATGTCAGCTTCTATCTAGTTCTGCATAGCTGCATAAGCAACCAAACTGGTGATCTTTGGGGAAAGCCTCTTGAAGCTGATAATGGAGCGCACCCTGTTAGGCAACACTAAGTCACTGGAACAGCAAATTCTGACACACAGGGGTGGAGGATAAAGTGAGGGAGAGACACATATTCTCGAATTACTGTAACATAATCTAAATTTCTAGGCTTTAGACCAACGATAGTATGCTTCCCTCAGAAAGGCAACTAACAAAGTTAAACATTCCTCCACACTTGATGTACAATTTCAAACAGCTACAAAAAAAATTCATACAATGATTTAATTCTTATGATACAGAATTGAAAGACAATTTGATTTTAATAAAATTTCAAGACATGAAAGAGTCTAGGTTTGATCAGCCCTGACTGGTAAAACACAGAGTGGTAATAATGATGATGACAGAAAGTGCAAAAGCAGACTTCATTAATGGAGAAACATCTAAAGTCAACATACACAAAAAAATCATAAATGGTTGAACAATGAGATTAGATAACAAAGAAATCCTCCAGTTCAGGAAAAGAATCCTTACAAATGGACATTTAGCTGCAATAATAAGAAACTCATCACTCTAAACACACCATCCATTTGCTGAAACTACTCTGTAAATGGGTTACAAAAGAACATGAGCCTCAGAATCTGCCTGGAGATAAAAGACAAAGACTCAATTACACCTTTTAGCATGTGTTTTATATGAGATGCCATCTTTCACCATTTTTTATTTCACTTTCAAGGTTATTCCTAATAAGTGCTTCAAGTTATACACTAGACAATGACCTCCAACCATACCGAAATAGTTTTGAAAAAGCAAGCTCAGAATCAGTGAACAAAAATACTCCAAATCAAGTTCTGAAAGAAATTCATAGCAGAAAGCCCATAGTCTTGGTAAATGTTAACACAATGACAACCACTCTGCCTATCTGTACACACCATTGTACTACAGACTATGACAATGAACCCAACTTCCACTGGTTTGTTTTGTTTTGCAAAGTACCTTATACACGCCTTTACCCCAATTCCCCACAAGCCTGGGGAAACTCCATACAGATTTTATTTCATCCAGCTCTGGGAACACAACTATTCTCTTACAGTGAAACACAGCTAAAACTTAACAAACCACAACAATGCTACCATGAAGTTGTGTGGAAAAGTGGAAAAGAAAATACACACAGCACCTGAACCACAGAGCAACCCTTTCATGGAAACAAAAGGCCCTCAGTCAGAAGAGCAGAGATAATATTCTTTTATACTTGCGCCATGCACAGAATTACCCTAGGTTCCTAATGAACAGAAAACTCTAAAACCTATATTACATCTCTTTTCAAAAATGGCACCTCTATCCACAAAATTCCTTATAGTATTAAACAGGAAGATGAATATGCCACGTTTACTAAATCACTTTCCAGCCTTTATTAGCTGGTTAGCTCACCATAAACCTACCTGGCTTATGAGACCTGAAAGAATCACAGAATAGGTAGTACAATTAGCAGCCAGTGAGATAAACACAAACAGCACCATTCAACAGTTTCATGGGCTTAGTTTATTATACATTTTTATAGTTAGAGGCAGAACCAATAAATAACTCCATTAAAATCCCATTAGCTCTGATCAATGAGTACAGAAGACAGTATAAGAACAAGGCTGAATTTAATGTGCTAGTGAGGGAGAAACAGGAGCATTTTCTTCAGAACTCAAGTAAAAAACTGACCTAAACTTTAACTAATCTTCTATGTATCTGCAGCGAAAGAAAGACAGATGAGTGTAAACACAACAGAAATAATGCAACATTTGTTCACATGATTAACCACTGTCTTCATAGGAAAAAACCAAACCATCTCCACAACACAGCACTAAAGACTGCTTAATTCCTACACTTTCTTGTGAAAAGCCAGCTGCTAAAATAAAATGTGCTCAGTCTATTCAAGGTATTTCATGCAATTGCAGGTAAGGATTAATTCTTTTAATTTCTCAAGAGGATGGATTCTGATTTTTAGCCTAAAAATTACTTAGGTTTACACAGTTACATTGTCCATGTCTGTACTTACTGTTAATTATTTCCTTTCTAACAACTCTTGGAAACAGCAGGCAACCCCAATCAAATTTAAGAGCAACTGGAGTTTTAAAAATATCTTTAAATTCCTAAGTATTTCATGAAAATAAGCAGAGGTATTCATAATGATCCTCCTGAGAAAAGGCTGGCACGACACAGCTATCTTTTTTTTTTTTTTTTAATTGGCTTGGTAGGAGGCCAGACATGCTACTACCAGCTAGCTGATTAGTGCTCAGACCAGCTACTGCATATGCTGCCTCTTGCCTGGTGGAGGTGTCAAAGGACATGGTAAAGAGATCAGAGCACAAGGCTGGTTTGTAGAAAGTTTATAGGATCTTCCTCCATCTCTTGAAGACATCAGACAAAGTGGAGACCGGAACAGTGTTCACTGCATACCAAATCTTTATGTTAAATATAAGAAAACCACATCATAAAAAAAGGCAGCACTGGGTTCAAAAAGAAGTCTGGAAAATGCATCTCCTGTAAGCAAGATGCCACCACTTTAAACTGATGGGATTAGACGAGCAGAAATCTAGTATAAAGATACTACTTTTGACAAGAGAAACCCACAACTTATCTTCAGGTGACAGAAAGCAGTCCTGCACCATAAAACAATGGCTGATGTGGAAGAATCCAGGGGGTTTAAGGGGAATATCAAATGCTTTCATCCTGAAATTCTGGCTTTCAAAAGGCATTACATTAATTCTGAAACTAAGAGAGTAATATACTTACACTGCAATCGAACTTGCAGTCTTGTAAACATGAACTGCTATCTACATAAAGTATTACAGCTTGTTAACCATAAATCACATATAAAACATAGCACCATCACTTCAATTTAAGTGACTTCTTTTATGTTAATAAGTCTGAATATTTCAAGTGACTTTCCCTCCATATTTATTCTGAAATTCCACAATGCTTCTTTCATAATGAATCTAAATACTGCATGAGCTGAACTTCACATTTATAAATATTTAAAAAAAAGATGAAGCTTTCCAATGTAACATCTTACTTTCATTACTTGGTCCTTTTGATAAGTTGAAACCAAATATATCATGGATTATAAAAGAAATTAAGTACAGCTTACTTATGTAGATGAAACTATGAAAATCCTGATAAGAGAAAACAGACTTAGAATTAATATTGGACTATAAAAAGAAACTGAACAGAATAAATTTTAAGAATAGTTTATCTGAGCTTAGAAGCAGCTCAATGTTGCCAAAATAGCTTCAGTAAGTTGCAGCCAGTCCAAACAATGGCACAGCTTCCAAAGTTATACATGATAAATACAAATAATGAAAGATGAATAGATAACTCACCACAAAACAGATGCAGGGAAAGGAACAGACTTTATAATGTGATAGTAAGTACTGGCTGCACTACAGAAATGGAACGCTGACAATTGTTCTACATTAGCCTCATCTCCCTCAAACTTCTTAACTGCCATTGCCTAGAACTTGGTCTTCACCATCACTGCTGGTGATGTAGGAGACAGCACTCATGACACTGTCATACACATATGATTTCTATTACAGTATGGGAGTGAAAGGTACTCACACAAAGCAGTGCAGAAGATGCAAATTTTAGTGTCAGGATAATGTCAGAAAAGTCGAGTATTACAGAAATAACAACAATGACAACGGACAGGCTTAAAGGCTCAATTACAAACACACTACTCCAACATGATCCCACCCCTTTACAATGCAATTTAGCCATCAAAGAACAAAAGTCCTAGTGAGGTCGATCAGAATTTTAACTCTGACACTGCTCGGTCGCTTCTGCCTGACACCCAAAACACTAGAAGGGAAAACACCACCTGCAGCCTTCTGAGGCCACAGTCCATTCTCAACTCACAAAATCTAAACAAAAAACCCATCAAATCTGAGCATCTTACAAATTCCTGGCAGGAAAGCAGATTTTTGCAAGGGCCTAAGCCTGCTCTCATCTTCTCCCCCCACAGCCTGTAGTGTTTGTAGGGCACCTCATATCAGATGCTCTGGAGCATGATCATGCCTCTTATGAGCAATAACAATTAATTATAACAATACCACCACACCCCGCATTGGCTGCAGAGCTAGCTCCCTGGCCAGACAGGGAAATGTGCAGGCCAGGCACGCAGCATCGCATAGCTGTCCCACACTGCCCTGTTCTTGCAAGGAGTCCCCAGGGTACAGTGGGGAGTGGGCATTAGACCACAGACTAAATTATCATCTCATTCAACGTTTTTTCTCTCTCATTCTACCTCTGTTCTGTCTTGAGATTTATGGGGCAATCACTGCAAGGGGCAGGTAGAAAAGACCAAGCTACCGACANAAAAAAAAAAAAAAAAAAAAAGGCTTTCTTCTTTGCCTTCTCTACCCACAGCTAGGTGCATTCAGACACAGCCTGAAGGAATATGAGCTATAGAAAAGAGATGGAATAAACAGAATAAAACACCAGAGGAAAGAAGAGGAAAAACATCAAAGGCAACTGTAGCTAGCAGCTGGGAGGAGAGATTAAATCCCTTGTTAAAAATCCATGTTTTACAGGGCTTGCTAAAACATATAAAAAGGGGAATTTCTGGTATTATATCCACCTGTCTATCACCTTGTTCAGCCTTCAGGGCAAACAGTGTTTTGCTTTAAGCCTCTTAAATCAGTACATTACATTACTTGGGTATTGTTATTTACAAAGTGTTCTATGTGCACCTACTGCTTTACAGACAATTGAAGTGACAGCTCAGGCCTTAAATAAGATGCAACATTTAATAAGAGGCATGGCAGCTCAAGATGACAGTAAACAAAAAGAAACTGTATTAAAACATGCATCAAAACAGGGAAGGAGGAGACATATAATGTGCTTGCAAATTATTTGTTACTATTTTTAAATCAAAGGACTGTGATCTAAGGATTAAGAGATCACTTGGGATCAAAATAAATAAATCTAGGTTCTCTACCAAATTCAGGCACCAACAGCCAACATACTCTTTGACAAACTGGCAAGCCCTTATCCTTATCTAAGTTTTGAGGAAAATTATAGCATTTCCTCTTGTAGGACTAGAAAGGTTGTTTTAGTAGCATAATAAATTGCACAGAATCTCAAATACTTTCTGCACCAGACCCATCACTAGCATTTGAACCACAAGGTATTTTTTTGAGCTATGTTGTCTTGATGGAAACAAATAAAGTGCCCAACAACCTAGGAAGAATGAGCCAATTCATACTTACTCTTCATTAGGAAAACGTGAAAACTTATTGCTGTCTGAATTTCTCTTGTTTCCTGTTTAACTAGATGGATTTTATTTATAATTCTTTCTTTTGTTTTACTACACAATGGCTAAAATATGAAATTTCTGTCCCATCATACTTGCAGACAAGTCCAAATCAACCTTTAATTTTCTTACCAATGAATCAGTGAGTTTATTTGGTCTCTCAACATAACATAGGTTCCAAGAATGTACATATCTGAATGACCTATTAACTCTCTCCACTTTTTCAACATCTTTTTGAATAGACACTAGAATTACTCCGTGTTTTAGCACAGTCTCACAAATGATGCTTTCTAAGGTCATGCCACTTCCTTCTCCTAAAGGATTCTACTCTGCTTCTTCAGCTGAAGATTGTACTCACCCTCTTACCTCCTCAGAGATTAACAGGTGCTCAGGACCAAACTGTTCCCAAGCATGACCCAACCTATTTTTCTGGAGCTGCTGCCCTCAACTGTCTTATATTCTCCAATCCATAACTATGGTCTACAATCTTTTATTGTGAATGTGCCATCTTATACTTGATTGTGTTAAAATGCATGTTGTTCAAATAAGCACATATTGACAATCTTGAGTCAACCTATGTAATTAATTTTCTACCTTTAAATAAACAACATTCAATGTCACCAAAATTTTTTATCTAAAAAACCATATTCTGTATTTTCGTACAGATTGTTAAAGATACTAGACAGTACTCAGACAAAAACTCTGAAAACAATGATCTCAATTTTATAAAGCAACAAAAGGCTGTCTTCTCCCATTTTTTTTCCAATATTTCCTAGAACACTGTAACTCCTATGGATGGTGGTATGTAAACTGAAATATGCATAAAATGAACCTCAAAGAGCCTGCAAAGACTCCATTTGAAATGGCCATTCCCATTATTGGTAAAAGCTTGAAAACCAGCTGGGACATATGAAAATTAATACACCACTACAGGCCACCAAAGAAGTAAATGAAAAGCAAATCTAATGCAGCATGATTACTCAAAGCAGTAAGAAAATCCAGTGCTGCAAGCAGCACTAGCTGCCAGCAGTAGTAAGGCCAGCTTGTAAAGCCTGCTAAGAAGGAATTAAAATAATTGGGGATTGTGGTCATGAGCTATTATAACAAGTCATCACAGGACAACAGGGGCAAAGCCTGCGTATCCAGGTAAAACACAGTTTTCTTACTGTGTTCGTGGAAAAAGTGTGATCACAAGCAGCACCAAGATTTTTTTGGTTTACACCTTGTACCTGTATGGCTCTCAAGCCAAAACAGCAAAGGAAAGAACAACTTTCAAATTAAAAATCTCCAAAATCCAACAAGTTTGTTTTGCAGGGAGGTGGGGAATTAAGTGGCTTCAGTATATCCACAATGACCATTAAAGAAGAATAGTGAAAAATATAACACTAAGTACAAGGTAGATCAAAAGAAGGGATTTTGCCATGGTGGCAATGGGGTTGTTACGCTATCTGATAAATAACATAACTGGCTACATCAGAACAGACGCTAAAAGCATATGCTAACGGCAAGGCTGCTTTCAAAGCAGCAACATGAAAGCAATTGGGCTTTTCTCTGCACCATCTACTTTGAATACTGGAGTTTTTATCAAACCCGAAATTACCACAACATTTGCTAAGCTAAGGTTAACATGGGCAGCAATAAAGGTAAAATAAAATCTAAACTACAGCCAAAGCAGAGTACAGTTGACCATGAACTGCAATGCACATAAAACACAACACTATGAGGTGTATTCTTCCTCAGGCCTTAACTGTACGAAGTGCTTTAAACACGCTGTACAAATCAGTTTAATCCTACAGAACCAAGAAGCAGGATTTTCATCCAGAATATATTACTGCTTATCCCTTTGTTCTGAATCATGGCTGCTGAATCCAAGAGGTTAACAGCTGAAAATTAGCATATTCCTCTAACATTTGAGAACACTTTAAAGCCCTCATTAATTTTTCTGATCTGTTACTACACTCCCCCATTACAACACAGAAATTTAATAAACTAACATGCTAGTAGTGCACCATGTGAAAACCTTTTAGAACAGTTTTGTTCTTGAATCCTCCTATCTGAACTTAATATTTCCCTGGTAGAGTTGCACAGTCAACAAAAGTTACTCTATTCACCCTTCATGTCACAGTACAGTCCTGAGTTTCAGACCTTGCAGTTGAGTCATTCCTGGGAACATGGCAATGCCACAAAGAGTGAATAGGCTTTCATGAATATCAACCCTACAAGCAATAAAAAAGCAAAGACCAAAAGGTTTTTAAAAGCCTGTTTTTCCTCTATTCATTATTTTGAGCTTTAGAAAACCCTAAACCACTGAAGAAAACAAAAATGCCAAGAAACAGCTGTAAAAATGGCACAATCAAAACAGTTCTAACATATTTTAAAACACTTTTTGAAGTTTGCCAGATTTTAGCAAATAATAACTAGGTCAAATTTCCTACGTTTGCAGACAGATGATCAGTTTTACTAATAATTTTATCATACATTTGGAATATATGTTAAAATTCTATTTACATTCATCTACAGATTATAGTATTTGACTACAGAAGCCTAAAGATGTTATATGTTACAAAATATTTTCCCAAATCTAGCAACAGCTTAAGGCAATTCTTTCAGGAAGGCAGTAATACATGACCTGTTCTCAAATGCTTTTCGCTCTATAAGCAAGCACAGCATAGGATATGTGTGAGCTGGTGTGTGTAACAAGATATAAGGAAAATAAATAAGATGCTCTATAGAGAAGATAATGTAAATTAATAACAGAGCTATACAGCTATGCAAATACTTATATGAACTGAAGGGAGGCTTTTGAAGATTCAGTATAGTACAGTGTGTTTCAATGGGCACGACAGCAACCAAACTATCAGCACTGCTCTTTCAAATGTATGCTTTGAAAAAATGTTAGTAGGCTGTCTTATACATTCAAATCCAGTATTTTTTTGCAAATATAAAGAGATGATAACTTGTAAAATAATTTTTTAGAGTCACTTAAAGTCAAGGAACAGGTCAGAATGAAGAAATGTTCCCTGTACCAAACTTTAACCAATGCCATGGACTGAAACTGATGCTGAAGGTAGAGTTCCTCACTCCCTTGTACACTTCACAATCCGATGTGACATAGGCAGTAAAAATCCTAAATCTCACGGATCTTATTTTTTTTCTGAAAGATCTGGGCTCCTGAAATGCCTTTGCAACATCAGGCCTTAACACTTCAGGCCCACATTACACTATATTGATTAAAAGAGCAATTCAGAAAACCTGGGGAAAAGAAAAGGGGGGGTGAACAATCACAGTCAATCTCATCACCTCAATGGCATGCTGTGATTGTAATTAATCCTACATTTATTTCGAGAACTTCACACCCTACATATAAAGCAGCAACTCCCTGCTGGCTTCAGACTAGATAATTACGTTGTAACAAGGACTAGGTTTCTATTATAACGAAGAGATGAAAAGGAAAACAGACTTGTGAAGCCAGCCTATCTTGTAGAGTATGTCTCACCTGCAAACCAAGAGAAGCAAATACAACATGCTTAGGAATATCTGACTTAGCTTTAATTTAGTCAGTTCCAATAAAGACAGTAGACTGTATAAATGTCACCATGAATCCTGGTTTTTACTTTAAAGCAAATAGTCCACTCTTGAACTGGCATGTTACACCTACAGTCACCAAACTTGGCAAGATTGCATTTGTCTTAGGATGTGGAGCACATACACGTGAAGGTGTGACTACAGAGCACCCATACATTAAAGCAGCCTATATACCAGTACAATAAATCAAGTAGCAGACGCAGTTCCACAGGACACACTGAGGCAATTTAACAGCTCATCTCTCAACATACAGATCTCCTTAACTGCACAAATTGAAGCTGCTACAGTACACGACACAAACAATGATTTTATAATTTTTTGCAAGAGAACAGATCACAAATATGAGGTGAGATGGTAAGTTAAAAGTAGAAAAAAGAGTGATAACAAAAAAAATTATTATGCAAATTACATGGGAACAAACACCTTATTCTCCTGCATTCCTCATACGCATAAAACTTTGAGAAGCATACAACTATATAACAGTGCATAAGTAAGCGTACTAACCCCTGGAAAACTGCCAGGAACACTGGCAGCTTCACCTCCAATTCAGGAACACAGAAAATATACATTCACTGATGCTAAAGTGGTACACATTTAAACATGTATTTAAATGTTAGGTAAAAATATTTTAAATCGGCATGGAGTCAACTGTTACCTGTCCTAGTTTCAGCTGAAAATTATGAAGGGATGCAGAGCAGTATGCACTTAACTGCCTGCACAAGTACTCAGCCTTCCACCTAGCCACTCATGTTATGGCCAGCAGACAGACGAGGCCGAGCTACCAGAAGGCACTTATGTACAACAGTGGACAACAAAAAGCAAGGTGAATAGAGACCAGCACAAAGGGAAATACAAGGCACTGGAGAAAGACATCAGGCTACACAAAGGAACCTCAGCACAGCAAGACCCCGTGGGTAGACTACTCCAGCTTCTATAAAGGACACAACTCTTAATATGGTCACAGACACATAGCTCCCCTCCAGCAGAAGGGAAAAAGTTCTCTTGCAACAAACCCACACCTGGATTCCCCTGATTTTAGCAATCTGTATTGCAGCTAGCAAACAAGCCAGAGGTTTCCTCAAAGCTCCTTCTTCTCTCCCTCATCTCTTTCTGCTCAAAGGTGTGAAAGAGGGAGAAAAGCTCAGACTTATAATACAAATTCAGTTATAACTTCACCTTGGAGAGGCTGCCATATGTATCACAGTGGTTTGTAAAAGTTCTGACCTAAAGAAAAGAAGCATGCAACCCAGACAAATTAAATTTAATTATGGAAATGAAAGTAATAACAGAAGTGACAGCAGGGTGGATGATAAGCTCCCTTAGCAGGGGGATCAAATGAAGTGATGACATGTCATTATGACCTCAGGGGTTAAAGATGCAATTTTCCATCTGGCTGCATCTGGCTTTTCAACATAAATGTTGACACCACCTGCAGAGATTTACTACAAGCTGCCTCCATAGGTCTTTGTCTCACTTCTGTTACCCAGGTTAACATTTACTTTTCCCTCCTCTCTGGTAAGTTTTGCTGAGCAGCATGCTCCCTCTTTCTTCAAAACCTAATGAACAGTTAGAAGGACTTCACATACCACTCCCTGCATACAGTAGATCAAATTATTAATAGTAACTTCACAAGCAGCTCAAAGAGAGATACTAGAAACCTAGAAGCAGGTAAAACTAGCTTTAAGATTGCAAACAGGAAGACAAAATTTTAGCTACGCCTGCTAATATCTTGCATTGTCCAAGACGTCTGGGAATCTACTTTTCTCTTGGTAACAAATACCTGAGTGAAATAATTTTTCTGAAAAAAAAAACCAAAACAAACCCCTCAGGTTTAAAGAACTAGCTTGTACTCACCATATCAAATTGACTAGTAGCCACCTGCATGTGTTTTATTCAGCAGCTTAATAATTTCCAATTCCAGATACATTGTGCTTAAAATAAATCACCTTTTACCAGCCCAGTAACACACTCATTCATCTAATTTAGCCACAGCCAAACTATGATCTCAAACCAAATTTGTAATCAAGCTATTGACACACTGTTGGCTATAAGGGTGTTGTTTCCACGTTGAATATTTAAAAGCTAGTACCCACCAGTGTCGTTCCCCTCCTGAAGGCTTCATCTGCAATAGGACTACATGGTTACTACCACTTGATAGATCCATTACATTTTTGCCTGTACCAAACTTTTTTCTAAACCTACAGCTCCCAGACTTTTTTCTGCCAGTACAGGTGAGCTAAAAAGCTTGCTTCCAGCTGCTTGTGAAGTGCTCAGATTCTTCACTAAAAAGAACCTACAGTCTGTTTTAACTGTTTAAACAAAGAGGCCCCGACTGCCACTAGAACTTGGTTACATAACAGGGAAAGAGAGGAAGAAAATAAAAACCCTCCACAGATTTTGAGAGCACCCTGGGACTACAGCTATGAAAAGACAAGAGAAAATGGAGACAAAAAGTTAATGAAGCTTGCACGGAGCAAAGAATAACTAAGAAACAAAACACGGAAAGTATCCAGACTGATCGGACATGCAAATAACTCCATTGAGGAAGAGGTACCACACCCCTCTCCAGATGCCTTACTCACCTTGGGGAGCTGGGAACCCATTTCTGTATTTGTTAGTGTATTTTCTGAATGACAACCAAACTTTGCTGTTCCCTTTAACATAAGGGAAAAAACAAAGTGTTCCTGTTTCACTTCATACATGCTTAACTGCAAGTACACGCTTCACTGCTGAGCTGAACAGGAATGACTTAAGCGTATGTTTAAAATGCTGCTTTCCTGATTCAGACCCTATTTTTAGGAACCGTTTCTGCAGTTCCTCTTTCTCTTGTTCTCCTAATGACAGACAACTATTGTGCCATGTCATTATGACAATAAGATAGCTTAATTGCCCTCTTTCCAGAAGCTGTCATTTCTGCTTAACTAGTACATAATGTATGCGTCTGGGAGTAAATGTGTTAATATATCAGTCACTTACATCTACCATACATTTTCCTCTGCTGTATTTAAAGAAAGCCTTGGTTTTTATGACTGACTTGCTAGACATTATATTCACTGATATGGGCAGCAGTGATATTACTGTCTAATGACTCATTTCTTTGTGAAAGATGCATGAAATAACTTTCTCCTTCTTCATTTACTGCACTTTTTCAACTCAATTTCAACCTAAACATGGATTTCCCCATACTTGCATTTAAGGTGTGGCCAAAAAAGGCCTCCTTAAAAATAACAGTGTAAAATAAACTGACTATTCCTGTAACTAACCAGAATTGATGAATCAAAACATTTGGAAACACCTGTAGTTGCTTTAGTGTATTTTGTGCGTTGTTACCTGTAGGAACAAAGTCATTGAAAGCACACAGAGAAGAATTAAAATCAACAGTATCTACAACGTGGAATAAGCAGCTGTGAACTGAAGGCCTTTAATTCTCTGAGAAGTACTGGTAAGGTCACACCTAAATACACAGCCTATGTAAGCTGGCTGAATTCTCTTTCATATTCCTCTTTCTGATCATGATTATTACCAAATTCCCTCTGTATCTTCTCACTGTTTCTTGGGTCTTGTGCACTTCAGAAGTTATTTTTTCTCCCAGTCTCTTATTAAATTGTGAAATGGAATGCAAAGACTATATTTAACCACTGTTTTGAGAGTTTACAATGTTGCTGTATTAACAAATAAGACAATGGTATTTTTTTGGTGTTTATATTAGTAATGCCTTCCTTTTCAGAGAAATATTACTTGCAACTTATACATGTACTTTTGTGGGCCTTCAGAGAAAGTTGTGAAGACATAAAAAGGGAGAAAAAACAAAAGCTGTGTGAAATATAGAATAAATCCGACAAGAACAATATAAAGCTTAGTAAGATTTGGACATACAGCTTTCTTTGTTCATTTAATCCATTTCTCACTGTTTTCCTACCAATACTTTTGCTTTTAAAGCATTAAAGCATGCCAGTACTTCTAACCAGTCTGGTTGCAAAGTTCTTAAGACTCTGGAAATAAGTAAAGCCACTATGACCCCATTGAAAGAACACAGGTGAGACACAGAGGTGCTGAAGTGTTATCGACTTTGTCTGGAAGTGGCAGGGTCACTGTTTCCTCTCAAGGGAAGTGGAAGCCAAAGCATACTGCCAAGGAGAGCGAGCTGGCAAGCAACTACAGGGGCAAGAGTACACAGCGCAGAAAGATTTGTGACACTTATTCCAGTGCTAATAATCAATTGGTACAACTGCTACAGTCCATAAATCAACTCCTTCATACAGATGTCAATGGCTCGCATGTGTATCCGACCAGAATTGGAAGTTGTCAATTCTATTGGAAATTATAAATTCAACCCTGAACTAGTTTTCCAGCCTTTTTCCTAATGTGACATAAGTGCTACATAACCATTTTTCTTTCTAAGAGAGATCACAATGGAAGGAAAAATCCCCAGAAGCTGTTTTTCCCCCTAAACCCTTAATATATTAATGAAATACTAAATTTTTCTTTAAAATGCAATTGCTCATTCCCTTCTCCAGTGATGTCACTGCATAAAAAAATCCACTGAATGTCTTCTCTTATGTAGTGTAGAATAGCTGGATAGCCAAGGTTCCTGAATGAAAGAGTGATCACATTTTCCTTTATAGCATGTCTTCTGATTTTACTGATAGTTGTTCAGAGATGAAGTATGCTAAAAACATTTCCCATATCAATAACTACTTAAGAACTTACTTAATTTTTTGAATCCAGATGCAGTAGTCTGTAATGAAGAGATCGTTCAGGATGTAGGCAGGGTCATTCTCCATAAAAATCTTGTGAATGTCCAGCAGACACTTCAAAACTGCAGCTTTTCCTGGAAACAGATGTTTATTTTTGTAATTCACTAGGAGTCATAATAGGTGATCTTCACCATCTTCTCACCTTTTCAGGCTTTAATAACCATATAAAACAAAACAAAAAACCCAAGCTAAAAAGTAACTTGCAGGTAACAAAGCTATGCCCCATCATTTACCTGAAGGAAGAGAAAACCTGGTTCCCTGTATGCATACACAAATACCTATGTTGGAGAATAAACGGGTTGAGAACACACAGCCCACAGCAGGATGAAGTACGCAGGAGCCACAGCAATTGTGTAAGGCAGTGGAAGCAATACCATCACCTAACATCTAACCATTGCCTTAAATTAAGCAGAACTTTTCCTTCTTCTGCTAGTTACAGAATAATTTGACAAACTGAGCCCTCAGAAAGAAAAACTCACTTCAGGAAGGTGTCATCTGACATACAGTTAATAAATGCAGCAAAAGAGTAAAAACTTTAATGTTTTCTTGTGACACAACCAGAAATTTCTTTAGTCAGTTTAATTTTCTTCACATGCAACCATTGTTCATGCAGAAGAGAACAGATTAATGTAACCTCCAATCAGCTGGAATCTCCACCCTTAGTTTTCTGATGCAAGTTACTAAAGGGTTAAGTGCTGGAACACTAAAAAAATTCACTGTTTAATGGGGGGGGTGAACCAAAAACACTCAAAAACAGCCACTACTGCAAATGAAATCTAATAACACTCTCCCAAGAGGCTGGCTCCTCCTAGGCTATGAAACCTGAACATGGATGAAATTACATTTTACAGATTAAAAAAAA
>VZTO01022736.1:1588-12392 GCA_013400615.1 Syrrhaptes paradoxus | reverse complement strand
TCAAGCACAAAATTTGTTTGTCTGTTTTTAAGTAACTGCTGAAAAAAATAGAGAATGAAAGTTAAAAGATGTGGAAGATGGCAATAAGGAGCAAGAACCTTGAGAGTAAAAAGCCATGGCAAACACAACTGAAAAACCCGCTGGTTGGGAAAAGTCAGGAAAGAAAACATAAAATCCAAAAAATAACTGACGAGCTTTTAGATCACCATCAATATTTTTCAAGCAAAGCCTGTCAAACTTAACTATTTTGACTAAAAAGAAGGGTGCTCTTTTAAAAAGAAGTGATATGTGGAATTAAAATTTTGCTAATTTTTTAAGGTTCTAGCTGTCAAGCTGCCAGCCTGAACCATTTACAACATCCACTACTGCTACTCATCTGCCAAGTAACAATGTAAATTAGTGACTGTAACACTAATTCTCAATAAAAAAGTCTGTCTTCATAAATTAAGGTTTTAGATTATAGCAGCTTAATGGGCCTCATATCAGAAAGGATGCAAATCTAGCCAGACTTAATAAAATAGTGAACACCACTACATACAAACACACAGATCTTGGCAAACTATCAAACTTCTGCTTTCAGAATATGTCTTATACATGCATCTCACAAACAAGAAGTCCTTATACACAACTGCATTTAACTCCTTACCACAAGAATAAAAAATAAGAGCTAAAGACCAAACATGATTTAAGCCTTAATATACTTAATATGCATTATACTGAATAAATACACTGCTTTTTATGCACAGATAGGGATTATTCAAAAAAACTACTAGTTATATTTAAAAGTACAAATAAAAATATTTCAACTTCTGTAATAGAATCCAAAAATATTTCATCTTCTAAGATATTTAAATTTAAGACGTAGAACTGAAAGGCAGATGACTTCCTCTATTTTTTGGTGGGAAGATCTGTTTTAGAGGTAAAAGATTATAACAACCAACTTGAAATTGGGATATATTGCAAGACAGGGTATCAAATTGAAGTATAACCCATTGTTTTTTGTGAGACAAAAGCGGTTTTCTTTTTCTGCCATTAAAAAATCATTACACTGCTGTTGGGGAGAGGATGAATTGCAATTTCAGAGGAAAAGCAGCAGAGAGGCTGAGCAGACAAGGCAAAAATCATAAAAGTTAAAGCATATGTCTGCAGATCAGTGGATTCTTCTGGAGTTCATTGCTATGGTAGCTGGCAGACGACAGCCCACAACTTTAATTCTACAGTTTCAGAAATCCAGTCCTCTTTCTACAGATGAGTTCAAAAAAGGATACAATTTGACCCCTGCTCTGTTTCTGCCATTTGATATAACAACCTACTGACTTTACACCATCAGGAAATTCTACCAGCTTTCATACTGAGTATTTGAAAGGAAAGGAAATTAATAGTCCCATCATTCTATTTTACATTAAGTTATTTTTACTGGAGACTTCTATATGTTTTTGCACATTTTCAAGAAGGAGGAGCATTCACCTAAAAAGATAAACTGAACTTTACTGTCTCATTAAAAAGTGAGAACAGCAGCATTCTTAAAAACAAGAAAATAACTCTGACAGACTTTTAAATGAAAATGTCCTGGTAATAACTTACCCAGCTAGGCAATAATACTATCTGGTTTTAATGGGCAATTACATACTATCAGTGTTAACTTGTGTATGGAAAGAAGCAAAGCATATTTTATTAACAGAAAAGAGCACAAATGAGTTTTCTCTTTATTATTAGCTCATAGACGGTATCTTCCAGATCAGTATTACACAACGGTAACACAGTGTCAATAAATACTGACAGAACCAGTCCATACCACTTATTACAGGTCTACTAAAAAGAAAAAGGGCTCCATATATTTACATATAAAACACACCTGAATTTTTTGTTATTTGGCTGTCAAATGCAGTATACACATTTAGTTGGAAATAACTTTGTAGCTGGATGTACCACTGCATTTCATTCCCTTTTTTAAACCTATCCAAAGAACAGACAAATACTTTAGACATCCTAGATAACTATGCTGAACTTTGAACAGTTTTGCTGAAGTATTTTAAGTATTATAGATCACTAAAACACCATATGAAAAAGTGTGCTGAGGACCTCAACATTAATCAGCTTAATGCATTCATCTTATAATTAAAATTTTGGCTGGAAGTCTTAATTAAAAATAAAAAAGTGTTTCAACCACAGACAAGGATCCTTAATAGCTTGTACCTTGGAAGTGATCCACCAACATAGCACTCACATTTTTAAAGTCAAGTCACATAACTTGAGGCATAACAATTCAGTCCCATCAGAATTCTTTACTCTTTTTAAATAAATCAGTTTACTTGCTTACTATTATTATAAAAACATCATATTATACTATGTCACAACTTCCGTTACCAGCATCCTGAAAGAATGATGAGGTCAACTCAAACTGATTCTTCCTTTAAGTTAAACACCAGTCCTTTTGAATCTGCATGAAAATGAGAAGTTTTGTGGTACTGTTTAATCAAATTCATTATCTGTCACTTGACAGTCATTTTTACGTACGTTCATCACCACATATACAGTGCCAAACTGGTGAGGCATCATTTCCAGTAAACAGAGTGTAACAGAGTATTTAATGCTATCTACAACTACTATGCTTTGCACATTGCATAGTTTGCTAAGTATTTTGTAAAACTAGAAGTTCCTCAAAAGCATGGCTCAACCTCCACTGAAGTCTGAGAGAAGAAACATTTTGACTGAACAAATGTACCTTGGCAGTAGAAGCACGACCTACAAATCCATACACAGACACACTTCTTTCCCCCTCTCTGATTATAACCAGGTAATACATCCATTTTGTTCCTTTCCCAATTCTTTGGTAGTTGGCCATTTAAAAAAACAGCACTTTTCACATTATGCACACATCATAATAGTAAATACTAATTTGATACACAAACCCCAGAACTCTCAGAAGTTAATACTAATCACCACTGCTGTTACCAGTTCACTGCTAACTTACTAATGCCCCTCTCAACAGATTTATGTCCACATAAAGGAAATCATCCATTTGTGTCTGCTTCCCACGTAGCACCTGGGGATCGTCACAGCTCATACTCAAGATAGTGTCCTCTTCCCTACTATTAACAACTCCAGACAAAATGGGAACACGTTCTCTTGAGGTTTGCACATGCCTTTTCAGTGTCTTGAAGATCCATGGCCAGCTCTGCAGAGGCAGCCGGGTGCCCCATCCCCACTGTTTCCCAGGCAACCAGCACAGCACAGATATGCGAGGATGAAGCCAGACCTGCCACCTTTCTTAACTTCTTCCAGTGCTTCTAAACCATTCTAACCATCAACTAAATAAATCTGAATTTCTGTTAACGCTTATGGCAGTAATTTTTATGCAAATAACTCAGGTCAGAAAAAACAAAACTAGCCTGTGTCCCGTCCCAGTAGCAATGAGTTAGCACACCCAAACTACTCCTCCAGGGAAGACAGGGACTGGGCTGTTAGAGCAAGACCATGATGGGTGATAAAGGGAGACCACGACAATAAGCACTACCGGGGCCACCGTGTTTTGGAAGCAGAGGGCAAGGAGACAACAGCAGCCACGTGTCCAGGTAGGAGGATGGAGTCAGATACACGACACAGTTGTTGTAGATGCCACCTCCCTTATCCAACTACTGAAAGTATTTTGTTGGATCATTGAATGTTCACTGTAATAGCATTTTCCATCATAACATTAAAAGAAAAGCATATAGCTTACTTCTCACGTACTATTCCCTTATGAAAAAAATCTAAAAGGCTGGCATCGCTGCATGATTTCAGTTTTGTTATCAGAATTTTATTTTTTCACATTTATGAACAGCAGCATCAGCCAGTGGAGTTAAGTGAAGAGGGACAGCCTACATCTTCCCGTAAAAACTTCATTATCCTACTATTATAATGTAAATGGCATTTTAAATCATCAGTAGTTTTTGGTAGTAGTAGGGATTAATACTGCCATTTGTGGGTTTTTTTTAATCCTGCAACTCATAAGCATTGAAAATAAACCACCAAAGTGCCACTTCTCAGTGACTCTTCTGTCCCCACCCCCCGAGTCTAACACCAAATCCTTTTTTTGAAAATAGTAACTCACAATAAATAGAAAAGTTGCAAGTAACTTTAACAACCCAAGATATAAACATGGTTGTGTACAACTGCACAACTAAAGCTGGAATAACCATAGGTTTGAAAATTCATACTGTTACATGAAAGCTGTCTGGCGTAAACAGGGAGTATATAAAAAAGCATGTCGCTGCTGAAAGAATAATTTGCAGTCATTAAGATGACAGCTCCACTCCTGAATGTGAAACAAAACAAAGCTAAAAATATGTAGTGTGTAGTCAGTTTTTTATTCTTCAGTTTTAAATATTTTTTAATTATTTCTTTTTCAACAGAATAGTTTTCATAGTATTCACTGCTTGTTTTCTATGAACAGCTCTACCTAGCTGTTATTTAGAACTGTCTTATTTTCCTAATAACAAGCAGAGTACTAAGATAACATCCCCAAGTCAGATTTTGGCAGGGTAAGCTTCCTTTTGTCAAAATCCTAACATCACTGACAACAGTTAAACTAAAACAACAGTTCTTCCAAAGTCATGCAGGGAACCTGCAAAACCATGATGACCAGAACTTAATTAAACAGAACAGTTGGAACAACTGAAGATGATGATGCTTTAAAAACTTCCCTTAGAAGGAGACAAATCATGGAAGTTATCAGAAATCCATCCAATCTTTTTTACCAGGATTTCAGTCAGGTAATTCAAGAACACAAAGAACAACAGAAAACAACAGGACTGCTGCTGTTCTTATAAGAGTGACCCTGCTTTGAAATAAAAACTTAGACAGCTTTAGAACAGAGTCTAAAAAAATTATAGTATCTAACCTACCATAACAAAAGCTTCATAGACATGTTCTTTTCCAACAGAAAAATCTCTTTACAGACAAATACAGTATAGAGAGCTTTACAAATCACAGTTGGACAACCCTGATTTATCAAGATACAAGATTTGGTCAGAGATTTTTCCGAGGATGAGACATTCCTAACATTTCTTCTGTGTAGATTTGCTGGTGTGAATAATACAGCTGAATTTACACCACAACTGCATGTATTATCTGCTGGCTAATAAATGAGTTACTTCAGGGGCTTTTTCCTGGTAACGACATTAATTTTGTTCTCTTCTCTCCCCAGACCCATTTTCACAAAACCACAAGATGTCCAGAAATGTCAACATCTATCAAGTTTGGGTGAAACTGGCCAAAGGATTCAAAAGTTATTAAAAAACAGACATACAAACAGTGTTGCTATATATGCATCACTTCCCATCCCTAAAAAACTTACCTAGTTGCAGTATCATGACTGTATCCTCGAAGGCACGTGTCACTAATCCAAAATGTCTGTGTAGAGGATAGCATAGCACTCTTCTTCCAAAAGATACCAGGACATCATGAATGCTACTGAAACTCTGTGCATATCAGTGAAAAATCTGAATTAGCCTGTGTGCTTTGACACAAAGAATTAGTTTTTTAGTTGTTTGTTTTCCTTTAAGGGAAAAAGTCATAGAAGAAAAGAGCACATTTTTAGATATTATGCATCTAAAAATCTGTATTTTAATAGATATGGAGATCAACATGTTAAATAGAAGCAAGATACTGCACATTTAGTTTGCATGGCAGGATAACAGACGTCCTCTATGTTTTAGTGGTTTTGAATTAAAAAAAGAATGTAGGGAAAATTAGAATAAAACATCTAACTCAAGACTCTGCCATTCTTTAGATTAAAGCAATAAATTACATCTGTCCCACATTATTATATATATTAAGGGGAAGCTATAAAAAGCCTTTTAAGAATAAAGAAAAATTAAAACCACATGATATTAACAAAATACATATGTACATATAAGATCTTTAAAAATGATACATGGCTCTGCCTTTCATTGAAATTATAGATATCCAAGACAGGGATAAATATATCTGCCTAGGGAAAGCAGTTCGTTGTCCTCCTTTACGAGTGAGGAAGACCTCTAATTTACTCCGGCCAGAGGCATTAATGAGTTATTAAAGACTTTCTTAAGAGAGTGATTTCCTTTCCAGCTGTCACTTTTCAAGACAAAATATTCCAATTATTAATTCAAATAAAAATACCTATTTCATCTTGAACTCTTAATTTATTAAAATTAATAAAAATGTTTTGCTGACGGCCAGCACTTTTTTGCATGATATGACTACCTCTACCCATTGTTCATTGCAATGAATTGCTGGTAAACATTTAAATCATTCATGGTTTGTTATTTAATATTTAGAGTCTAAGGTGTGTACATGTCACGCACAGCAAAATGGCAGTCAGTTCAAGCAAACCATAGCTGAGGCAATTTTGTTTACAGATTGATGAAAACACCCGCCTCTACATGGTTTGTGTAACAGATATAGTTATTAACAGCTTGGTGCCAGGAGACTGAATTTTCTGGGTGTGAAATATACTGTTGGCACAAGCTGCGCCAAGAACTGCTATATTACAGGATAAGCACATGCAGAAAACTCCTTCCCTTCGTTAGGATATGGATCTGAAAAAAAAGTCAAGAATTAAGGCAATCACTGCATTTTAATTGCACTCCTTTGTCATTTGCCACTGCAGAACGTTGAGTTTTAAACAAGTTAAAACTCACAGATCTAGAAAACCAGTTGTCATAGAACAAATTATTACTGAATATAACATTCGCCACTACTAGAAACATTTGAAGGAGTGAACCCAAAAATCCTGTCAAATTTCATTCTTGATTGTGCACACTGAGTCTTGGCTCAGTAACTTCAGGCATGAGAACGGGACAGTACTTTCTAGCTTGCTGCCATCACAAGAAAAACGGATTACAGGATAGGTTAAGTCCCTTCCACTTCCAGCTCTCTAACAACTTAATTACACAGGCTTGGGTGCTTTCAGTAAACAATCTGAAAGTGTGAAGAATAGAATTCAGTTTGTTTCGTCTACTCTATGCTGGTTTCAAAGGGCTTACAGCAACTAAACAAACAGGGATGCTGCAGTAACACTGAAAAGGAGAGGGCAGGTAAACCAACACATGTCCACTAACTCTGCAAGAAATCTGAAACAGCAGTATTCCACACATCTGAAAGATCACACAGTCACTAAAGCCTTAATGAGACAACAGTTCTACAACTACAGAACTGAGGTCTTTTTTGCTACAAGAATATAGAATTCAAGTTTCTCTGTGATAGGTGAAAAAAAAAAAATCACCTTTTGATTGAGTTCTAAGAGCTTTTTCCATCACTGTGTTTGCATTTACTTCTGGGCTTCCCAGTTCCACTCTCCAACATACTCTGAAGCCACACAGCAGAGTGGAGAAGCCAGAAGCCACCTGATTTGCAGCCAAGAAAAAGAACAACCTAGAAGTGCAGAATGACGAACTAGGAAAGTTAAAGAAAGGCTCAGCAGTCAAAACCCCCAGAAGTGAACAATAAGCTGCTTTATTAAGGCCTGCCATCTTCTAAAGTCATTAAAATATTTATCTGAGGTAGGACTTAAAGGACACAAGAACACTAAGAAACTACATTCCCTGCTTTTTATGCCCTTTATGCCCTTTCTATTCCAACATGCTTTAGCCAGTTAAAAAGGAAGATATCCAAGATCAAGGAGCTAGAAGGCTACATTTTCTTGCTCTAAGCATCGAGCTGCACACATACTGTGGACATATGTGAGGAGTAATTACAGTTACTTCCTAAATAAAGGTTAGAACTTGTGAATTAAGCCCAGGAGCTAGAGACAGTGTGTAGACAAGCAGCTTTTTCATAGTGCCTATTAGCCTTTCCAGAATGGGCCAGAAGAACGCCCAGCACCCAGACAGACAAGAGGTCATGCTCCAGCCTCTTGAGGCTACTTGTAGCTGGGAGCCCAGAAATCACAACCAATTTCTTGTAACATTTATTGAAAAGAGGACATTCACTTAACTCACCTTCAACACTGAAAGAGTAAGCTTTCCACAAACAATACCAAAACCAAATAATACAGCAAATACATAATACAAAACTTAAGTTTTAACTTGCCTCCAGCCAGCACAATGTTGCACTCAGTTTCCTGATGTTCCAAGATGATTCAACCTGGTTTCAAGGGGAGACCATAAAACAAGTATTATCTAATTCAACATTCAATACTGCTGGCAAACTATTTAAGATAACATTCTGGCAGCAATTTAAGAACCTTTGTGAATATGAAGCAGTAATTATATTATGTGCATTGAAATGGCCACAGGACAGCACTAAAAATTATATTGTAATGCAGATGTTAAGTAACTGAATTGGTTTATGTATTGGGAATATCTAGCCCATGCACAAAGCCTTTAAAATACAACAGCAATCACAGAAAATTGTATTTTAGAGGAATTCTGTCCCTTTTCACCGAGCAACAGAAACTTGAATCTGCCTAGTGACCAACAAAGCTCAAGCTGAAATGCCTTGTTTCATGAAAACAGCTTGAGTTTTGGCTTTCAGAGAGGGTCCTAAAGCCAGCAGTACATGTAAAATGTCATTACTCTTTAAATGTGACAGATTCATAGTATTTGTGTGGTAGTGTGGTCTAGAGGGATGATTAGGGCAAAAAGCCAGGAAGCCTTGATTTCTAATCCTGGCTCTAGTAAAGATTTGTGTGGCCTGAATATCTTGAGGTTTCCTTCTAAAAATGAAAAAAAAAGTGTATTTTCCACATACACCATACAGCTATTGCACAGGTCAATAAAGATTTGTATAATTGTTTTCCTCGCACATTTGCAATTTTGTGCAACTCTAACACACAATACAACAACCATCCTAGATTATTCTGTTGAATAAACATGTCTGGACATTTCTGTCTGCTGTTCTAAAATCCATGCCCTGCAATTCAGTCTGATTAAGCCAGAATGGTTTTGATTATATGTTCCAATACTTTGATTAAAAGCATTGAAAAAACATCTCCCTGGTTAGTATCAGCAGAGATGTTAGGCACAAAGTTGTATCTGGGAGGCAAGTCCGTTTCAAAAACGTTAAGCTTTCCATAGAACAGCATGGAATCCATTCTGAACTTCTGCTGTTTTCATAACTCCTTATATCCTGTAAAAAGCCCAGGATACAGAACACAAAATAAAGCTGGCTGCTGCTTGTGTAAGAGATAGGCAAACACCAGAATCCTGAAAATGGAACCACGCCTTCCTACTTCCCTTNATTCCTATTACGGAACTGCCCAAAAAAAACATAAGGTAGAACCATCAATATAAAACAACTATTTTGTGAAATTTGCATTTACAAAAATCAAGTCACATCACACCACAAAACAAATCAGAAACAAACGAAATTGTCTGGAGTCTCCTACCATCTGCTCTTCTCTCCTCCATCTAAAATGCTGCTCCAGAAGAACAGAAGTATTTAGAAATCATATTAATCCTTAAATGTATACCAACAGATCAATCTAGAGATATAAAGTCTTTCCTTTTAACTTACTCAATTATATATTTTTAATGCTTGGAAGTAAATACACTTTAAAAGGTAGATTTCCTAAACGACAGCACAGGTAAACATACTTTTTTTTTTTTACTTACATTCTTGTCTCCTTCATTGACACAGATTTCATAGCAATATGCCAGGAGGATATCAATTAAACCAAGATACACACGATGACGGCTTCTTTTATCCAGAAGATAAGATTTATTTGTGAACTTTCTCAGCTGCGCTTTCTCTTCCTCAGAGAAGAGAACTATAAAAAGTAAAAGGACAATTAATAATGAGTTTAAAGCTGGCACATTCATTTTAACAGGCGGTAATACTCCTTCAACAGTCTCTTTAAAAAGAAGCGTGTTACTAATCACAAGTCTCTCATCACTCAAGAAAAAAGCCTAAATCATTCTTACTTTCATTTTTAACTTTTGTCAAACTCTGATATACAGTCTTTTCAAAGTCAAGTTCCAACCCTGCAAAGTACTGCACGTACACAGCGCCAGTTTTGAACCCCTGTGAAAGTGTCAAGGATCTCAATTGACTATTGAATGGTAACCCTTCTGAAGAGTACTTAAAACACTTCAGAAAGGATGGCAGAATTGCCGTGAAATAACAGCAGAGATTAAGTAGATAACTGACTAGAAGCCATCTCTGTACAAACTCAAAGTAAATCAAGAAGCCATTTAGTACAATTAAAACAGCCAGAAGCCAGAGCCAAGATATTTCCACCCAGGCTGCACGGAGCACTGGCATTCCAGATCAACAGGCTCTGATTTACTGAGTAGGATAGATATAGTGAGCACATTTTGGTCACACCACAGGAGAAAGTTACAGGCACAAGGTGACTTGACAACAGAAAGCAGCTGACAGCTGATGCTTTGTTGCACTGAGGTAGTCCCACTCCAGTAACACTGGAACCAGCCTGAGTTTAAAATACCACTCATTGAAGGAGATTTCTCACAGGGCAGGAACTAATACAGCACTCATTACACTTTCAAAATAAACCCTAAATGCTAGGGGTAGATACATGATGTACCCCTTAATTCGCTGAATTTTAATTATTTATTCTAGGGGCAAGAGGGGGACCAAACCCTTACCAATAATATTGAAATCTCTCTTCAACTATTCTTTTACCACCGCTTTTTTGAGTCACTTTCTTCTAGTATAGTTAGCTGGGGGAAGAGAAAAGCTGCAGGAGAGACGCACAAACTTAAAAATGTGAAACAATTAATGGTTAGAATCCTAGAATCACAGAATGGTTTGGGTTGGAAGGGACCTTAAAGACCATCGAGTTCCAATCCCCCAGCCATGGGCAGGGACACCTTCCACTAGA
>VZTO01022735.1:0-32956 GCA_013400615.1 Syrrhaptes paradoxus | reverse complement strand
AAAAAAAAATAAATCGATAACACAAACAGATTAAAAACGGTGACGTCAAGAGAAAAAGCCGGGTAATTAACTTTCACCTCCCCGTGAGCTCGTCGGGACCAAACGAGCATTGGTGCCATGTTGTTGCTGCTCGTCCCCCACCCAAACCAAAGGGATGCTTTGACCCCCCGCTGTGCAGCCTCCCCCCAGATCCCACCAGCAGCAGGACCTCGGGTGGTCTCTCTCCTCGGGTAGGGAAGGAGAGAGGAAAAAACCCCTTCAAGTGCAGATCTCAGAGTTGCTCCGGTCTCGCCAAGGTTATCCTGGATAACAGCTCAGATGTATTTTTAAACAGACCATAAATCCACGTTAGCGACACAGGAGCTGGCGGAACTGCCTGTGACAGCAGGGATGGAGGCGTGGGTCTGATCTTCACCAACCGCCAGAGCTCCATTGACCAACGGGTATTTTTAAGCAGCCCTGCAGGAACCTTACTGAACAAGTTAGGGAAATCCCAGCGAAGGGTGTTCTCTAGTGTTAATCCCATCCACGACTTCAGGACTTGGAGGTGAACCACAAAAAGCCGGTTTTCCCTGGCTGCATCTCGCACACTTCGGATCGTGAATGCAATTCAATGTAAATTTGTATTTTCCAAAAGTATTTCCAAATACTAAATTAATTACAAGATGTCTTCATAATGTGAAATTATTTAGCCTGCTAAAGCGGTACAAACAGCCTCATTGTATCATTAAGAGTTAGAAACGTTCAGTCAGCGCAGCTGAAAAAAATGTAAACGAAATATGTCAAGGATACGTTGCTTTCTACTCTATTTTTTAATGTCTTATTTCATGGTAGATAAGTGAAAAATCTTTTTACCTGACTTAGTGAGAGGCTCATTTACTCATGCAAATTTAAAACCAAGTGTCATAATACAGTGAAATGATAAAAACATATCAAAAAGAAGTTAGCGAGTCACTAAATTTAGCTCCTAATGGAGTTCAACCTGGCTCATCCATTGCACGCTACCGGAGGAGCCACGGGGCTCCGTAACCATCGCACAACCAACCACTCCTGCCTGGGGTTCCTGGAGAACGTTCTTCGGGTTTACAGCCTTGCCCTTGACCTGGGCGAGACCTGAATTTCCATCCCAGCCAAGGTTACGAGTCCTCCTAGCAAAAAATGAATGAAAACACATCGCAACGACGTCCATGCGAGCGCTGGGTTCTGCGGAGCCGCTTCGCCAACTCCAGTACCGGCGCGGAGCTGGGGTGAGTTGCAGGCTGGGTACTTAACGTGCGTGGGGATTTTCTAAATCCATACAACGTGTTACGGCTGACACGGCGAAGCGTTGACTTTGAGGGCTGGAAGATCCTTGGCAAGTCAAGGGCTTGGCTCTGAACCTGGGTAGATCCAAGTACCAAAGAAAAAGCGGAGCGTCTGAAATAACGGCAGCAAACAACGCGCCGAGGCAGGAGCAGGATCCCGCGTTACCAGTTGCTTTTCTTTACGTGTCGATAGCCCAAGGACAGCGCTGACATGAGGTCCTTATTCTCAGAAACGCTCTCTTACTCCAGGAGGAAGCCAAGAAGATGAAGGGGTTAGAAGAGAAGGAAAAGGAAGGGTCAAGGTTAAGATATGACCAGTCCATCCAGTAACCTCCAGTACTCATCGAAACCAAAGCACCCACTAGGCACAGTGGGGGAAAAAAGATGCCTCTGCAGAGAAACCGGCTTAAGACAGGGTGAAGCAATTTCCTAAAGATTACCATGTCCATAGACCAGGCTCAGGTTTGGGTCCCAGCCATGGGACCCCCCAAAATCGCCGATGGGGGGGCTACAGCAGAAACCACCGGCGGGCAGAGAGCGATACCATGAGCCGTGCAACTCCCCCGTCGCTGCCGCCTGCCCCACTGCTACTTAAGTGTGAAGTTGGGACCCAATGCCCCACAAAAGGAAGAAACAAAGGTTCCCTGTGCTTCCCAACCCGGCAGAAAAAATCGTGAGAATAACACCCCATGAGGAGAAGAGGCAGGGGAACTAATGGAAAACCATCAAATTGCATGAAGGGCTGTGCTAAGGGTTTACAACATAGTCTCCAGGCAAGTCTACTGCTATTCCTGAAGCCTTATCGATCCTCAGGTCAACCCAGAAAACAAAAATTATCAATTTTAGAAAATATCACTTGTTGTGATACAAAAAACCCTGCCCTGTCCCTACACAGCGGTAAACATAGAGCCCCTGGCACGCACACACAAAAAATCTTCTGCAGAGCTGTCCGCTAACTGCAAAATCACCAACCTGTCCCTGTCCTGCGAAACACGAAGGCTCATCCAAGGAATTAGGGAGATGTCCTACATAAATGCTTGAATTAATTTGTGAAATTCTGCACCCTTCTTGGAGGCGTGCAACATGGCACTTTTTGCCATGGTTCTTGATTTTATTTTTATCCCGAGTTAGATACCACTCGGGATTTGCAAACCGACACACCGTAATCACCCAGCATGCCAATTAAAACGAAAAGATACCCTGGAAATCCAAATTAAATATGCCATATCTATGAAAAGAACCAGACAGCTTCCTCCGAAATAACAAAAAAATCCCCTTTTTACAGGAGCGTGGCTGTGGCAGTCCAAAATCGACGCCGAAGCAGTTATATAACTTACTATCATCTGCATACTGTAGATCTTCATCAAATTGTGTGTGTTTTTGCACATTTGTCATCAAGATTTATTGAAGTTGATTCCATAAATTTCATTTAGTTGTTCACTGCTGCTATTTGTTTCCAAGGCAACAAATGCACTCTGCCCAAGCTGCAGAGTAAATCAGGATTGTTCGGAATGCCATGTTCCCTGCCCCTCGTGCCGCACAACGGCTGCACCTCCCAAAGCGAACAACAGCGCCGGCAATAATTAGCAACTGATTTGGTGGGCATTTATGAAAAAAAATTAAAAAATAATCCATGCTACGGAAGGAAAATGCAGAAGTAAGCAGGCAGGCTGCCGGCAGGCAGATAGGATTCATGCAAAGCCCCCTCGCCCATCTCATTTACACCTCGGCTGGCTGGAGGTTGAGAAATCCATTCGCGGGTTCAGGAGGAGTCGGAAGGCGCTTTCTGCAAAAAAATAATGATAAGGAAGTCGTCTTCTTATTGTAATCGTTGCAAAAGGGGCAACTGCTATAGCAAGGGAACCGGAAAAGTGGAGGGTTTACAAACATCGCACCCAAACCATCCTTGCAGGCAGCAGCCGATGGCTCTGCCCGTGCGGGGCTGGGGAGGAAGAGCCCGAGGGGAGGAAGAGCCCGAGGGGAGGAAGAGCCCGAGGGGAGGAAGAGCCCGAGGCACCGCAGACTCGCAGGCGGCTTGGAAGAGTTCAGCTCGGGACAGGAACAACTCTCAGTCTGGATTGTGAGGGCGTAGCGTCATTCCTGCAATTTTCAGCAGCTGAACTGCAGGAGGTAGACAGCTCCGAGCGCGAACTCGGAACGAGGATGATTGCCCAATTTCACGCTATCGGAAACGCGGCATCGAAGGTGTCCCGTCCTCATCGTCACAGGGCTGGAGACGCGCAGGAGTCACCAGAAGCACCTCTCCCTTTGGACCACGGGTCTGCAGCACGGATCGCAGCAACAACCCACCGTGTGCAACACAGGATCGGTAAAACACCTTTTAAATAAGGGTCAGTAAAAGAAAAGAGCGCAACTGTAGGAAGACAAAAATCAAATGCAAGAGACGGAGATGCTCTGCGCTCCTGGAGACTCCTCCGGGAAAAGCCTGGCGCAAAAAGCCATTACCTCAGCATTTCTGAAAACAAAACCCATCTCCTACACGATGCTGGGACTTTAATGGGACACGACGTCTTCCGAAAGACAATGAAGTTATTTTTGTTTATGTGTCGTAAGCAAATATCCCGGACTGCCAAACCGCCGGAGAGGTAGCTGACGCACTCGGCACACCAGTGCCGGCCAGCAGGGACCCAACTGGAAACGTGACGATGCGAATCAGGGAAAACCCACATTCAGGGAGGAAGAGCCCGACCAGGAGTGCCACGGAACAGCGGCGACCGCAGAGGAGCCAGCCCCAATTGATCCAGGGTGCAGGAAGCTGCAATCCTTTCCCTTTTTCCCCTTTTTTTAAAAAACGGGCTCTCAAACCCTCGTTGTTGGATAGAACGTTCTCTTGGATTCACACATTGTTCCCGGAGTGACCAACACAGACAGCACCCCCAAAAGCCACTAGTTTTGCCGCTATCAGCCTCAGAAATATTAAGAGATTATTTGCTTTCTAAGTGCAAGTCCACGTTTAAGAGGAATAAAGCATCGGCTGTGGCAGGCGGGATCAATGATGCAGCAAGGCGAGCGCGCGACCTCCAGCAGGGTGGCTGGGGCCAGCGCTCCTGGAAACGATAAAACAACCTCACGCTGCTCCCCATCAACTGCACAATGCAGGAAACGGGGAAAAAACTCACTCCTGGCCTCCGACGCAACGAGTTCCCTCCTTCAGCTATAGGAACCAATTCTTATTAACACTCTTAGCATCAGGCATAGAAATATTCATCCCTTTCGTTGCAACGACTGGCAGCCAAGATGCAAACCTGGCTTTCATCACCACGACACTGGTACGACGGAAGCAGGATGGAAAGGAAAAAGCGTCACCTCCAGTTCAGGAGAAGGGACGAAGAGCCCTCTCGCTGGCATCTTACAAAGACGGGGCACGGCGGCAGCGTGCCGGCCAGCTGCTACGTCCCCGGGCAGGGATGCTACCCGGGGTTAACACCGGCCACCAAACACAACCTCAACTCTCCGATAGCAGCAAATGAATCCGCCCCATGAACACCGTCATCTCTTCTAACACGAGACAAAGGTGCCATCGCGCTGCTCCTCGGGCACCCAAGTGACAAAGTGCATTAACTGTCCCCACCAGAGGGGTGTTCCCGTGCTCCAGCCTCACCCTTCTGACTGCGGTCTCTGCTCTTTACGTGAGCGTGAAAATAACACGGTCCAAGGCCAGCTTCTCGTTCTGCACTGCAGCAGGTGAAAAGCACCGCAGAGGTCACGGTCCACGCATCGCCCTCGTCCTTCAGGAACGGCGCTGGAAACGTACGGTCCTGCACTGGGGCAACATCTGGGGAACATCCTCACGCCACTGAAATCATTGAATAGAAGAAGATTCTCCAGCCAGCAGCACAAAAGCAGGGAGAGGGCATAAACAGCCTCTGAGGAGGGTATATAAATATCTATAGGTAACATTTGTATGCTAAAAAAAAATAAAAATCATCCATGTTTGGCCTGGCTTTGCAAGTGCAAGGTTCCTTTCCCAGCACTTTGCTCCAACTTTGGAGACCGGCTTCCCCTTCCCCTCCAGGCAGCACACAGGGAAGAGGGCAGGGATGCCTCCGAATCCCGTTACACCCTCGGACAAACGGCAGGAGAGTGAATTTCCCGTCTCAGCTGTTTAAAAGAGATCTTACTGAGGCTGATGGGACCAAAAATCGAGTATGTTGGACTAGATCCTGCTGGGGGTTACAGGCGTGGGGTGGCTGGAGGCGGGTTGTTATTGAATGTTATTTAACATATTAACGTTATAATAACATAAATAATATTAATGTTATTTAATGTGTTATGTCTTCCTTAGACATAAATACCAAGCAACTAGGCACATGCACGCGGGTGCACAGACATCTCACGTTCACGGTCTCTCTCTCTCTCTCTCCCAAATAAATACTAGCTGCCCTCTGAAGTACGAATCGCGAGCTGCCAGCCTCCGAGCTGGGTGAAAACACATCGAGGAGCGCAGCCGGCGCGTGTGCATGTGACACAGGCATCTGCATATCACGCCACCCCGCTGCCTCCCTCCTGCTCACCGCGTCCATTCTTACCAACCAGCAGAGGATTTAAAAAAAAAAAAAAGAAAAATGCTCTTAAAAAGACCTAATTTTCCTCCCTGGCTATTTGCACAGCCAAAGGAGCGCTCCCTGCTCAGCGAAGGAATTTCACGTGGTGACAGTCTGGGCTGGGCAAGGCTGTCCCCTCTCCTCCGCCGCATCCCCAAAGATGCTCCAAGCCCAGCACCACCACGGAACGATTCCTCCCCGCTTCTCCCCCAGACGAAGCAGCACCCCGGCACATCCATCCAGCCATGATGTTGCCTCGCATCCCTCTAAAAAAAAAATAAAATATCTCTAATGAGGGTACAGCGAGGCCAGGGGGGGAGTGACCCCCTCCTGCGCCGCCTCCCCGGCGCGCTGGGAAGTGGGGCTGCGGAACAAGGCTCGGCGATGAGTGCTGGCAACGCTCGAATACCACCCGGCGAGCAGCTCCCCGTGGCGTGCAGGTGGCTCCTTTGATTTCGGATGATTTGTCAGCCTTGTTTCTGGGCTGGCAGCGTGCCTAAGCCAAACTTTGCAGCGAGCGGGTCACCCCACCGAACGCAGACTCTCCAAATGGTCTCTCGGAGCTCGTGGACCCTCGGGAAGGGGATGTATAGCCCGTGACCTGGATTGCCCGGCGGTGGATGGGACCCACAGCCCCAGCTGCCCTTCCAGCGAGGGGTCCTCATCTGTGTTTATCGAATGATGCCCAAGTAAAAACCTCACATGGCAAGGAAAGCGCACGAGAGCTTCAGATGGGAGCTGTAAGAAAAATTCCAGTTGAAAACCACTGATTCATCAAAGCCAAAATGCTGTGCGGGAATACGGTTGCTTTAGCAAAAACCTCTCCAGGAATGTCTGATAAAGCCAAGATGCCCGAAGCATCCCACAGCATCATTCCCAGGGCAGGGAAACCTGGGTCCAAGTCCCTGTGGCGTCCAGCTCCAACCACGCATCGTGTCCTGCAGCTCTCCGGGGGCAAAGCGCATGATGGAGCAAAACCAGTGGAGCAAAGCCATCCAAGGGCAAAAAAAGGTGCAAGCGTACAGCCAAGCCAGCAGCAAACTGCCGTGTCAAATCCGCACCGGCGCAGGTAACAGCGGCCACTCCGGTCCCACGCTCCTGAACAGAGAAATCTGGAGAGCACAAGGGCATTTCAGCATCCTTCACGCTTCTGCAGAGGCAGCTGGATAGTTCGACCTTTTTTTATTTTGCACAAACCCTGCTTTAATTCAGGCATGTGTTTCTGAACCTGGGTTTGGCCCTTCTGCTGAAGCTCCGTGCACAGGGACTGTTCGTGTTTGTGGGAGAACGAAGGAGCTAATTCAGGGCTTTGGCGAGATGAAAGGAAAAACCTTAATTAAAATAAGTTTTAAAACCCATCAAGTTGGGTTTTTTTTTTTTTATCTTATTCAGATGAACAGCCATCCTAAGATTACACTCTGCATCTAAATGCACCGCTGCTCTTCAGACGCCGTGGGCTTTGCACACAAAGCCCTTAAGACATCAAAACCCAAGACAGCCCAATAAATTAGAAATGGGGGGAAAGCACATCTGACAGTAACTAAAAGCACATAGACATCCTCAAAGAATGCAAGGAACGCCCTAATTTTGTTAAAAACCCTATTTCTCCCTAACCCATCTCAGGACGAGCGCTCCTGGAAGCGCACCGCTATTAACGTGGGGTGGAAGCAGCTCTTCCTCGGGCACGGGAGAGCGAAGGGGCCGGTTCACACGCGGGCTGGCACGATGGGACCGTCACACTCCAAATTCTCCGGAGCAGGCGGACACTGAGAGGAGCAACCTGATGGAGCAACTCCAGGCACAAGCCCCCATCCTCGCCTTAGGGAACCTCATCCCAGGGGAAAAGTAGAGGTGGAAGAAGGATGCATTCCCACAGCAGGCTGATTAATTCCCAAATCAGGGCCATTGAAGCTCTTTGCATTGCAACACTCCCGCTCATCCCGACAGAGAGGCAGCAACGCGTGACCAACGGCGCAGGATAAAATGCAATTCATCACCGCAGCTCCCCAAGCCACGGCTTGGCTTTCACCGCTGCCGTACGCAACCCCCAGGCATCCACCAGCACCTCCTGCACAGAGGAGGGTTTTTTTAGCAAAATCTAGAGTTACAGCCTCACACAAACACATTTTTACAACCAAGAGCAAGCACAGAGCGGGAGTCTTCTTACCATCATTCCAACTAAAAAAATAACATGAAACCTAGGGAAAATCCCTCCTGCTCGGCTATTCCTTCCCTTCCAGCCCACTAACCACCTCCCAGCACAGGACTGGGGCTGGGGCTGCAAGCGCATCCCTGCCAATCCTGCCTTCGGGGCCGCTGCAGCCCGGCCTGCTGCAGCATCCCGCAGGGCAGGGCGGAGGGAAACGCAGCGTTCCTGAGCAAAGCGGGCTGTCCGGCAGATTTTTGTTCTCCATCCCCGCCCCACGGCGGTCCGAGCGAGTCCATTATCTGTATGACGTACCAGGTAGCGTTAGTTTTGAGTTTGCTTGAAGAAAAAGAAGCAGCAAATCAATTTCTTGGTAGGATAAACTTGCAGCTAAAGGGAAAAACTACAATTACACTTTTCAGCCATGAAAAGTAAATCAGATGGTGCTGAAATCCCAGCAGAAAACACAGATTAATTAAAGTCTGCACTTTCTAAATCTGTTATTCAGCTAAACACAGCTGTTAAAAAAATGATGCCTTTGCTGTAATTTTCATGTAGATTCATACCACCGAAATACAGCAAAAAAAACAGTATTAAGTGCCTTCAGTTAGCTGCTGAAGTTGTACGGGAAAAGAAAGTTTAATTAGGACAAGGATTGCTGTTTTTAAAAGAAAAAATTTTACTTGGGAGCTCAAATGTTGTCTCCAAGGAAAGGATGGAATTTGTTGCAACGGGGCGAGAGCAGGAAGGGAACCTCGAGGTGGAGCAAAGCGGCATCGCCCAGCAGGATGGGGGATCGGGGCGCTCCCTCCTCCTGCATCACCGGTCCATGCCCGCGGCACGCGCCATCCGTCAGCCAGATCCCAGCTCTCCTTCTGCTGCAAAACCACTTGTACTTCCCAGTGCTTTTGGCCATCTGTCCATCATAGGCAGCACTTCCCCATTTCCCTGATTTCATTAACCCTAATATATTTTAGGATCTTAAACAGAAAAAAAAGGAAAAAAAAAAAAGCACATAAACAGTTTCTTGCCTCATCTAAAACCCACGAAGGCGAAGAGAGGCTCGTGCTGAACCCTGCTAGCTTTGGATCGAGCTCTGCTGCCACACGGAGCCAATTGATTCTCAGAAGCCAGGACGATCGCTCAGGAGACACAAGCGGGTCCCTCCGGACGCCCCGATCCCCCCACGCTCCACGGGGAGCTGTGCACGGGGTGTGGAGCTCCGCTGGCATCGACACCACGTCAAGCGGGGAAAAACACGACACGCCTGAAACAAAAGCTTTCCTTCTTTTTCCCCCCTTCTTCTCTCCAAGCCTACATCAGCGATCGAAGTGGAGAGCTCCTCGCTCTGTCACCGGGGGAAGCGAAATTGCCGTGATTTGAATGCAACCTTGAAAGCACTCTGCAATTCGACTCAATCAGTATAAACTTACTTCCCAGCCCTGGCACAGCTGTTCCTCCCCTATGGAAGAGAAAATAATACTTGAACCTTGCCTCCTGCAAGGGGGGGAAGGCATGGGAGAGCCCTCACCGCCTCTCGATCCCTCTGAACTCATCGCAGCTTCAGATACAATTAGCATGATCTCATACAGTGAAATATTAATGTTGGCAATGGCTCCTTGCCTTAAGAACAGCCTCGGAAGCTTCTCAGCATCCAGACCGGCCATCGCTGCAGTCAACGGCGAGATGCCACCAACACGAGGACTCGGACCCACGAGCTCAGAGAAGGTCCCTTTGCCAGGAAAAGCCACCCAGAAGACATCAGCAGCCAGACTGTCAACACCAAATCCCGGTTATCTCTACAAGACAGCAATGATCGTCTAGTGACAACACATCGCAACATCTGGAACTGCAGCTGCAATGGGAAGTGTCATGAGTCCTTATTGCATTTAACTTGCAATTAAAATCACCAGATTTTCATCCTCCTCTTTTTTTTTTTTAAGAAAGCAAAATTAAATGGGAAAAATATCTTCAAGTTTGGGGAAGCTGTAAAAAAAAAAAAGTTCTCTGGTCCAAGGAGACCCCCTTCATTGAAACTTCACAGAAAAAGGCACTTCTCAGTAGGTTTTATTTTGCATCGACTCCTTATTACTCCTCTACGTAAACCACCCAACCATGTCGAGCATGTGCTCCTGAAACACGATCAACTAGAAGGAAAAACAACGAAAACCCAAGGAGGAATTATTAAAGAAGAGGAGCTGTATTTTTTTTGGGGATGAGCAAGATGCGCTGGTAGCAAAGTTCATCACCCGTTACAGGGTGAAGGGTTTAATAAAAAGAAACAGAAAGTCTCACATTTTGATCTTTTCCCAGATCTAGATAGGGTTTAATTAGCTTGATCTCCTGATGTAAACTGGAGAGGAAAAAAGAACACCATTAAAGCAATACCCCGCTGGCAATTGAGACAACCTTGACATCAACTAAGAGATTTTCTGGGAAAAGTCTCCCCTGCCTGCAACACAGCTTCCACACCTCTTCCTCATCTCAACGTCTTCATCATCCCATCTCTTCCAGCTGCCTTGCTCAATCCAACGGCGTTTCTTGGCTTCTGCTCCCCTCCAAGCAGCCTGAATAATGCCAGTAGTAAAAAACCGAGCTAGATGTTGACTTTTAGTTCTATTTAGCCCGAGATCATTCGGCGTGTTCTTTAGAAAAGATCAACTGGAACTAAACATTGCCATAATATACTCCATCTGTTAAAGTACATACTTTTGTAATAACGCATTCAGAATTCAATAAGAAAAGCAAGAATTACAAACAAGGTGTCCATAATGAGCCTCAATATAATTATTAAACCAGATAAAGCAGGCCTGGTTTTCAATACAAGAAAGTTATTTGTACCTTAATGATAATGAAATGTAAAAAGCATCTGTAATTTCCGCTGAAATGTATTGCAGAAAGTCAACTTAGTGCACGTCACTTTGTTAAGACTATTCTTATTATTGTGTTTGCAATGACAGCAAAATGCTTCTTAGTTCCCGCTCCTGGGATATATAAAAATATGATTAGAGAGCTATAACAATACAACAATGGATTAATTTGCCCAACCATTACATTTGGATCTCAAAGACTTTTATAATTTATTTTACCAACTGAAAGGTGGTTATTTTGGGATCTTGGCTCACAACAAAGTAGTTCAGTGCAGCATTTTGAATTTTATTTTTTTTTATATTCCAGCACCGGCACTGCTGCAATGTTACCGCGATTCTCATGTGTTTGCACGTCACCCTGAGCTTTTGTTCTCGCCCTCTGCCATGCCTTACCCTGGGATTTAGCTCAGGCTGCTCCGGAGCCGGAGCTGAGCTGCCTCCTCGAAAGGACATCCCACATCCCACAAAACAACAGNGGGGGGGGGGGGGGGGAAGAAAGTGACACTTTTGGGGGCATGCTTAACAGTCTTACCTCCACCAGGAAAGGAGAGCAGAAAGAACTAACCAGTGGTGAACAGTACAGCTGACAAATGCAGACCAAATAATGTTGAGAAATCTGGCCTGGTGGGCAGGCAATATAAAGGAAAATAACAAATAACTCATCTGCTGAATGTCAATGTCATCCTCTATAGCTGCAAGATTAGCGTGGAATAATCACAGATTATTAGCGAATTCATGGGCTCGCCCTCAGGTCAAACCAACGCTGTTTAGACGGGAGTGGAATTTGCCATTTTGGCCTAAAGTTGGGACCAGAACCAAGTTTTTCAGCAAAGCAAAAGCCCCCAGGACCTCAATTATGGTGCTACTCAAAAAGAAGTGAGTGTGCAGAGACAGGAACAGCCCAAGGATCTAAGACGAAGATTAAACCAGAAACGTGTAACACCGGTGCGATACGACGGGACAATCAAACGGACCTGCCGTCACTCTCCTCTTGCCACCAGCACCACCACAGTTGGGTTTCATCGGACCCAAATGTCACTTGTTAAGGTAAAACCCCACCCCAGACTCTTTGCCCCAATTCTGTCCATTCTTCTGACGCCTCCCTCTCCTAAATTGACTCCTCTGCAATTTTCCTGGAGGTGCCCTGGCTGCCAGACCCGCAGACCACCCTGCTCTGAGCATCCCTCCCAGGCTAACAGCATCCCCGCGCCGCTCGGTCCATCACGCTACATCTGTGCTGCCACGTGCAGGAACACAAACACATCCTGGGCCAAAGGCAGAAGAGTTCGCAGGACCTAGTTTGAGGCTGAGCTAAAGGAAAAGCGTTCCTGCAGGGTTTCAGGAGGCAAGCAGCGTATTTTGGGACCACCACCACCAAACCACGCGTGGGTGGTCCCAGCCAGCTCTCCTGCTATCAGCCTGGTCTTTAGAAGCACAGTCTGGGGTCTTGTCCCAAAGAGACCCAAAGGCAGGAGAGACTTCTCCAGCCACTCTAAACCCACGACAGCAGAGGCTCAACATTATGGAAGAGACCATCTTCTGCAGGACACAGCTGATGGCTGAATGAGATTACGGGAAAATAAATAAAAGTGCTGTTTCCATGAGTCAACACTATATGCTCAGTTTTATGCCCTTCCACTTGTTCTATACTCTTCCTACTACCGCGTAAACTTAGACTAGCAGCCTTGCTACTAGAAAAATCAAGTTTTGAATGCTGACATCTGGTATTCGCCTCCGCCGCCCTTTCCCCAGCCCCTCGAACCACGCTGTGTCCTCTCATCTACCTCCAACACACTCCACGCAGCCCCATGACGACGGCACTGCCTGGGTTCACAAGGAGAAAAATCAGCGCAACGTCCCTTCGCAGCGGCAAGGCAGAGAAAAGCAGGAGCAAAGGGATGCTTCACCTGCACACTCTCGGCTTTTCGCCAACACAGACCCTCATGCCATAACTCAAGAGGCAGCGCACCAACCTGGTAAAAACCAAGAAGCAACGCAGGCCTTCCACGGATTTAACCCATCGCATACAGATAACGCAACGACTTCATTTCTGGATCATTGTTTCACTAATATCCTCAGCTTTTAGGCAATGAGACTTATTATGTAGCAAACTGCCCAAATCTTGCAACAGACTTTTTCTTTTTTTTTTTTTCCTAAAGGAGATTTTCAGGGAGTAAGAAATTTCTTTTCTCTCCGTCTTCCTACATAACTCTTAATTATTTCACAATTAGCTTTTACACTTATTTTTGTGTTTTACAGAAGCGAACGTGGCCAAGTGTAACAGCCCACGTGCCCTTTATCACTTGAGAAGCAAGGAAAACAGATCAGAACCCTCCAGGTTACCGTGGGGTCAGGGCTCAGCGACACGGCTCTTGGAAAGTGTCAGTGAAGTTTTCTGAAAGGTCTCATGCTCCCAAGTTTTTAATTAAAGTCAGACTTTCAAAAAGCCTGGAAAGGATCCATCCCAGATTTTCTTCCCTGGAGAGTTTGGGGCAGAAGCTACTGGGTGAGGATGACAAACAGGACCTGCAACTGGCATTTCAAAAAGGGCACTAGGCAAGAAGGAAGGATACAAAAAACCTTGAATTTTCAGAGGTTTTGAGCAGTCTGGAATTGCACAGCTTGGATTTTCTTGCAGTATTTCCAAAGGGTTTTGTCCTCTCCCCAGCCTGCAGTAAGACTGATTTCTAAGCTAGATGGGGGATAGAAGGGATTTCCGAAAGGAAGAGGAGGATAAAGGACAAATGCAGGCATGTGTGCATACAGAGTCATCTTAAAACTCCTCCTGCCCTGCTTTCCATACAAAACCGTACGCGCTTCCCATTCATCACTATCAGCACTCTTGCTGTATTTGGACGATTGCCCAATTGCTACCGCTGCCAGAAATCTCAAAACATCAGAGAGGTGATTCATCTGATGCCTTGACAGCTCTGGAGCTGGGCTAAAGAGGAGGGGGGGGGAAGGAACCCAAAACCCCAAACACCGTGATGGAGTCCTCTCGCATCCTTCCCGGCTGCCGCCGCCGCAGCGGGAGCCACCGCCGCAGGGACGGTCACCGCGTCGAGCTGCTCCTCTCCTGCACGCGTGCTGCGTTGCCGAAGGACAGCAGCGGCCAGCGCAGCTTTACCTGTATTTTCTTTGTCCGCACAGCAGGAGCTAATCGTCGTAACGGAGCAAAATGTATTTCCAGACTGGCAAAGCTCTTCCGCAGAGATGCCGTTTGAGCCTTGTTTATATGGTGCTCGCTCATCCAAAGAGTTAGCAACTGGAGAACAAGGGGGGCTTTGTACCTCCATGCTCTGCTATGTTAAAAATTGATTTAGCATAATGGTTTCAAAGAGATTAAAATCCAATTTTGTAAATCAAAGCAGGAACCGTACTGACTCACTTCTACAGCGGCAGAAGAGAACCTGCTGAATTCTGCACACGACAGCGGCAGCCCTGATCCTCTGTTAACGCGGAGAAAGTAATTAGCCAGTCAAACCCACAGTTTAATAAGCTCTGTTTTACTGTAAGCATCTGCTCTTTATCCTCCCATCAATAACAAGATGAGATTTTCATCTGGGGAAGAAGAAAAGGCAGCGTCTGGGTTAGCCACAGCGTCTCAGGTCACATCGTCCAGCTGATCTGCTCGGTGTGGACGGGCTGTTTACGGCCAAACCAACGAGAGATCCTTTCTCCTCAAAGTATTTCTCATCGTTCAGGATTCCGCTTTACAGGATTCCAGTTCTATAAATTGCTTTCAACTTAAATTAAAAAAAAAAGAAACAACAGCAAACCACAAATGGGTAAAATAAGAGAAATTGAGATAAAACAAATGGGCTCTGCAGATGTCCTAAGAACTCCAACGTACAAACTGGCTCCTTCAAGGAAAACACATTCCCTTTAATATCCTGGATATGCAATGAAAATAAATCCCCCCGTTCAGAATCATTTATAATAAGTATCTTTGATGGTTACGGCATCTTTTGAAGCAAAATGCAGATCTACTTAAGAGGGCTGACGCGAGCCACGCCGCACGGAGATGTTGTGTGATGCAGACAACCCAGCGCTCATTAGATCTCTCCAACAAATTCTGCATCATTTCTTACAAGCAGTACAGAAATCGCATCACTAATTCACATCTGAAAAAGCAATCTGAGCTTTAAAGAACACCTGACGCTTTACACAGGCACGTAATAAACCGTGGATGCTCAAGGTCATGTATTTCCACAGATGAGGTGGAGTTTGGGATTTTTTTTTTTTAATTTTGTTTTCTTTTAGAGGGAGGATATCAGCATTTTCCCTGGCTTTCTTTTTAATGCAAAAGTTAACTGTGTTGATGCTACTTATTCCTCACCTAAATCAAAGACCCTTGGCTGGGAAAATGTGCATTTCCCAGAATTTCCACCGGCTGGGAAAATGTGCATTTCCCAGAATTTCTGCTGGCTCCCACCACGCAGGAGCCGGGATAACGCCCCGCGTGCTGTCGACATCGCAGCTCCCGCGTCCCCAGCACCACGTGTTTCCTCCGGGAAACACCACCACCGGCACCGCCGAGCACCGGGTGGGAAATTCTGAGCGGGCTGAGATTGGATTTCCATCTACTTTGTTAAATTTCTGCTAATTGCTTTTAACGTACTTCCTCCGCCGGAGCCTTTATAGCTTCGTTCCTCCTGGGCATTCGCTCGGGGGTTTTACCACGCGCAGAAGGAAAATGAACTCGACTCACGGCAGTGATGTAATCGCTAACGGCCTTTAGAACAGACACATGCAGGGGGTTTTTTTTGGGGGGGTTGAGGATTTTTTTGGGGGGGTTTGAGGATTTTTGCCACCAACGTCCTCCATCACGTTTTGTAAGTTGATGAAAACCAAGCGAAGGAAGTTGTGGTCCTACAACTCGGAAGCAGTGAGGCTGGATGCAGTCGGTATTTTATAATTAGCCGAGTTAACGGAAATACTTGAGCTCAAGCTTTAACAAAAGACATCGCTAACGTCCCGCTTTAGACTCAGAGAAGTTGTCACCACCAACGAAGAAACTTCAGATAATTTTCAGTCGCCAGCAATCTCCAGCTGGCAGGAGTTAAGGCATTAATAACTCTTTTACTCTCAGACAACAAGGATGTAAGATCTATAACTCCCAAACAATGCCATGCACAGAGCGTACTTTTCATCATTAGGCTGTAATAGGTTTGGGAGGGGAAGTTGGAGGGGTGGTATTACGTGTCAAAATTAATTATAATGCCAATAAGCTGAAATTCAACAGGGAAGATCAGGTTGACTAAATTATTGTGTTGAGTTATCAGCACTGAAAAATCACCTGAAAGAGGCTGGAGCCTTTTGCTGCAAATCCAAAGGTGGATTGAAAAATAATGAGAAGTAAAAAAAAAAAAAAAATTCCCAGGCCAATCCATCGCAGCTGATTTTAAGTGATGAAGAGCAGTTCCCAGTTAGCCAGGATTTATCCAGGTGATAATTTTGCATTACAGCTGCTAGGGAGTTGAGCTGGATCTTAACTTTTCATCATGGGCTTACTAAAATTTGGGAGCAGCGGCCACAGACTCTGTCAATTCAGGGAAATCAGGCTAGTTCCTTCCTTTGTAAAGCCACAGAGGAAAGTCCAGCTCCGTTTCTCTCAGACTTTCTCAGCTCAGGCACCTCCAGCATCCACAGAGACAATGAAATGGATTTCATAAATTCCACCTGTGCTGAAAATGAGCCAGCTGGCAACTTCAGAAGAATTAACACAACATTGCTAAAACAAAACCAGAACAAAACAAACCCAACCTCAAGCCCCTAGCAGCAGAGAAACCCCCCAAACCCCCAGCATTTAAGCTTTCGGGATGTCTTTGGAAGAGCCGGAGGACAGCACTGCGAACAGGGATGAGAACAAACAAGCAAGTACGGCGTGGACATTTAATTCCTCCAGAGGCAATTAAATATTAACAATAAAATACAGCACGAGTTAATGCCAGACAAAAGGATTAAGGAAGGAGGGAGGACTGATTTATAAACACACAAATGAAAACCTGGTTAAGAAGTAGGGGAATTAATAAAAGATAAAAAAGAAGGATTCAAATATGGCTAAGAAGGGGAATTCCTTTATTAAATTTGTCTTCAAAAGTAAATTAAGAAGAGATGCCTGCGCTATCAGACAGCGATGGCGAATTTATAAAAATAGCTGCCACCGAAGGAGAGAAAAGGGGAGTATGTGGAAAACGCAGCCATGTGCCAAATCACTCAATCTGTGCAATTAACCACAGAAATCAAGGGTTGTTAGCTGCGAAGGACTGGTTTTTAAAAGGGAAATTTAAGCAAATTCCTTCAAAACATAAGTCTAATACCTAATTCTGGAAATTCCTTAAATGGATGGATGCAATTAACTTCTATTCCTAGCAGAAGAACGGGGAAGAAAAAAAAAAAAAAATGAAGAAAAAAGTACCCGCTGCAGAGAGCAGCTCAGCAAGCTGCCCGGAGCAGAGATCTGCAGAGAACACCTCTCTCTACGCACAGTTGGTTTGTTAGCGCAGATTATTTATTTAGTGAGGAGAAGAAAGGAAATGCCACGTGAGCGACGGTAGCGCGTTCGAGAGTCAGTCCCGAGGTTAAAAGCGACAGTCCTGCACAAACCTGAGCAGCCTCGGTGCTCCCTGCCCCACTTCAGCACCTGCAAGACTCAAGTTCAACTGAAAACATTTTTTTTTTCTGCCCCCCAAAGCTGGACCTAAATTTTACCGATCGCTGGGGGACTCTGCCCGTGAGACAAAAGCGAGACCCCAGCCAGATCCACAGCGATTCAAGCCTCAGGGTATTTATCCATCCACAGGCTGGTTAAAGGCTCGCAAAGCCCAAGAGTTGGAAGGGATGACATTGACCTGTGTTGGGTTTAATCTGAATTTGTTAACAGTCTGGAAGAGGAAAGAATAGGGTTTATGACATTTCGCCTCCTATGCACTGAAATATATTGCAGGACTTGCAGGAAAAATAAAGAAAGGATTGCTTTGAGTGGTTGGGATATCCCAAACCAAGAACGGCGCCTATCTGCTCTCAGGAGCACCCTGCTGGCATCATCCAAAGAAGAAATTTCCACATCCTCCCCAGGCTGCCAGGTCTGAAAGCAGACGGAAAAATCATACAAAGCTGTTTGGAAAAAATAAAACTGGTATTGAAGTGATGTACCAGACAAACCACAGCCATGCTCCGAGGAGGAGATGTTGGGAATGCACCCATCCAAACGGGGACCCGGGAAGGCAGAGCAGCTCGAGATGGAATCGGAGAAGGATGCGGCAGCTAAAAAGACAGTTTAGTTTCAGGGACAGAAAACACAGAAACCTGTATGACATCGCAGGATAGAGTCTCCTCTCTCTACAGGTATAATTAATCCATAAATGGAATAATGTATTCACTTCTGGACACCTCATTACCAGAAAGACATTGACAAATTGAGCAGAGTAGAAAGAAAACAACCAAAATGTTTAAGAGTTTGAAGGGAAAAATTTCTAAGGGAAGACTGAAGGATTTGCGTACGTCCAGCTCGCAGCAAGAACAGAGCTTAGCAGGACAAGGGATGTGTCCGTCCGTGTTCCCAAGGTGCAAGCATCAAGCCAAAAAAACAGCATGGGGGGCTATTAGGAGGAAAAATTGAATGGAATTACTAAAAAAGAAAACTTCAGATTAAAATCTTCTTGCCCCATGAGGATGCACAGTTAATGTCCAGGGATGCAGTACATGTGCTGGTGGAAGTGAACCAGACTAGAGCGGACAAATTCTTCAAAAAATGTTCAGCTGGGATAACACACACCAACCAGGAGTGGGGCTGGGAACTCCTGTTTCTCATCTCTGATGTCTGCTGCTCCTCTTATTTTATACACAGATACGAGATCCATTCCTGGACTTTCAAGTAAGTACCTCGTAAGGATCTGGACCAATTTAAAAAAAAAATAAAAAAGGAAAGGAAAGGGGTATACGCATGGCTCACCAGATGAGATCAGAACTAAAGGACTCAACCCTGTCCTCACTCGTTCTCCCAAAGCCGCAGCGGGTCTCTGGTGGCAACGAACACCGCACAGGCAGCCGAAAGGGGAAAAACCACCTGTGGGAGGAGGTAACGGAAGTCGATGCATTTCAGCCATTTATCATCTAACTGACGCTGCTGTAAAGAACCTAAACTGCTCCCACGCCTCCCTGCCCGTGCCACAAACCTGTCTGAAGCAAACGCTGTCTTCGAGTCAATCCCCCTCTGCCCAAGGAGATCCTGCCGGGTCAGATGAAGCCTTTGGAGCAGGAAACGTTCAATACCAACATATTGCTCCTCTTCTACACCACACAGTGGAGCAACGAACTTAAGTCCACGTTATATTGAAAGAAGATAATTAAAAAATTACATTAAGCCATTTTTACCCAGAGGACATCTTCTAATGACTGCGGTCGTTCAAGTCAGACCGACACTCAGCTGTGCAGTTGCACAGGTTGTTATCTGAAGGGCTAAACTGGGGAATTTTCTTTAAAGAAGAGTCTTTCGGAGTGGCGAGCAGGGAAAAACCAAACCAGAAACCGAACACCGAACTTGATGGGAAGAGCCACACCAAGGAAGCCTGCTGGAATCCTCTCCCTCCTGGTTCTCCTCCCAGCAAGACCTCTCAAGTGTTCCTGCAGTCAAGAGCAGCGATAACAGATTTCTCCTTCCTAAAGGATGGCAAACACAACGTCCTCATCCAACCTGCAAACCCCAGACCTGGAGTCCTGCACTGAGCCCATGGTCCCTGCCGCCTGTTCCCACGCTATGAAACACCCCTTTACTTCTCTCGGGTCTTTTCCTTTCTTGTATTCCTGGGAATTTCAACAAAAGGTTAAACTGTAAAAGAAGAAAAATCTGCAGGACAGGTCATCTAACGACTCTCTCCTGCCTCTGTGCACAAAGCGGTGTTCATGGCTTATTGACGTGCCCCAGCCCGGGTCGACGGCCCGTTCGGCTGTTCTGTTTCGCTCCAAACAATCCGAACGAGAACAAGAGGAAAGCACTGCAGAGGCTGTGCTGCCCAGGCACCGCCTCATCACCATGACAAAGGGAGGTCTGAACATCCTCCAGCAAACACCCCGGCTCCCTTCTAGCATCCAACAGCAAACCTGGCAGCGAGCATCTCCAGCTCCTGATATCCTGTTTATCCAGGCATCATCAAACACATTTTCGGTCCTTTGCAGTTTCCCATGGAATTGCCTTTTTACCCAGAGGATTCCTCCTGGCCCTGCACCACTGCCATAGTCCTGCGTCCGCCCGCCGCAGCGCGAACGCTGCCGTCCCTCTGCTCGCTCCCAATAAGCACATGAACTTTTTCATCAACTTTTCCCTCCCAAAACCACCACAAGGAGGGATGGCAACCTTCTCCGCCGTGAAAATGTCAATGTTTGCTGCTCGCAGAGGCCAGATTTACAGCGAGACTGAACCAAGCAGCTTGTTTCACACCTTCAGATTTAAGGGGAGCAGCGTTCTCCTCTGGAACACACGGCCCCGGAGTCACAGTAACGCAGACGGAGATACGTCAGCCTCCACGGATGCAAAGCTGCGAAAGCTTCCCAGGGGAAAGCATTGGGTATCCGACACAGAACGGCCAACTAACACCCCACCTCGCTGCTCCCTGCAGCACAAAGAACGTCGCTGGGAACTCAACAGATACAGGAGAGAGACCAGTACAATGAAGAAGAAAGTCCTTATGAAAAACAACACAATTTTGGCAGCTGTATTATGACGTTTTGTTCTAATTTGCAGCGGAAAACATCTAAATTCTACTAAAGCATCACCCAACATAGAGGCAGCAAGAAAGAAGTGCTGGGGCTGGCAGGAGAGCCCAGGGAGCCTGCGGAGGGCATTTTCCTCCATTAATCCTTCGGCTAATGCAGAGGGAATGCTGAGCTGAGAACAGACCTGTATTACCTTTTGCTGCGAAGGTAACACCACATGAGATGCTCACGTTTAAGAGGTCGCTATCCTGAGCGTAAGGGGTTTTGCGGGTTAGATGAGGCTGCTTGAACTGCATCCATCTCTGCAGCCAGCGCTGCGTGGGGAAGCGATGCCATTAGCACGGCAGCTCCCTGGCTTCTCCTCCAGCCCTCGAGACCTCCAGATTTGTAACGAGGTATCTCCACCAGACAGAGTTTTAGCAGCCTCTAGGAAAGGAAACAGAAACACATCTCGCTCTCTCTTTCTTCTCCACAAGGTATCTGCCCCACCACGCTTTCTGCGACAAATGAGTCCCTCTACAAAGGCTCCAATTTCCTCCCATGTTGAATCCAGAATAAAGTCCAAGGGTGACGTGAACCCAAAGCGTTATTCCCCTGTTTGCTCACACAGGATGGTTTGGGTTGGGAGGGACCCTAAAGCCCACCCAGTGCCACCCCCTGCCCTGGGCAGGGACACCTCCCACCAGCCCAGGTTGCCCAAAGCCTCATCCAGCCTGGCCTTGAACCCCTCCAGGGATGGAGCATCCACAGCTTCCCTGAGCACCCTGTTCCAGTGTCTCAGCACCTCACAGTGAACAATCCAACCCCCCCAGCATGCTCTTTGGCCACACCTGCTGTCGATGCTACAGCACAGCCTTTCCCCTGCCACGCGGACGCCAGCTCCTTCCTCCAGAAGCATCCCTGCCGCGATGTCCAGCTGTATTTAGAAGGTCCCGTGGCCCCTCTGGATCACCTTCACCTCCACAGAACGATGTCCACCACAAAGGTCGCACCTGAGGCATTACAGAGCTGAAAAGCCATCCCACCCTTATATGTCACCTATGTGCTGCTTTCCAGCATTACTGCAGGATGCTACAAGACCCCCTGCCTGCGCAAAGATTTTGCAGCAGGGTTTCTGCAAACACCTCTGGGATCCCCGCTGCACCGCCAGCACGGGCACAGCATCCGCGGGTACCGGCAGAGCGGGCAGGCATCCCTCGGCAATGCTCTCCCCGACTCGCCGGGTCCCGCTGGGGAAGGGGACCTGCCCTGCACACCCCAGACACCCCCAGCAAGCCCCTGTCTCCCGCGGCGGGCTCCTCACCCACAGGCAGGGTCGTGCCTCCACGCGAACACAGCCTCCCTCCTGGTGACAAGCACAACAAGCCCACCCCAGGTGCTAACAAGCCTTTTTTCCGCTTTTATTTTTCTAAATATTCTGCACAGCGGAAGCAGGTTTTTCTGTACAAATCGTCGGTGCTAGAAAACAAGATGTTGAAATGGGTTGGATTACACTGAAAGAATATCCTGCTGCATCCTCGGGGAAAGGAGAGAAAACACATTAAAAAAAAAATGTACTGCCTCCTATGTAAATNCCCCCTGCCTGCGCAAAGATTTTGCAGCAGGGTTTCTGCAAACACCTCTGGGATCCCCGCTGCACCGCCAGCACGGGCACAGGGTCCTCGGGTACCGGCAGAGCGGGCAGGCATCCCTCGGCANCAGGAGTCTGTGCAAGTTCAAACAGAAGGAAGGTGACTCCAGCTAGCGGCTCCACTCTCCTGCTCGGGACGGTCACCAGCTAAGCCACCGAAGAGAAGCCAGGCCCCAAGCAGGGCATCCTTGGGCGAGGATGCTCTCCAGACAGAGCCCACGGCAAAGCTCCGGGCTGGGGTTGCGCAGCCACTTCCACCCTACAGAAAACACAAGCTGCCATGGGAACAGGCCATTTTGTTTGATCAATTTTTTTTTTTTTCAAAATATCTGAATTATTTTTTTTTTGAGTTCTTAATAATTTTTTTTCCCCCCCTAAATTTCTCTTCTTCACCAGCTCCGCTTATAACAGCGCTTGTCGCCCCATCGGGAGAAGACAGCAGGCACGGATTAATTTTTGAGGAAAGCTGCTTTCATGCCAGCGCACTTGGCAATAGAGAATACAAGAAGAACTATCCCAAAAATGCAGTATTTATGAGAGGAGTGGTTTCTAAAATTGTTTTCGCTATGGATACCAAGAAGCACCACCTGATTCCCGGCTACTCTCTTGTGCACACGATCATTTTTAAAGGTACCACGAGCATCTGTCTCGCAGAGCTCCCATCTCAAAGCAAAGCAGTTCCAGCTGGACATTCAGCACAACCATTTTTCCAAAAGTCGCTGCAGAGAGTTTGCAAATGGAAAATGCACTTTTACACCTCCAGAAAAAAAAAAAAATAAAACCCTCCCTGCAGAAACAGAGAGGCTCTCTCGGTGCGATTGTGATTCTAAGATTTAATTATCTCAGCCCAGAACTGCAGGTATCGATGCTTCAGAGATAAAGAACAAACAAGGCAATTATTCCCACAAGTCCTCCTTTTTCCCCTCTAACAGTCGCGAGGGTTACAAACATGCCAAGGTCAAAGAACGGGTAATAAAGGAATTTATTTCCAATTGGAATGCACAGAAACCTTGCACTAGAATGGTGGAGGAGCAGCGGCGTGCAACTCGGCAGAGCCCAGATGAATGCATGGCTAAAGATCATAAAGACAGAACCGTGTCTGAAACGACAAGGAATAAAATTAACGAGCATCTTTCCAACCAACTCAAACTCTTTACCCCGACAATTTCCCGCTGAGCTGCATCACACGCGCCCAGCCCAGAGACCTGCCATCCATTAGACACAGACGGTACGCGCGAGAGACGGCTCCGCGCCGCACCGCCGAGCTCTGCATTTCAACTTCTCCGGGGTTTGCCCTCTCTAATGTGAATGGTTTGCTTTAGAGAGCAGAAAGAGAAAAAAAAAAAGCCCTGTGCAATGGTGACAGCCTCAGAAGCTTCGAAAAGTGAAATAGGTTGTTCCAATTCCCCAGACCTCTCCCTCCATCGTTTGCGTTATCCTAGGACACCACGTGAAATATTTGTTTGAAAGCACACGCTGGAGCCACGCATGCCATGATGAGGATGGAAACATCAGGTGTTTTTTCACTTAAAATTTCCTTAAAGAAATAAGGATGATGTTTATTTTTAAAAAAAGTCGAACTGTCCACACAATGCTGTGCACAGCTTACACTGAGATTAAAAATTCTCGTGACCTACCTCTGAAACAACGAGCCTCCATCATCGTATTTTTCTGCAACACCAAATCATCGTATTTGTAGATATAAAGGCAGGAAAAGTGTAATTTGGCCTTAAAAAGGGGGAATTATCCTCTGTGGTACAGCCGCATCCCTAGGCTACAGCAAACCCCACTGAGAGGCATTCCTCAGGGAAACGACGATTTGAACATCTTCAGGTTTTATTATTCAGACTTTTTCCAAAACCCCAGGAAAAAATGTTATAATTTTTCTTTTAAACAGGTGCCCGTTTCCTTGCTATTCAGCTTGCAACACCAATGTTTTACTCAGACTTTCCAGGTGCTCTCCCTCCCAGCAAGAGCCCAAACAGGAAAGTTTTTGCCAAAGTTATTTAGTTGGGAAGTTTTTTGCAAACAGCAAAATATCCAGTAAAACCGTAACACCTCACTCATCGTGTGCAGTTTTATGCAAAGTATGTGTATCTACAACAAAGACATGCACCTGGTCTATAACCACAGCCCATATTTATAGAAAAAAAATGAGGGTGGGATCATTTTGATTTGGCTGCGTGCGTTACAACTTGCTTACCGACACACGCATAGATTTTATGCCGCGTTCTCAACTTTTTTTTTTTAAAACTGAAAAGTCTCAATTTCTTGCAAAAAAATTCCACCCATTGACTACTCTGTGCTTGGCAGTGAAGGCAAAAGGAATAAATAGAGGATGCAGCATTCAGTTTGGAGAAAAAAAACACTATCTTTGTTCCAGATCATAATTTTACTAGAATAATATTACAAATTAAAACCATCCAGAATGAAATAATAGTTGTAAGTGTTTGAACTTTGCCAGCGCGCAGGCAGCTCCCAACCCTGGCTCCCAGCGGGCTGGGGCTACAGCCGGAGCCCAGCGATCCCTTTGAGCCTCACCCGGCATCTCAGCTCCGCGGCTCACAGCCTCACACCCCACTAACAGCCTCCTCCAAGGACTTCTCAGCATGCAACGAGCAAATTCAAACAAAGCAACACGAGTTTTTAGCAATGAGGAAAGGAGAAAACACTGCGGTATCTCCTAGAGCACGGGAGAGACGTGCAAAGATCAGCCAACGCTCTACCAGTCTCTGTTTCTGCGATGTTTTGTGCATATACTACAACTTTACAACATGGGCAAGCAAAGTAGCAGTGGATAGCAAATGTCAAGGAGGAAAAAGCTCTTTTTTCAGTTGAAAGCCACCCTCGCTGGCAGAAGGGCTGAATTATCGCCTCTCCCAGGTGCCAACGTCCCACCACACAAAGGACAAAATCATAGAATCATAGAATCACAGAATGGTTTGGGTTGGAAAGGACCTTAAAGATCATCAAGTTCCACCCCCTGCCATGGGCAGGGACACCTCCCACCAGCCCAGGTTGCCCAAAGCCTCATCCAGCCTGGCCTGGAACCCCTCCAGGGATGGGGCATCAACAACTTCCCTGGACAACCTGTTCTGGGCAACCAGAGAAGGGCGGATGAAGCAAGGACGATGAGGAGAAGGACTGAAAAGGATGAAGAAAGGTGAGAAATTGGGCAAAGGATGTGCTGTGCCGAGCCAGCGACCGCTGCGGCCAGAAATCAACCCGCTCTCCCCGTGCAGCCGTTATGTTCTTTGTATGGGGACAATCACAGCGATGCCACCACCATTACCAAGAGTGAGGAGGTAACAGCACAGGATGCACCAACGCTTGGCTGGAGAGCGTAGAGATGAAGAACTTTCTGTCTCTACCCGAGCCAGTCCCTGCTCCTTCCCTTCCCAGAGATACTCACTCATAACAGTCTCTCTTCTTCCAGTGACAATTCTCCACCTCTCCCTGGGGACCAGCCGCACGGAGCGAGCTCTCTCTCTTGTTGTGGCTGTTAAACTCTGCTCACTGATCGATCCGCACCTGAAAAAACTCCAGGAAGCACACACTCCCAGCCAAACCCTGCTGGTAGGGAGGACCTTCCGCCTCCTGCCAAAGAAAAGCTCCTTTGACACCCTCCTCCTATACCATGGGACAGCTCACACAACCCGTGGGCCAGGGAGAGATGGAAGAGAGGCAAAAAACAAGTGATAAGCCAATTTTTCCTCATTTTCCACCTCTCAAAGGAGCTTTTCTTTGCTCAGAGATGATTTGGGTGCGATGCCTCAGCCACGCACAACCACGCCAGACGCTCCTAATGAACCAAGAGTCTACACCAGTTATCCACTTCTTATTTTTGTCTTTACACATAGGGAAATACAGGAGATCAAGGTTTAGGATGTTGGCTGTTGGACTTTGAGTTGCTATGATCATTTTTAAGGTGCACCAGTCAACAGGTTCCCATTCTCGGGCCACTTTGCAAACATTCCCACGAGGGGAGCACTCTCGGAGATGTCAAAGCGCATCGTGTGAGCCAGCTCCTTGCCGTGCTCCCCACAGCCTCTGGCTTTGCTTGGCTCCGGAGGGACAGGAGAGACCACAGCAGTCCACCACGGTCCAGGGAGCAGCGAGGGAATAATGATGAGGAAGTTTTGCACTGCCCCTCAACAGTTTTCTGGAGGAAAAAGCAAATGACGCACAGAAATGAACCGCAGCGGTTCTCAACCCAAAGCGGTTCCATCATAGAATCCTAGAATGGTTTGGGTTGGAAGGGACCTTAAAGATCATCAAGTTCCAACCCCCCTGCCATGGGCATCCTGGGAGAAAGATTTCCTACCGACTTACAGAGTCCACAGGTCCTGCAGACAGGCAGATTTTCCCAATACGATCGTGGAAAGGCATGACAGTCCCTGACACAACAAGAACACAGCTCCTGGCACTTTCAAAAGGCTCCTTCCCAGCCCCACTTTCAATCATCCAGCGGTTTCTCCAGCTGCTGCACCATCCAGCAGCATTTTCACCCCTTTAAACAGCCCCGAAAGCAGCCGGGCGCAGATCCACGCCTGCCCGAAACCTCCTCTTTCAGCAAAACACCCCCAGATCCAGAGCTGACCTGACGTTTCCAGGAGTGGACCAACAGACGCGTTTATTTTTGTTTTCCGGACGGATTCCAAGCCCGCAGCCCCCCGCGGCACACACACAAAGGAGGGAGGAGGACCACGGCTCCTCCGAAGAGGACGGAGTTCCTGGGTCTGAACAGCACGGCACAAAGGTCATGTCGGTACTGCAGCGGCCGGGAACTGGGGGAGAACAGTGATGGATTAAAAAAAAATTAGGAAAAATAAAAGCATTTGCTAATTCATTTTTATTCTGGATGAAAATGAAAACTGGGTGCAAAAAAAAAAAAAAACCAAACAGAAGAGGCCTAATTATTTATACAGGCGTTTTAATCAAACAATGAATAGCACACAGCAACCTTCTACATCAATTAATAAAGCTGGCTTCTGCAAAACAAAAGAGTTACACCATGTGCCCTAATTATAAAATCCAGCCTGGAGATGCTTTTTTTTTTTTTCCTCCCCCCATACAGCTGGCTGAGTATGTACCCCCCGCATTCCTGAGCTGAGGCCACTCCTTAGCCCCACTCTCGATTTACAAATTCATTCCTCTGCTGCCTGTTCACTCCTGTCCCTGACAGTAGGAGTGGCCATAACGCAGCACTCGGAGGCTAAACAGCCCCTAATTGAACGCTGGGGCTGGGGGGGGCCGGGGCGGGGGTCTGCCCCCCTTTCTGTGCGCAGGAGGCAGCTGCTTCCACTTAAGCCGAGCACATTTCTGGAGATGAGGATGAAACAGAAGCTGTTAGATGTTTGCATGAGATTCCAGGCAGCCACCTCTGCGTTCTGCATTAACAAAGCCTGTGGTTCCTCTTCACGCCTTACCTTGGGCTTCATTCCAGCCAACATCCCTCCCCACCCTAACGGATGCGGCCACGCCGGCGAACACGAGCTGGCACCTTGCTGACGGATCAGCACGCGCGCCTCCTACAAAGGGACCTGTCCCAAGCAAAGGGATCGATCCCAAGCAAAGGGACCTGTCCCAACCAAAGGGACCTGTCCCCTGCAAAGGGACCTGTCCCAAGCAAAGGGACCTGTCCCATGCAAAGGGATCTGTCCCAAGCAAAGGGATCTATCCCAAGCAAAGGGATCTGTCCCAAGCAAAGGGATCTGTCCCAAGCAAAGGGATCTGTCCCAAGCAAAGGGACCTGTCCCAAGCAAAGGGATCTATCCCAAGCAAAGGGACCTGTCCCATGCAAAGGGATCTATCCCAAGCAGCCCCCAGCAGCTCCACGCACATCCACGGTGCACGGGAGGGCAGAGGAGCCAGGAGCAGCTCCAACCAGCCCACGCATTAACACATTTTGTCCCCAGTTCAACAGGTTTTGGGGCGCAGGGGATGCCCCTTTTTTAATTTTAAGTAGCAACAACAAAAGACAACCTATAAATGGTTAAAACCCTTCTGAGGCATTAACCACACGTTAATGACTTTTTTAGGAATCAGTCACTTTGCCAGTGTACAAACCCCAAAAGTATTTCAGGACTTTCTCCGGGGCTCAGCGACGCGGGGTTTGATTCGGGGCGCTCGGAAAGCGCAGTCAGTAAGCCAGAACAGCCCCTGCACTGGGATCATTCTGACCTTCAAATGAAAATCTTCCCCATTCTCATCTAAACAAACACAAACCACACCTAGGAACCGAGAAAATGCCTCAATTCACGCTTTCAAACCGCTTCTCCCTCCTCCCTGCAGCTCACAAGGTGCCTGGATTTCCCAGGAGGGACGAGATCTCACCTGAGGAGGTAAAAACCTGGAAAAACGGGGCAAGGAGGACACCCAAGCAGAGGAGGACACGAGCCCGGGTCGATTTTCCCGCTGGGGCTGGTGATGTGTGTTAGCATCGCTGCCCATGTGCAGCCCACCGCGGGCAGGGCTGGCTGGGAAGCAGCAACAGCCCACTCTACACTCGGGATGGTGGCACCAACCTCCAGGGACACAGGTCCCTCTTCTGGATGCTCGTCTAGCGCGTGCGCTCCTCTCCATGAAAGGTATCAGCACTACATTATGGGTGACGATGGTCACTTACGAGCACAGAGCCTTCTGAAAAAGGACGGCTTGTATTTTGTGTTCAGCGTTGCAGAACGGCGAAAAAAAGGGGGATGAAGTCAGATTCAGCATTTATTCACACAAATGGGAAAATATTTCTGTAAAATCAAACTAAATACAAGAGACAGATTCCCTTCTGTCTCTTTTAGCAGCACAAGGCAAGAGATTGATAAATTAATTTTTTAAATTTCACGCTAGAAAAAGCACGCTCATTTAATAAATTTGGTCTAAACATTAATCTAGGGAAAGTTTTACATGCTTTAGGAGTTTGGAGAAGATTACTTTAAAACCCAAAGCGTATATTTACAGATTATGTTACATTTTTTAACAGGTAGGGTAGGCTGGTAAACAGCAACAAAAATTGTGACCGTACTTGGCTGGAGCCGTACCGAAACCATCCGTATTTACTTTCTGCACTTATAAGTCCTTCATCCACCAAAGAGGCATCGTAGTGCCAATGGTGCACGTGGTACTTTCTACCAAGCACAAAAATACAAATATAGAAATGCAACTGCAACCTAAATCTGTAAGAAAAAAATTGATTTTTTTGAAACTCACACCAAATGTAATCAGATGCTATTGAAGTTCAATTACTTTTTGTTATGTTTAAAAAATTTTGTTAATATGCATTTGATTCTCCTAGAGAATATCATTCAATTAGAAAGCTCTCCAAACTGCAGAACTGAGGCTTGTGTGTAGTCAGAGAAAATGTTCAAAAATGTACTTGTCAGCTCCTGTTGCATAACAGACCGCGTTTCAAAGGAAAGCAAGTTGCACACTCAGTGCCTGCAATTACAAATTCCCAACGTGAGTCATGTTTTGGGTTCCACTGCGCGGAGGTGCCTTATGCCCTACATCTGAGTTGTCAAAGTTGAAAGGATGAAGTTTTCACCAGCACTTGCACCGACGACAACAAAAGCCAAACACCAACAAAATGCTGGCCAGAGCCTAGGGAACAGCAAACATCCACTTCCCCTGTTACCTTGACATTGCAATTCCAAGAAATAACGCAAACCCAACAGCAGCTCAGGAGCTGCTTACCCCTAACTCCAACGCTGGGTGGGCAACACGGCTCCGAGGCTCCGATGCCACCACATCAAAGTGAGACACATAGAAAACAAAGATAATAACGAGTATTGGTCCATGCTGTCACTGAAGGAGTCAATGTACGAACCTCAGAATCTACAGCAAGAACATCCCTCTCTTCTTCCTCTCCATTCCCCTGACGTCTTCTTCAGAAGTACAGGAGTGTCATGGGTGGTTGACTCCTTGAGGCGGGTTGGCCCTTGGCTGGGGGCCAAACCACACACACCCGCTCACACAGTCCCTGCCCCCACCCAATCATAGGGGAGAGACTTAAAGAGGTAAATGGCAAAGGAGTCAACCACTGAGCAACGTCACCGTTAGCCGGAGAAATTAATACGTAATCACTGTTAGATTGCCCAACCTGCCGCCAACCGCCTCTCCTCCTATGGACCCTGTAGCCATCTCTTAGTAACATTTATTAGCAGACATTAACAACTCCTGCAATGATTCACTTAAAAAATAAAATAAATTTCACTGCAATTCCCTGCCTCTTCATGAAGACACAGCACAGTGACACCTCGAATCTCCCTGCTGAACAACAAGACCGTAGCTGTGACACTGGGAGCAGTGAAATAACACTTGGAGAACAGACGTGTTCCAGAACCAAATATCCCCAGGGAGCTCGGATTTTAAAAGCAACAGCACTTGCAGTTTTGGATACACACATCTGAAATGTCCTTCTAGGCTACACCGTAAATTTCACAGGTAAGAAAAACACTAAAAAAACCCCCCTGCAACCCTAAGCGCTAACCAGAAACGTGATTCAGAGAAGAGAATGCTCCAAACAGGGCTGCTTTCGCAGCTAGCAGCATGACTTCTCCTCTTTGTGATTTACAGATACTTAAAAACAAGTAGGTTAATGAAGCAACAATACACTGACTGCAGAGAGCTGATTAATACGAACTTCAGAGCGTAGTGATCCATCAGCCAGTTCAGCACTAAGCCATGTCCAAGCGGTTTGGCTGGGTTTATTAAAAAAAAAAAAAAGATGCCCTCCTAGAAAAAACGTGCTGCTGGAGGAGGGAAACCATCCAGCTTCTGTCCTTACCTCCAAAAACTAAGGCATTTGCACGTACCCAAGCACCATGGTCCTTCCAGCTAACCCCAAGATACTGCAGCAGTATTTGACATTTTTTTTGCAACAAAAAAACAACAAAAGCACAATTTTTGTACATCCCTATTTGTGTCACCTAAAAATGAAGATTTCCTGAGTCACACACACAAAAATAAATTCAGAATTGAAAGGGAGAGGCCCTGAGTGGGGTCAGTAAGCCCTTGCGAGGTGGCGTTTTTAACCAGCTTCTCCACCTCTAACCGCGGCGTCGCCAAGTCCAGAAGCGATCCGAGTTGCGCGACGGCTGTTCAGCAGTCAACGATACGCTACTGGAGGTCTCAACCCAGTTCTCAGTGAACAAATGGTTGTATAAAAATAGCCATTACCTAAGACGACCATTTTCATTCCAGGACAAAAGAACATCAGGCTGGAAATTGCAGAATTAATCCCTTGAGATTGCAACCCACCACAACGGCTTATGTTTAATTTGCAGGGAAGAAAAAAAAAAAAAAAAGAAAAAAATCACACAGTGGCGACCAAGAACAAGGGGCACATAATAAGAATTAATTTCAATGTAAGTACCACTGAAACACAGGGTGAACCACACCCTCTGGTATGAGTTAGACCCACGGGCATCGGCCGAAAGCAGAGGCACTTGCTTTGGTTCTGCTTCAATTGCTATAACCCGGCTTCTTTGCTTCCAGCCTTGGCGTGGGATCGAAGGGGGAACAGGCACCAAACACCGAGATGTCAGGGTGCAACAGGGGAAACTCTGCTCTGGATGTATTTGGCCATTTTTACAAGTGATCTGCAGGACCGTGAGCGTTGCTCCGGCACCAGAGTCTTCTGCTACGGCAATTGGTATGTCACCATATAACCCAACAGGTTAAAAAAAAAAAAATTCAAAATAAAACCCCAACAACAGCATATCTACAAACAAAGCAAAATAAAGGCGTTTTTATTTGACTCCAAGTGTTTCTGCTATTTGGAAACATTTTTCCTTTTTTTTTTTTTTTTAAATTCATCTCTACCATCAGCTAATGAAAAAGACACACTAATTGGAAACACGTAAAAAAAGAGCCCGTGTGTCCCCGTCCACCCCGCCTGCTGCATCTCCTTTCATGCTAAAACTTGCTAAATTTATGACAACAAATATTTGTCCTTTCAAATCCTGGGGTGAGGCTGTGCTGGGACGGAAACAAAAGGCTACAAAACAATCTCCAAAAAAAAGCATAGTGGGATGGAAGGGCCATTTATATAAATATTTGTTGTGACTCGGATATTATTAACTAATAATAACAACCTGCACCAGGTTAGCACCAAACACAACAGCTCATTGACAGCGACCAACCAGCTTTAATTTAAGCTGAATTCTCAAAAAAAGATACCCAAAATGCAGAAGGTATAGAAGGAAGAGGAAATGATGATGGCAATGACAGAGGCAGCTGCTTTCTCACGGCTGCTGCGCCCAACCTCATGGAAGATGCTCCCGAGTGCGAGTGGCATCAAGGCACCAGCCCCCCGCACCCAGCTGCCGACAGCTCCTGTGCCACCGTGTCCCCTCCTTTCTCACCCACCTGCCCTTCCTCCAGTGCCACCAACCCCAGAAGGATTAAGAGGAAAAAAAATATTTAAAATAATAATTATAAAAAATAATCATTGAACTCATTTTTTAAGGTTCACAGAGAACCTTTTAGGCACAGCTCAAAATGTCAGGGTCCCCTGCAAACGCCGGTCTGCAGGTGGCAGCTGCATTCTGCTGTCATCGGATGGCAGGAAAAACATCTGAGCACTCTGCTCCCGGGATGGTACTGAATATTTAGGGAAGCGCTGGCAAAGGTTACCCCTAGAAGTTTTATCTCTGAATAGGAACGAAAAGCGAGCAGATGTTGGATGACTAACTTGAATGCGCTTGAAGAGGATTTTTTGGAGCAGT
>VZTO01022733.1:14250-44351 GCA_013400615.1 Syrrhaptes paradoxus | reverse complement strand
AGCCCCTTTGACCATCTTTCTGTTCAACTGTTCTGCTAAGCAACAACAAGCTGGTTTCCAATCAACTTTCTGGAGTTATGTAGGTATTTTGGAACCATGGTAGCTGTGGTTTGACCCAAAAGACACAGAATATAAAACCAGACTTAAAAGATTTAACAAAAATAATGTTTCAAGCAAGAAACAAAAATTATAGCCTGCTATTCTCCTTCTCTCCTGGGCAAACCTCTTATGCATTGACACTGGCTAGCTTTCCTTCTATTCAGAGATTTTTATTAGTATCAAAAACATACCTGTGCATAATAATTTTAATGCAGAGNAATAAAGTCCTCTGTATATCACAATAAATATTTCCAGAATCTGGTTATGGTGCCTGAAAATGTGTTAATCTTTCTCCAATGTCTATCTCTTCCCCTGTTCTCTCCCCAAGTATAAAAATAAGCATTGACAACAATTCATCGTGATGTTCATCCCAAAAAGCAACAGACTTTTTTTATTTGTTTGTTTCATAGAACAAAGTTTAATTAAAAGGAGAAAAAAACAAACCAGTTTTGAAACTACACAGTCAATTCTTGGTGCACACAGTAAATACTTTTCCTATCTGCACACAAAAGGGAGAGTACAACTGGAATGGTTTCAAAAGGCCAGCACACAAATAAAGGTGCCATCGAGAAACAGCAAATCACTTTAAGTGCATTATGGGAATACTTCACCTTTCTCAGAAACACTAAGCATAGGCCATTTTCAAAAAGCTCACCAGAACTTGTTAATCTTAGTTATGTGCCTTAGCCTACATGCTAGGAAGATGGATTCTTTCGAAAATTTGGAACCGATGGCAATCACAAAACATGAGTATTTGTACATTAACACTTTGTAGCCTTTCTGTGTGATAGGCTCTTGTACTTTCAGTGGAAGATTAGTCTTTATTTTCAAATGATGTCAAGAAAGCTGTTAGTGCTATTACATACTGGTACTCGGTGACTATGTGACAGCATAAAAATTGCATGGGAGTTTTATGGTATGTTGTGGCAGAAAACATAATTTTGGGCACAATGGATGAACTGTGTGTATCCCATTACTTTGGTATGCAATTAATAGAAAACCTTGTGCTGTGTGTTTGATTTAGAGAGTTGTAAAGCTTTGCAGTAGATAACTGGCTAGCAAAGCCTTCCCCATGAAGTCCTGCTAGGAGTAGGTGCAGTGGTAAATCTCACTTTCATCAATGAAACCTATTTAGGAGGAAAGATTTATGTTGAACTGCTTTCTGCTTGTAGCTGCGTTCAAAACTATAACCAGGTTTCTCTTGTTACCTACTTTTCACATTAGAGTAGCTGTTGCTATCATAACCCCCCATCCCTGCCCCCTTCCCCTTCACTGTGTGTTGTCTGTTTTCACACTCCTCCTTGCTTTATAATCACTCACTCACACTCATTCATCACTGGCTTACTCTGTCCTGCCTACACTATCTCCCATTTTTGTCATGGTGCACTGGTACATTACAAATACAATTAAACCTTTTACGATACCACAGCTTTTTGGCTAATGCATCCCAGCTTCAAGGTTGAAAGACTTCTGATATTACCACTGATATGAGTTCCTTTCCATTTATCGGCAGTGTCCGGACTAATGCAGAAGTGTTGCATTAATTAAAGGAAGCATCCAGTAATGCTGCTGTTTTTGCCAGTCTGACACTGAATTGGAGCTTGATGCCTGCTCATGTTTTAAGAGCCATTCATCACACATGTCATCCCAAAGCAGCCAGCTGTCTGAGAAAAGCCTCATTTGCATTTCATCAGCTACACTCTCTCTCTTCTCCCTACCTTTTGTATGGAGCTTTGGGTTTTTTTAAAAGAGCGTAGACTTCAAAAGCAGCTTAGCTAAAATTAGTATTCCATTTAGAAAGATGATTTTCTTTAGTTCAGAGGTCTTAGAATTGATCTGAGTGGAAAAAACGTGTCATACAAACATAGCCACACAATCTGTCTGTATAAAGAAATTAATGCATTATGGGAGAAGACAAAGATTTTTATGATGGATGGACTACACCTCTATTAGTTCTGTACATTAAGCTGTTAGAATTAATAAAACATTTCATTTATTTTGAAAGTTCCTTAAAGGGTATGGGATTTTAAAACCCCAGCAGCTCTGAATGATTCTGCATTATGGGTTTTGATTTCCTTTATTGTTAGACTGAAATGATCTGTGTCAGGTTATATTGAGGCCATTTTAGGAGGCCAAAGAACATGTGAAACCACCTCAGTGTGCTGAAACCACCCGGAGAAAAGAGAAAAAATGAAATTAAAAGTTCACGCTTTCATTCAGTGACTGACTTAACCAACTAATTTTTGCTTTGTTGCTCTACAGAATGATGCATAATTTGTAAGCAAACATATCCACCATATAGCAAAATAACTGAAATGCGAATCTATCTGAATATATCTTTATGTATTAAGTAGAAAATGTTGTAGATGTAGGTATATGTGTTATCTACCTTCAATTCTTGCACAGTGTCAGGACTTGTTTAGCAAAAACAAAACAAAACAAAACAAAACCCACAAAAATCCCCAAACAGTCAAAATTTAGCTCCTATGTCCCTTCATCTAAACAACGATAATACAGAGAAATTCTAGTTCAGCATGATGTGGTTTCCAGTTTTAAAATAAGAGTATATGTATTTCAGAGCTGTATAAGATTTCCTTTTTTTTTTTTTTGTTACATCAGCATGAAAAATCTATTCTACTATGCAATGAATAAGATGCATTTTACACAACTATTGGGATGGAAGGTGTTATCTGTCAGCAATGGAGAGAGGCAGGGGCATGTATGTACAATAGGTGTCTACAGCTGAATCTAATTTGAGAGACAGATGCTCTGGGGTGTGCTGGGCTATGAGGTGTGCCTGGCAGTTTTGCTGTCACAACTGCAGAATGTACCTCCTGTTCTCTCCAGGGTGCATAACTAACTTCCAGTTGAAGCTAGTATACAGAGGGGTGTTGATGTGTGCCTGGATTATTCTGACTGCCTCTGGAAATGGCTGGTGTATGCATCTGGGAAAAACCCACAGTTTTAACACAAAAGAAATAACTCAGATTAAGTGCTTAATTACTAGAGAACTCAAGATTAATTTCATGTCATGTATATATTATATGTTGAGCTATTGGGAAAAACCCAACACTTACTTGAACCTAGATAAATATTAGCCACAAAATACCTAACTTTAGGCAGATGTACTTATGTCCGGTTAATTTCAACAAGGTTTAGGAAATGAATGTTTTGCTGAATAGGCTGTATGATTGAACTGTTAAAAAGAAAAGGTGTATTTGCATTGTCAGTACAAAAGTTAACTTTTATTTATTCTGATTTTACTTATTTTAGCTGCCCCATTTGACACTGAATTTGAAATAGATGCATTTAATTTAAATCCTAGGGAAAATTACTTTAAGTCAATTTCTAATCCCAGCAGAAATAAAGGAGAAGCAAACATCTCAAAAGTTTGGCTTGGCCTAACAGTAAGTGTGTAAGGGATCCACAGTTCAGAGCAGATTTGTGGTGGCATTCTCTGTGCTTGCTTGGTCAGCTCACAGTGCACACAGAGGATATGGCATCTTGCTTCTCTCTTCTCCACAGACATAGCTTATTTAATTCTGTCCCTATACCAGCCAGTGAAGCACTGGGACTGCGTTAGGCTATTCTGACTGCCTTTGGGGAGCCAGAGAAGAGACTGGCAATGAAGTGGCTTGTAGAGGACAGAAGATGTGGAAACAGACAAGGAGCATGTGCTATTTCTTTTTAGAATCACTGGAGTCAGAAGGTCATGATCATAGCCTGTGTCTGCTTTTTAGAGCTATATTATGCTGCATTTGAGCAGACCATTGCAACAGGGACATGTGCTTTGTCAGCCATGGAAAAGGATCTTCACCTTAGTGTCAGTGAGAGCTGGGAGTCATTTCTGTTCCAAGCTATAACAGGTTGTTGTACATGATGCAGAGAAACATTTTTTCCTGTAATTCCAGGAGAAATTTCAATAAATTTATTCATCAAAATCAAGAAATGAGTACAAGTTGCCTTAATTTCTCTCTTTGTGTCTATGCGTGTCTGCAAGATTTTATTTGTTTATATTTCAGAGTGAACAAACCTGAAGAAATGTGTCCTATCTAGATTTTTTTATAGATTATTATTCCTTTAAAGAATAATTTTTGTAGTCAATAGAAAAAGAGAGCCTCAGAGATAACATTTTTCTATTATACATATGGTTGCAACCAATCCCTGTCCTATTCTTTCTTTTGCTACACACACCACAGCTGTTCCTTGTGTGACACCATAGCTGCTCCCATTATTTGTATCATAGATCTGTAAAAACCAGCAAGTGTTGGCCTAGCTTTTGTAGGTGGTTAAAATTTAGTATATTTGTAATTGTTATGTCTTACATAGCTCCTCCACAGAGTTATTTCATATCACATTTGGGAGAGTGCAGGGTAAAATAACTTGAACATGCCTTATGATACTTTAATGTTCCTTATAATTTTTCAAATGACTGCCTTTTAAATAGTATAGACATAAAGATTTTAAAATAAAATTGATTTCAATTTTCTAGTTTTAACATATTATGGACTATCTCACCAATGCCTTTAAATGAACCATATGTATATCTTTATTGTAAAATAGTAAAAAGGACCATCTTTGGGTTTTGACAGCTTCTGTGAATTTAGGGCTTTTTCTGATTTTTCTTTAACTCCATCATCTCACTGGGTTAGTCATTCATCTATGACCCAAATTATAAAACTTCTCCCTTGCTCTGACATGCACTTGATTCACTTTACTCTTTATAGATTATTTTCTGCTAATGTCATTAGGGCTTTTATATAGGGATTATTACCAGAATCAGATCTGCTTTTAAATTCTTTAAAAGTTGTCATCTCTCCTTTGTCCAATTTATCAGATACGTAATTATTAAACCTTATTTTTCCTGTCTCAGAGCAAAATATATATACACACAACCTTATCTCTATTTCCAGCTGGAAAATAGGAATTATTTGTAAAAGTAATTAGGAAGGATTGATTCCTTATAATATCAAAATACTTGGAAGCCATATTCTATGAACTCAATTGTCATTTAAATAGTGTCTGAATTGGTACCTGAATAGACTAATAGTTCTGAAGGCAAAGTGATGTCCTTTGTAAAGCAATGACACCTAGAACTGAGAAAACACGTGACAGAAACGTAATCATATATGAAGAGTTTGCAATCTATGCCCAGACAAAGCGTAGGGGATTAGACTTTGTCTGAGGGGATGGGTGGAGACAGCCTGTTAGGAGGAAGAATGAGAGAGGCAATTTAGGGCACAGCATGTGGGAAGCTGCTTTGCATATAAAATACAACCTGGAGAGGGTAGGGGGGTCTAGGGAGAGGGTGCCTGGTGCACAGAGATACCTGCACCTGGGGGGCCAGGGAAGGTACCTGGCCTGGAGGGTCGCGAGAAGAAAAGGGTTAGGGAATGCCAGGGCATTGGCATGTATGTGCCTTGTGCTACAAGTTTCAGCATCAGGTGATGTTAATTGAGAGTGTGTCCCCACTGCCTAAAAAGACATCTGTCACTCCCAAATAACTTGATGCAAATGCAGCAGGGTAAGGTGGCATGTACTTGGGGTCCCATGTGTGATAGAGGAGGAAGAGGAAACTGTGGGTAGCCGCTGAAATGAGGAGGAACTGGATCTTAGTCAGAACAGGTCCTGTGTTTGCAATCCTGCAGAAATACGGTGTGTTCCCATCCGAGCCATTTTATGGTGAGACTTGTGGCAATCAGAATGCATGAGCATTGGGGAGGAGGGAGTTTCCCTGTTAAAGATGACAGGAAAAGAATCAAAAGTTGTTGAAATGGCTACGGAAGGTAAGGCAACCAAGAGTGAGTGTGAGCCAATAAGCACTGTGGTGTAGCAGAGCAGCCTGTGAGAAAGCACAGGGGAATAAAGGTGTTAGGGTCTGTGCTTGGCACCCAAAGAAGAGTATCAGGCACTTGAGAAAGGAACATGGGTTGCTGTGAGTGCAGAGCAGTCCTGAACACAAAGTCTGATATAGCCCCCTCCATGCACTGCAGTAACACTTTCTTCTTGCCTTCATGCAGATATTTTTTTTCCTACAGCTTTGCCTGTCCTCTATCTTGTTCACTGGTTTACTGCCAATGAATGAGAGTAGCCTGGGCACTTGGGCAGGACACAGAGAAAGCATGAAGGAGGAGCCTGAACTGAGGTGAGAACAGTATCTGCACTGCAATGAGATTAACCAGAAAAATACAGCTGACAGGAAACCTACAAAAGGCTATACACAACTGTTTCTTTTCCACAGCCCCTGAGGATCCTGGTTGGCCCAAATCTGCAAGTTCTCTCTATATTTCTGTGCTTACCATCTTTCTTCTGATAGCCATACCTTTCTGTCATTTTTCTCTCCTTGGATTTCCGTTATCATGTTTTTCTGGTTCTCCTTGCCAGTTATTCTTTTCTGTTTTTTCCAGAAGACCATATGAGGCAGACATAAATAGAAACAGAAATACACAGGTAAGGCTTGCTGATTTTGGCCAAGGGCTATTGCCCTTGGGTATATCCACTTGTAAGCTTTCCTTCTAAAGAAAATCTTTTAGATTTCAGTTTTCAGACTGTGCAGTGTGCAAATGTGAAACAGACTGTTGACAAAGAGGGTTGGGAAGAATTGTTTTTTGTGAATTGATCATTAATGAACTAAATTGTATTAAAATGTCTATTTCTGTTTACATTTAAGTTTTACTCAGAATGAATGTTAGAAATTAAAACGTTAAACTATTAGGAATTTAACTACAACTCTGAGTGATTGCCATAGAAATGTATTTTCCTCATAATTACATTGGTTTCAACAAGAGAAACAAAAATAGGAATTGAAAAAAGCTCATTCGTTTGACAAAACAAAAGAGCTGCTGTGACTGTTATAGGATTGTGGTCCAGACTGGTTAAAGCTCTAGAATAGTGAGATAATTTGCAAAGCAAAATGCATATGCAAATTAGTTGATCACATCACCACACTATTTTTGCTGATGCTTAAAGTAAAAGAAAGAAAAGACCAACAGTAGCAGGATGTCAGAATATACATTATTATTGCTAGTGTAATACTGAGCACGAGGAAAATGAAAATTTCAGCACTGGTGAGGCTATGGACAGCAGTAATTTCAGTCACTGCAGTATCACTGAGATTGCATCTGATGCACAAAAGAATAGGGATGGCATTTATTGCATCTGACTTGCATTATTTACAGTGTTGTCATCTAGACTTCTCTTACAGACAACAGAGAGAAAATAGCTCTTACAGGACAACAATTGGGGTTGCAGATGGCAGGTTGGATCTTACAACCTCTGCTGGTTCTAAGCAGAATATTAGTAACTAGATGATTTCTAACAACCTGACAAATGTTAGGTGTTAATTATTATTTGTTAGACATTCACACCTTCATATATTATGTCCTGGAAGTTTTTCAAGATCCTACTATGATGAAAACTTTCAACAAGCAGAAGGCCTATGCTCATGAAACTTTTCTGATCTGCAATGAGCAAGCCTCTACTGAGATTAAGTACTGTTAGCTGTCATTTTGAAACAAAGGTTCACATTATGTAGAAGAAAAAGCATGTCTAGATTCCTAAAATTTGCTAAAATCCATTAATGTTTGGTAGTATACTAACAAAAGAAGATTTTCGTTTGTCACAGAATCGTAGAATGGTTTGGATTGGAAGGGACCTGAAAGATCATCAAGTTCCAGACCCCCTGCCGTGGACAGGGACACCTTCCACTAGACCAGGTTGCTCAAAGCCTCAGCCAGCCTGGCCTTGAACACCTCCAGGGATGAGGCATCCACAATTCCTTTGGGCAACCTCTTCCAGTGCCTCACCACCCTCACAGTAAAAAGTTTCTTCTTAATATCTAATCTAAATCTACCCACTTTGATCTTAAAACCATTACCCCTCGTCCTGTCACTACACCTCCTGATAAAGAGTGCCTCCCCATCTTCTCCTGAAAGGCCCCCTTCAGGTACTGGATGGCTGCAATAAGGTCTCCCCTGAACCTGCTCTTCTCCAGGGTGTTTATATCTATACTAGATCGAAGACATAACAGATATTTATTGAAGTAGCTTTGGCTTGCCTCATCCATGTATTGAGGTATCTTATTGTGAAATTGAAAATGGTACTGGAGAATGATCAATGGAAAACAATGAAAGTGCCTATTTCGAGTAATAGACATGTCGATTTTTTTGTCCAGTGCCTATTTCCATCTCCAGAAGTGGAATATGGCCAGGGAATTTCTGTCCTTTGTTTGAAGACTTAAATAGATAGCAGGAAGTAAATAAATAAATAATAGTAACACTAGATTAATTTAAAAAATAGTAGATTTCCAGATCTCCACAAGTGAAAAAAAATGTAGCTGTTACATGTTTGTAGCCTCTTCTAATGACAACATTTCCTCTCCAGTGTTTATTTAATGTATATGATTATCTCCTTAGAAAAAGTTCTTTGGAGTTGGACTTAAAATCTCTGTAAAGCATTGTATCTGTATGGGATTTTATAAACAGGATAAGATAATTTTTCATGCTGTAAACATGCCAAATGAATTAGCATTACTGACCGAAAAATTCTAATGGCACAAAAGGATGAGGTTCAGTTCTCCAGAGAAAACCAAGGGAAGAAAGTGGCCATCAAGCCAGACTTCATCACAGAACAACTCTCATTAATTTTAAAAATCTGCTGACTTTTTGGAGTGGTTACAGCAAATGACTTATGAAATGAAAAATTCTTTCCCAACCCAGTGAGCTTTTCAGTCAATGTTCTCCATGATATGCTGTTTGCTAGCTGTCTCAATTCAGCAACCATAAAAATATTTAGCAATATAAATGTACATTTTAATAGCTTGCTGTGATCTCTTTTTGGATATCTGGCTTTCATGATCTGTTTTCATTCATCCACAATCTCTGGTGCCATCAGCTGAAAAGCCAGTTTCTCTCAAGGGTTCACCTGAAGGCATCAGGACCACTGAGCTGCCCCCGGCCCCCCTCTCTGCACTGCTCCACATGCCCATCAATCTCACCCAAATATTTTTGGTTTTTTCTCACTTATGAAAAATATAATAACATTTTTTTCTTCCTGTGCTTAATCTATGCCCTGAAGAGAAGATTAAATTAAATTAAAACATAAAAGAGGATTTGCCAATGACTTAGATTTCTAGTTAAACTGCCTGAGCTACAAATAAGTTTTATGCAGGTTCTTATTATTTGGTAAATGCATCGTTACTGCAAGTCTTTGCTGAAAAACAGACTAAGCACTGCTGAGGGAGAGAGGGTTTGTTTATTTACTGGCCTTTACACCACTTCCTGACTAACTTTTCCACATTTTTTTCCACTGTCTAATTTTTTCTTCTCTCAGTGACAGAACCACTGAGATCTTCTGGGAAGCCAGCAGATACTATCACTCTGGGGAAGGGGAGCATTTTGCACCAGGAGTATTGAACTATTTGAGGTATATGATTTACACAATTCACAGGAATCATCAAAGTTAGGAAACTAGGTTCTCTATATATTTCCTCTGTGTTTTCTTTACAGTTGGTATAGAGAGGTGTTTGTCTCTCAACCAAATGATACAGATGCCTAAAATAGCCTGGTGTAACGCTAGTGTCACCCCTCAGTACCATAACTGCTGGTGTTGAGGACCAGCAGAGAAGAGCAAAGGACCCTGCAGACACTTTGAATTGGTGCGTGCATTACCGTGTCCGAGCTCTGTAACAAAGCCGGCTGCTTCAGCATGAGTCTCTCTGACCCTGAACAGCACAGCTCCACATCCCAACAGGGAGGGAGACCCAAGTAAAGCACCTCCTGGAGTTGACAGCCCTGGTGCTCTTTGCTGAGGGGACACCCAGAGCAGGTGTGGGTACTTCAGAGAGAAATGGATATCGGTCAGTTAAAAATTTAATTTTCCCTGAGATTCCCTATTTCTTTTTCAGTGTTTTTAATGTCCAGTTGGAGAAAGACACTGTGGAGGATTAGGCTCATTCAATATGCAAAAGCTATTGGAACAAGTGATTGTTGTGGAATGTGCAGAGCAGTTTCTGATGTTCAATGTGTCTGAGCAGTTTGCATTTAGCTGATGTGTATGCAAAACTTCTGTCAGTCTCCTTGGTTCTGAATGATATTTGAAGACCACAAGCTTCAAACATATTTCTGCATTGATAAAGGATGAAATCACATAGGGTTAGGCCATAGAGTAATTCATAGCTAACAAGTAATACAAATGTGTAGGACTAAGTAAAAAATATTACCTTTCTGTACTAACTAAACGAAATCATCCTGAAATGATTTTCGCAATGCTATAATGGAAGAATGTTTCACTCTCTGTAATAAATATGACCTAGGAAACTCTCCAGCAACAGGGATTTTCAGAGAACTTTCCCCAAAGTGAGCAAGTAAGATTATTTTTAAAAGTTCCCCTACTATTTCAGTTACTTAGAGTATGAACGATAACATTTTGAACAATAGCTGCTTGATTGCATATACCTGTAAGACACATAGGAAGGATAAAACAGGCATGCAAAATCCAGGAGCAAAAGTGTAGAGAAGTTTATGCCTTTATAATTTGTCGGCAAAAAACCGAAGATGAATCCTTGGAGTCTGCACTTGTTTGTCAGTAAGAACTTGAGTCTGTTTGGAAGTATAGCTTTTAATAATTTGATCCTTGCTATTAGTATAGCATGAACAATATTCAGCTGTGGAATAAAGAGAAATTAGGAGAAACAGCAGGTTTTCAGAGTTCTTAAACACAGCACTATCTGTTACCCGTCTTGCTTAGGTCCCAGGAAGTGTGGCAGTTTCCCAGCTATAACTTCTTTCAGGCAACTTGTCTGTGCTGGAGCTGAGGAGAATCATTGTGCTACCTAGAGAAACCTGCTGTGTGGGGAAGTCCTCATGCAACAAGTTAGGCCCAGGCTAAAATTATATTGAAGGCAGCATTAGAGGCATCACAAGATGACCATAATGAATCTGGACCTTTGCTTTTTTCATGACAGCACTGGCTAGAGGTTTTATCAGCTGATCCAAAAATGGCATCCAACAGACTCAGTCAGTATTTGGGTATAAGCCCTACAGAATGTTTTGAGGTGAATTGATTCAAACTGCCAGTCTATTTTTTCCTTTATCTTGTACAAGAACATGCACAGCAGCAAAGACTAAATCCCCAAACCTTGAACTGCAGTAACCTTGTTGAAAAACATAAAACTTAATCCTGCTTGCCTTTCCTTCGTTTCACAAGGTTGTTCTCTTAAAAAGGGCACAACTGTAAAATAAGAAAAAAGGACACTAAGTGTGGTTTGAAATAGTATCTTAGCATTTTAAAAGAGTTTTGGAGGATATCATGTGCCAGGAAAAGGGATGTAAATCTGTCCCCTGGCTTTAGACGGCAGATATCTGTCTGAGCAAAATGTCATTTTCTATGCCAGAGTGATATGCAGTCAGACTGCGAGTGCTTTCTACCAAGGATTTCTAGGCTTCCCGTTGTTTTAAGCACAAGTAAATCATGAAAGTACAAAAGTTAAACAAAGCCTTTTTGAATTTTCTTCCACAAATATCATGCCGTGCTGGTGCCTTTTTGAAATAATATTTATTTACATTACTTCTTTCCAGAAATCCCCACTTGGTGGTTTTCTTAGGTCTAGTGCTAACATTTTTTGCACCTTTCCATTTTTTTTCACAATCCCCAAACTCCATGTTTCAGCTCTACTGGTCTTGCATTATGCTTCCACATGTCTTACAGTAAATGCATGCACCGTTTTCTCCAAAGTCTTCCAAATTCTTGCAGTCTCAGGAGAGGAACACAAAGATGGTCTCAGGAAAGAAATCATAAATAAGTGTACACTTTGCACTAGTCACTGCCTACTTTAATCTAATTGAGCATTAATGGAAAAAAAAAAGTTGCTCTATTGCTTATCATAAATCCAAGATAATTCTATTTAATGTTCCTTTAACTGACAAAAAAGGATAAAGATAGCTAACTATAAATACGACATAAATAAAATACAGCATTCCTCCCATTCCCCACTCACTGTCCCAGTTGGCTATTTTATCATATCACTCGATATTAAATTTAACACCATGGTATATAAATGATCCTTTTTTATTCTTTTGCATAATAATTGGCTGGTTTCCAGTAATAAAGAACAGTAAGGTTACAATTTATTCCAAATCATAAACATCTTTGTTTTACATGTGCTTCTATGCTTTTATTGTAGAGAAAACAATACAGTGGCCAACGGAGAGCTACATCAGCAGGGTGCAATAGAGCCACTTGAATTCGGTCTGAATTTAGCTGATTTGGTGTCTTACTTATTGGCTCAGGGAAGTAGAGGAGCCACTAAAATGGTGACACAAATTGATGTTAATAAATTAGTACACTCATAAAAGGAGAATCCCAATTTTAGTGCTAACAGCACACCATTATATGCAGCATAATGTAGTTTAAAAGGCACACTGATAAGTGGCTGTATTGAAATCCATTTCTGTGCCCTTTTGTGTTCTTATCTACCATGGTCCAGCAGACAATCCAGCTTTTCACTAACCTTTGGCATTCCACCATCAGCAATAACCCGTGCTCTCCTTTATGTCCCCATAGCTTCTGTAATGTGCATCACCTGTGGTATGCCCCATTTGGAGCTGCAGCATCAGCAAAACACACCTGCTCTGGTGCCTGCCGGTGGAAAAAGCTCTGTGGCTCAGGGCCCATGGGAACCTGTCTGTGTCCCCTAAAGCAGTGCCAGGGAAATGGCTAAATACCTATCATCTCCAATAAGATGAGCCTTAGCCTGTAATCCTTGTAATTGTTGACTTAATAAAAGGAAAACACCAAACAGGGTCCTGAACTGACATAGAGTGTCTGGGCTACTTCTAGCAAAACTATAAGGTCACTTGTGTTTGTGATAAATTCTTTGTTCGAATCAAATAGATTACCATGACAGCATCTCAGTTTTAAAATAACTGATTTTCTGGAATTGTTAATTTTTAAGGTTTGGTTTTTGTTTTTTTTTTTTTTTAATCATATGTATGTTTAAATTCCTCTTGTACATTTGGAAGTGTATTTATGCTGAAATTGGAAGCATTTTCATTCAGTTATGCGATGAATCAGCAGATAACTTAGGCAGGTTATTCCGACTCTTGAAATTGAGTGACTGACAATACTTCATAAATTCTAACCCTGCTCTGCATGTCCTTTATTTTTTATTGGAGGAAATGAACAAGCTGTTACAAGTACCACATTAAGTACTATCTATTGATTTTATTCTTTTTTTATTCATAGCAAGTTATGTATATTGAGGAAAAAAAGATACCAGAACTAACTCTGTTAACATGATAGTCTAAAATATTTTACTGACTAAAGGAACTCATTACTTTACAACTCGAAGTCCTGGACACTACTCAGCTAAATACATAAATAATAATACCAGGATTAATATGCCACCCGCCAGTATTGAGGTTTAATATGGCAATGTTTTTTTTCCCCCATACTGACACCAACTAATTCTGCCTAGCAGGAAAACAAACCCCTTTTAGCCAATGTGCTCATCAGCAAAGCAATTTATATTGTCTCAGACTTTGCACCTGTCTTGTAAGTAAAGCAGTTGGGGCTCCTAATTATTTTACAGACATTAAAAAAAAAAAAAAAGAAATCTTGAGTTAGATAATTTTATTTTCTTGTTTTTTAAAATCACCTGACAGTTTTTGAAAATGTGCAGGAGGGATATAAAAATCCACCCATGACATGCAGCTGTGTTGCATTGCAAGGCCAACAGCACTGAGATATTGCAGGGACATATCCATGTGCAACTCAGAAAAATCTCCTGCAACATGGGGTCAATGTAGGTTGTCTAGAATAGAAAGGTAACGACAAAGAATATACATAGAGACGAGTCAAGAGTCTAGTCCTGTTGTAAATTGCTCTGGCTGTGCTATTGATGTTATGTGGCTTAGCCCAGCTGAGTATTTTGCCCAAAATAAGCAGAATACTTTGAATTTAGCTGGTCATAGGAATCAATACCAATCGCAATCAGTTGCTGCAATTTAATTACTATGATCTGGCTCCTCTTTCAGGTGGGATTTTGCGGACATCAGGAGCAATCATATGTGGGCAAATGCAGCCACAGAGAAGGCAAGACAGGATGTGAGTTGAAGTGGGGATCAAAACCCATCCATTTCTATGGCTTTCCTTTCTTGGTTAAAATTCAAGATTTCAAGTTTTGCGTTGGATCCTCTGTCTTTCAGAAATAGGAGAATTAGAGCTATTTATACATAATGCACATGTAGTCACAGTCAGTCGCAAAATGCTCTCCACAGCACAAGAGCAGAGGAACTGGGTGAAGCTGGGTGGCCTCTGAGCTCCCTGGAGAAGGAGGCACTCCTGAGGTGGGTCAGTCTTTTTGATATATGGAACAGGAGGTGGATTCATAAGCTGCTAGAGGAGTTTTCTTCTCTCTTTGGCTAGCAGGACAGAAATTTGTTACTTTCACAAAGATCTACTTCCTCGTGCCTTAGTGATTCATTAGGAGCCTCCTTCTTATGCATGGGATTTCTTCTGTGGGAGAACTAGAGGAGAAGAAAAGGAAAGTGTTGTATAAGCTAGGGGTGTGCAAAAATTGCAGGGTTCCAATGCTGTTGTTATTTTAATTATTCAAATAAACAAGAGACATAAATTATCTTGACAGTGCCTGCTGGCCACCTGCCTAGCCAAATGTTGGAGAAAATATGTATGATAAACAAGGAGGAAGTATGGTTGAAAATGGCATTATACTCTTCTAGTAAGCCTTAACTGCTATCAGTTAGTCATTGTAAAGGGATTTCTTCCTGACCTGTTGAGTGGGATTTTGAAAGAGTGACCATGCTATCTAAGGATAGTTAAGGAACTATTCTGGATATAATCTTGGCCTTATTAAAAGGCATCAGGAATATTTCTTCTCCTTCCTCATTTGTTATTGTTCTGAAAGAAGCAAAATAAAATAAACTATTTTTATGTTTAGTGAGTTCAATGAGGCTTTATTGGAAGCACTTCTTTTCTTCATAAATACGTTAATTTCATTAGAGAAACAAGGCTGTTCAGTCAAAACATAGCAATAGATTTAAAATAAATAATTTTGCAGTTGTTACATATTTCTTTTTCACCACTTCCTTATACATGCTGGCTCAGGATAATGAGTGGCATGGTTAATTCTAACAAGCCTCCACCCCATGGTGTCTTGAACTCTTCTTTCTTGCTTGCATCAGGTTTTTAGTTTCACTGGTATCAGTCACCCAGTATGCTTTCACTGACCAGGGAATGGGTCCCTTCTCAAAGTGCTGCTTCCTACCATCTTATTGTCTCTTAGCTCACAAAACTGCCTGCTCATGCTGAAAAGATGGAGGATTTCTGCCATACAGCTTAAATAACAGTGACATACTGTAAAACAACAGCATGACCTTCAGCCACAATAGGTTTCTATTGAGTTGAATAGGCTGACACATGGTGATGGTTTTCAGCCAAATAAGTAGTGGCAAGGGGGAAATACTATATTTTTGTGAAGAATATTAATAAAGGGCTTTGTCCGTCTATCTTAGCAATGCTGAAATGAGAAGAAAAATGAGACCAGCGTGGAGGATAGGAGATAAACTTTAAGGGGAAATGCTTTAGAGGCTTAAATTAATTCCATATTCATTAAATAGCAAGGATTTCTAGACTGAACTGTGAGCATATATTTACTTATTAGAGATGCATGTGAGCAAAATTAAGCTGAGGTGGTGTTAGAATAAGCTGCCCAGAAGTAAATAGTTTTTGAATCTCTCTTTTTAAATATTAAAATTCCTCTCAGTTGTATCTGAAATGTTTAATGAGAGAGAAAAAAATGTAGTCTATTCCAATCTTTTCCCCAGCTGAGCTACAAATTTGCTTACAACCTTATTTTTATCATGAAGTTAATAATCACAGTGACAGCAGAGAACAGTTGGAGTATGTGAGACTTTCGTTTCTGCTAGATGGAGAATCCCACTGATTACTTCTATCAGCTCTTTTCTTCCCTCCTCTTCTTCTGGAGTCACGTCAGATGCATGCCACCTCTCATAGTGCATTAAGCCTAATGTGGGATTTGTGTAGATTGCTGCCCAGTGTCAAAGCTCTTTAGAAGAGGAGTTGCTGGAACTAAACTCCTACATTAACTGTTTGGTGGAATAAAAATAATACCTAGAAAAAGAGCAAGAACCTGGCTTGTTCCTTCCTGAGGGCTTTACCAGCTATGTGTCTACACGCAGCTGTTGGACGTGGCAGGTAACTGACAGCGACGTGATCAGGAGTCAGGCCTTCTAACGCCAAAGACACTTCAGAGAAGTCTCTGATTCCACTTGGCTCCACAACACATTTGATCAAAATTATTTAATGAAAACCCTTAAATAAGTTGGAAAATAAAAGGAAGGCAGGCTGGAGCCAAGCTGACCTCCTCCAATCACCTAGTACAGTATGCATGACTTGTGTTCAAAGGTTTTTCATTCTTAACCCTGTAGCTGGTAACCCTTTTATATCACAAGAAAGTGAGATTTTTGGCAATGCAGAATAATCTATAGTCTTTCATGTATGAAATGGAAAAACTGCATAGTGAAAAAAACTCCAATGAAGCAACCAACAAAAACAACCTGACAAGTTCATGAAATAGCACTTATGTTTTTCTCAGTTAAAGGAAATGTTATAACTTTCAAGTGAATGTACTCTTTGTCTCATTCAGAAGCCAGCTCAGGTGACAGCACATTAAAATGAAAGCTTTTTTCCAGGATTATGCCATAGAAAATGCAGCAGTTAGGAGCAGACCAAAGGTGCCTCCAACACAGTATCTTGCCTCTGCCAGGGGCAAATTATGAGTGCTTTGGGACAGAGATTAAGAAACGGAAAATGTGGGGTAATATTTCTCCAGTAGAGTATCAAAATTCAGTAATCCATCATTAGGTTGCAAGTAAACTGCAGTTTGTAATTTGATGAACCAGAAGTTTAAATTACGTCACTGTGTTTCATAGATGTTCATGGACCTTTCCTTTATGATTTCATCTCATCTCTTCTTTACTCATTTATGTACTGAACAGATTAAAAAAAATGCTACTGCAATGAGTTCCATCATTTAATTATAACACAACTAGAACTTTCTTTCACTGAGTGCCCTCTCAATCTCTTATTACGAACAGTGAATGTTTTCTTCTTCACTTTCTCCATGCCGTTCATGGTTTTGTAGACATTATTTGATTATATTTTATTGTTTTATTATATTTCTTTCATATTATATTATATTTTACTATATTATGCATGCTCTTTCATTTATTTTATTTCTAAACTGTAGACTTATAGTTGATTTAAATTCCTCCATGGAAAAGAAAGCATGACGATCATCTTTTGTGCCTCACCTCTTCCCTGTACCTTGTCTCATACTAAAATGTGAACTTTAAAATGGCATGATCAGGTTTGCACATGGCAGTCAAAACATGGGCATGCTGGAAGGCATGTCGTGTTATGGGGAGTCCAATCCATTGCAGAGAATGCCTTCTCAGACTATTATCCTGAGTATGGCAAATAGATGGTAGGGTGAGGGGATGAGGCATCAGCTGAAGGCAAGTCCTTCAAATTCTTGATTTTAATGCTTTATTTTACAATCTTATTAATATTTTTCTAATATTTTTTCATAGTTACCAGAGACAATTGTGACTTTTTTACAAGAGATATGCCAATTCACTGAAAGAGTAATAAAAGGTTTTATAATCAGATTTTAAAAGAACTATTTCAGATCAATTCAACAAAAGTATATATTCTGATTTGAGGGTTAAAGAAAATGTGAAATGAGTAGGTTCCAACTGGAAGACAGATTTAAATTTTTCAGAAAATCCACTTCTCTGGAATTCCAAATATTCATGTTGAACATCAACATTTATCTTGAACGTATGCAAAAGCATAAGAAAGGTGAATAGTGATAAACTTTTTAAATCCCACATTCAGAAGTTAAGAAACACAAAAATCAAGATTGTTTATTTTTCACTCTTATATGTATTTAGTAATCTACTAATCTTTAATTACATGAACATGTAGAGTATGTCCATAGGGTCCTTTTTTTATTCAGTATACAGAATTAAGAGCACTATGTTACCTATTCAATATTTTGTTTCGTCTTCTATGATCATTACAAGGTCATAGGCTTTACTTAACTGTAGTCTGTTAAAACTCTGCTCCAAAGCCAAGATTATTAATTCCTGATGGGCTTTTCTCTGATATCACCATTCTAATATTTTAGTGCTTTACAGACCTTAATGAAAGTATCATCTTTCCTGTACAGTGACTGAGGGATGTCAGGAGCTGGCTCACAGAGATAAATTTTAAAGTGCATGCTTACTTTGGGGCTCAACTTCAGATGTTTGGCTGGCTTTTCAGAGTACTTACTGCTGTTTTGGATGCTAAAGCAAGAAACACATTGATTCAGTTGCAACTGTAGGGCTCAACTGTTTTGTCAGTGAGCTCCACCTCCAAGAAGAAACATCCATCTAATCCCGACCAACAGTTTGCTTAGAGTATGCAGGAACTGGGAGGAATGTGCAGGCAGGGCATCCAAGTCCTGGACACGGTATTCCTCTCCACCTTGAATGCGAGACTCCCTTTCTTTCCCCCCCCCCCCCGGAAGGATTTACAGAAAGGCTTTTTGATGCATTTGCAGAACAGGTGCGGTCCTCTAGACTGAGAGCTTCGTTCTTGTTCTGCAAGGCTCAACATTCCAGATATTTTACTTAACTAGAATTGCATTTGCATTTACAAAAGTTTTTGATTTGTGTAAATTGTTGAGTTGTAGAAGAAAAGCAAAAGAGAAATACAGTAATCAGTGGTCCACCTTTCCAGATTTCATAAAAATGCAGGCATCATTGCCATTCAAAGAATGGTCACTGAGTTTTTCAGATGGGTGGATTTATCATCTGTTTATTTCCTTGGCCTTGTTGTAGAAATTATAAAGGTGTTCTCTAAAATAATTGAACTAGACTGGAAAAAACCCTCTGAATGTAATTATTTAAAGTTCAGCAAAATTACATGCTACTCAAATAGGTTTCACAATAGAAAGTGAGAGAAAACTTAAGTAGTAAGCAGTATTGAAAGGCTTAACACTGACAAATCACTAGAGCTTTGTATGACATCCTCTGGATGATGAACCCATTTTCCTGTAAAAAGTGGAAAATCTGACCTATTGCAACATCTAGTTCAAAACAAGGAGCTTCAAAATTTTCTACTCCCTATAGGCATTAGAAAGTGCTCTTGAAATCTGGCAATGTGAATTTATATAAATTTATTTGTTTGTGGTTATATTTCTCTCCTTATGTTCTGCCTATACCATCTAAATTACTAATTGTAATTAATACACTAATACTACATTACGTGTTGAAAGCATACATAAATAATGAATATATTTTGGGTGTGTCTTGTTTATTTTAAATGTTTCATCTAAGTCTTCAAAATTTCCTCAGGCCATCACTTGTATTTGCCAAGGAACAGGGCTTTTGCTTGTGGAAAAGAGTGTAATATTTAATAGGAGTATTCCTTTTTTTACTACACTTGTTACTGAGTTTTATGGCAGGAACTGTGGTAGTCTTAGCAGAGCAACTGTTGATCTATTGGATTTGAGTTTGAACACTGACTGACACTAAAACATAAATGTTTTAATTGATTGCCATAGAATGATTTAGGCAATAGTAGTTTTCACAGGTAAACTGCAGAGTCACCTAGCTTTCACAGAAATTAACTGTGAACAGATCCAACTCTCCAATGTTTACAGTTAAGTACGTCATCAGCAATAAGGCTATGACATATCTACTATAGCGTGCTCCTGTAAAAACGCCAGTACCCAAGCTGAAAAGGTCTTTCCGCTTCTTCATTTGTTAGGCACCCTGTCATTATCAGGTTTCACATAAGCATGACCACAATGAGTGCAAAACCAACACGCTGCATTTTGCACAATTCCAGGGTAGGGCTCTCTCTTTTTCCACCAGCAGAGAATTCCCCTGGCTCTTCTGCCCACTGCATTGTCCTGCTGCTTCATTTGCTCTATTGTTTTTTCCTGTGCAGTGATACATTGCTGTATCTTCTCTTGCTGCAGCTGAAGTAGAGCCATCCATCATCCCAATCACTGGAACTAAGGACCTTATGGACTGGGAGTAAATTACGTAGCTTTGGGGGGTGAGAGTGGAAAAGAGCAAGAGTTTTCTGTGGTTTTTAATCTCTCCCTGAAGCTGCTATTTTACATTACTGTTTCCTTTTACATAATATTTCTGCCTTGCTTGGGATCATGATAAGGTAAATGCAGCAGAAGTAGTTTCATTCTTTCCAGAATGTAAATGTAATCAATACAAATGCAGTTAGCAACTCCATATCTGACTTGACTGTTGCTTGGATCTGAATTTGAGTTTCATTTGTGGCTTTCGTTTCAACTTTAATGTAATGCAGATGCAGACATCTCTAAAATAAATGTCCAGTAAACTGTAAAATAATGCTGTATGGGTGCTGAGTTCAGTTTACTGTTACAGGCAAACTCCTCTTGTTATTCAGATAAAATAAGATCCAACTGAGGCTCCTGGTTTTAATTTTAAAGACTACAAATTGTTAAATCTTGAAACTTTGCCCTCAAACTAAGTCATATTTTGGCACCTAAAATTAAGTCTTAAATCTGACTCATAAACTAAACCAGAGCCTAAAATCTCAGCAGTGTATCCTGTCCAACTACGACAAAAGGAAACAAAGGAGATGATTAGGCCTAATTTTCACTCCTCAGTACTGCCGAGTATCTCTTCCTTCTGGAGCCTTTGATATTGCTGGTTTTTCAGTTTAGACATCTGGCCACCTCTGGTAGGTTATGGGAGGCATACAAGTGGTTATTTCCCTGGGGCTGACCCCAGGCACCTTTATGAACAAATCAAGTACTTAAGTACGTTCCTGTCTTCTACAAAACCCATAACCTGACTTAATTCTGCAGGCTGAGATGAAGGCTTAAGTCAACAACGGCACCTTGTGCTGCCTTCCCAGGCTTCACATCCCCCTCCCCCTCTTGTCATGTCTCTGATGGTAGACCTGAAAAATATTTTTTACTCTTCAAAAATTTTCATGGCTTTACAGGCATTTTTCCAATTTAAATTTTCAAGCTTATATCTATTAAGTTGCTTATAAAAGTCCAAGAGCTAAATTACAATTTGGCTATTAAGGTACAGACTTCTAGCAAGGCTACACTAGGCTTGATATCCAAATTATGCTTCAGATTGCCTCCTGATGTTCAGGATGTATCTGAAATGACTGAACAAAGGAACAATGAAACTGCACTTTAATGGTAGAAGTTCCTTGTTTTTCATAGACTTTTCATGGAAATTGCGTGTAAAAATAAATTTGAGCAAGCTTTGTTGTTGTAGTTAGTGAAACAATCAAAGGTACTCATATAATCTCTTTGATAATTAACTGACAAGTTTTAATGGCACCATTGAATCAGAGAACGTTGAAATATACTTTCTGGTGTTTTGAAATAAAATTAATTTGCTCTGCATTTGGTAAGCTTACTCAGAATACCAATTTCAAAATATGCTCACAATGCTGTTTTGTAAGACCATCAACTTTCAACTTCTTATTGTCAGAGACACTACAGGAAGCTGCCCTGACATCAAGAGTGATTTAAGCTTAGATCCATCTGGCAAAGGCTTGACCAAAAATCACCTTCTCTGTCCGTTAAAGTTTGTTTTGTTTTGGCATGAAGCTGAGGAACTGAGACCTGGTGGGTTACAAGGCAATCATAACTCCATACTGAAGCTTTTCATAACATGTGAGAAATCACCTGTGCATCTTGTTAACATTAAGAGCTAAGTGTTAGCATTTTTCCCAGAAATTTACTTTCTTCTTTGTGAAGGAAGTACTATTCTCTGGGGCTCCATACATCTTATCAAATCAATAGTACCGTGAAATTGGCATTAATTTATATTTTGCTAGAGAAAAATTACACATACAATATAATTTTTTTATAATTTTATATAATTTTTTTTCAATTCCAGCCATTTCACACAGCTCACTGAACAGTCGTCAGACTGGTTTGCTGCTATTCTGGACTGGATATGGGTGGTGTAAGCTGCCATGAAACACAGTTTATATCATTCATTGGATTCACTAGTCATCACATTTCCCCTTCAGTTGTCAAAGGTAGATATTTCCATTTCCTCACCCTGTTCCTTGATGTCAGAAATGAAATTAGTTATTTTACAGAGATTACTGGCTCTTTATTTCCTTTCTTTTCCTAAGGAGAGTGGTTTCTTTTCCTGAAAATATGTTGTTTTGTATATTAATTTCTTTACAATATCTTGTAAATATACTTTGTATTGAAAATGGAATAATTATGTTTATTTCTGTTCCAGCTCTGCTGTTCTTGGACTCATTCTGTTGCTGAGTTGACTTGACATATTCTTAGCTAAGTAAGGCATGTTATTAGCAATTCTAATATGCTTCATTTGAAACCCATATGCAGAAGGAAAAAGTTTTAAAAATATAAGGAAGAGTAAAATACTGATCCCTATAGGATAATTACTTTCAAAGCAGAGATAACATAATCCTAGTGAGTCTTTTTATTCTTTATTTCTTTTTATTCAATTAATTGTTATCTCAATGTTCCAGTTCCATACTCAGTGCTCAATTATTCCTCTTTCTGGACTGGATTTATATTCTCTGTGTTCTTATGTTCTTTATCATAAACTGACCTGTGGTGCTCAATTTCCCCTTAAAATCTCAGATCCTGGAGTCAGCTTATTGTGTGAAACACTCAAAAAGCTTTTTTTTTCCTTTTTTTTTTTTTTAAGCAACTTTGCAGCTCTCCCAGATTATTCTAAAAAGATTTAAAATTGTGACATTTCATGATCTCAGCACTAGAGCTCAACGTTTTCAGTTTTCAAAATACGATTTTTAACTCAGACCATAATTTGGGGGCTAATTTCTGACTCAATGACCCTTAAAATCTTTTTGATATTTATTATCTTTCTATATGATACAATGAATATCCTAACATCTGTAAAACCTGGCATCTCTACTGCATGTCTCTTTCCACCTTGAATGGCTGAACTGTAGAAGTTGTCACCATCAGCAGCATCATCTGTACCAAAAGCAAAGGGGTTATTATGCCACTTTCGATTGCAGGTGTGGCCATAAGCACAGAGGAGGACTGGGGAATTTGAGGGACACTTTAGTGTGAATTTCTGTTCCCTCAGCTGGAAATTCCTGCAAGCATTCAGGAAAATGTATATTCACATTTAAAAAGAGATTGTTATGGGGTGAGTAACTGTATGCTCTCTTCATATTTCCTGTCTGAAATTTGGTCCAATGGGATGCCAGGTAAAAGGACAATCTTGACAATGTGTGGAAAAAATAAAAAAAGCTAAATACTTCATATCTCCAAATCGTTTAAAGTACGTAAAATATTCTATTTTTCTATTTTATATCTGCCACTGGTTCAAAATTGCACATCTTTCTTACGTGAAATTCTGACAAGACTTTTGTGACAGAAGTGTTTAGGTATTGACAGAATTTTTTTATTTGCATCCCTTTTCTGAAGAATCCAGGCTATAAAATCAACATTTCAAGCCATACAAAGTAGGAAAGAATCCTCTGATAATCTTAGGCTAGAAGCAGGGAGTGGGACTATTTCCATGAGGAAATGTTTAGGTAAATGAACACGTTGTGCTTCTCTGTTGTATTTAACCTTTAGACAGAGAGAATATAACACTAGAATTTTTTTTATGCTATTTTTCTCCAAAAACATATAGGTGTGTTTAGAGTATGCAAAATCTTTCTTTTGATCTCTGCTCCTCACAGGAACCCCACTGATATAGGAACCTCACTGATGTAGCTCCTGATGCCTCATAATCTTTAATGCTTCCATCCTCAAATGGTTTCACTTCACTTCTCCCTCCCTCGGCAAGGTGGGCATTTATTTTCCCATTTTAAATATGGGGAAATGAGGTTAGATTTTAACATCCTTGATTCCCAGGAACAAAAAAAGCTAGCCTGGAGGGAAGAATCCCAGGTTAGATTCTTTCAGCTTAAATACAAACAGAACAATTGAACAACATGGTACTGGGGACACATCTTCGCTTTGCCTCTTTCCATCCAGCGTGTCTTCAATATGTAGAGCACAATTTCAGCACTAGTTTAAAGCTCCCAAAAATTTTCAAGAGTGAACAGAAACTGATTTTTCTTGTAGGTCTACAATAGGCACCGGGCTGCTGGGGAAGAATACAGAAAAACACCTGATCTGGGTCAAAGGGAGAAACATGTAGGAAAGAGAGGCGCTCAGAGACTGACTCTTGCTGTTGCTGTCACTGCTGTGGGATTAGGGAGGAACCCTGGAGGCAGTGATCCAGCTGCTTCAATGGACTGCCTCCCTGCAAGCATGGATCCTCTGTCCTTCAGCTTCTGCTGCCCGCTTGGCTCTAAGTGGTGGGGCAGTACCCATTACATTTGTCAAGAGTAGTTTTACTGGCCTAAGCATTTGCCTGTTTTGCCTTTCCCACAGCTGGCTTGAACAGTTTAAAAGGGAAATTGTTTTGTGATGCATCAGGTTCACATGGAACAATTCCCATATTCATATAGCATCTCTGGGACAACTCCAGCCATTGTTTCAAGGCAGCTTCATATTAGGAGACATTTAATGTGTTTTAACTCTTTTTAGTGTGATTTGGCAGCTAGGCATAGGAACAACAAATCAAACAATGTGCCATCAGCCAATTCACCACATGCCAGGGTTTGGAAATCTTGGCTGTATGGTGCCTTTTGTTTCACATACCCACCTCATAGCTTTGGTGAGCTTTGTTTGGTCTGGCCCCTCTCACACTCTGGACGGTACCAGAATCTTTGCTTCCCAGGCTGAAGAGGCCAACAGGACTCAGACTAGCGCCCCTGGGACCTTATGCTGTTACAGCTGAGTTCAGATCATGTATTTCCAGGTTTACAAGCCTGTACCTTGACATCCTCACAGGGAAAGTGTAAATATTCGTATTGGCTCATGTAGTTAAAGCATGTTGTGCAATTTACAGTCAGTAATTTCTATTTGATTTTGACTGCTATAATGTCCAGCACTGTCAGGCTGTTATTTTCCCTACAATGGCAGATCTGAAGAGGGCTTGAGAGCCAGGTACTCAGCTGGGACAAACCAGCATTGATGTGTTTACATCAGTGAAGAATTACTGTTTTACCATAGCTACAACATATCCCTTTCTGAAAATGTTTGCTATTGTTAGTACTCACGTTGGTGATAACAGGATAACTGTGCACTGTAACCCACACAGTTCCTTGCTTGCATTTATTATAGCCTCTCCTCATCAAACACACTGCTCCCACTGTTTGGCTGTTGTTATTTATACAACTCAGTAATGTTTTTCAACAAATCTGTCTTTCCCAAACGTTCATTTAGGTTTGCCTGAATTTTATGAGATTGACTTGGAAATGTTGAATAAAATTCTGACTTGCAATGCTATCTAGACCTCTGCTAAACCTCTAGGGCATTGTGGATGACAAGTGACAACTTTTAAGATGAAATTTTTCTAAAGATGAAGGTGTTTAATCCTCCTAAGAAAGCCTTTATGAATCCAAAATGGTAATGTACTTCCTTAAACTGTTTGATCTAGAAGCTTTTTTGGGTTTCTTTTCTCTGCAATAAAGGTTTTGCCTCACACATATTTATGCTTTCATTTTTTCCTCATGTTTTCTTGCATTTTTGACAGTAATCTCTTTGAAATATGTGAAGATAACTAACTGCTCAGAGGTCTAACTTCATACTCAGGGGCTAAAGTACATGCTATTGAAAAGTTTGCTTGTTTGCTGGAGAAGAATGCTTTTTTTTTCTCTCTGACTTAATTAATTCTTCCAGGAAGCAGTGCAAGCAGGTCAGGAAGGCCTTTTTGCTGGCTGAACTGCAGTTTAAGCTGATTAATAATTTCATCATGAGAATTCAGGAGGTGTAAATGCTCCCTTGGTCTGACTACTCTGTCTGCTATTTTATCCTCAAAATATGTTATCCAAAGGAATTTTTCTGTAGATAATGAATAGGCTAATCTGTAGCAGTGGGGTGAATTCAGGCTCAGCAGAAACTTCCAGTTCCAACAAGATAGTGTGGATCACCCCAAGCTGGCCTGTTTTGCAGTGCCTGGAAGATTCAGAGAGGGGTCCTTGTTTACCTTGATGTTACCTGGGTGTGAGGCAGCGGGTCCCCAGCAGAAGCAGCAGGATGCTGATGTTCAAAACAAAGCAGTGGTGGTGAGGCGTGCTGCTGTACAAAGGGCACCCGTCTGAGTAATGAGGGGCATTACACTGATTTGTACTTATTGGTGGATGATAAAGCCCCCTAATTGCTCTATATTAGATAGCACTTCTCAGGTCTCCTTCCAAACAGTGCTTTATTGCCTTCTTCCCCTTCCCCCAGATAAAATTTTTTTATTTTTCAAGTTCAGGGATCCCCATTTTTTTTTGTGAAAATAAATACTCTGCTATGTCCAAGTCTCCTACCCTGCATACGTGTAGTAGGGACTTGCTGGACTTCAGCTGGTAAAAGTCTCTCAGGATTGCTTTGCCATTGCACATCCATGAGACTCTCACAGCTCATACATTTTCCAGGCAGAAATAAATGCACACAAAAAGTGTGCATGCACTATGAATCTGATGTGTTCAGGATGTGTCAGAACTTCTGCACAAGTTACACAGGTGACAAAAGCATGTGTAACAAGTCAAATACATTCTGGATGTACTGAATTTGCTTTGCATACACTAATTGTCTCTGCAGTGCAAGCAAAAACTGGATGATCTGTCACAGATGAGTCATAGTCACTACACATGCACTGTGGTGTTGAGATCTGGCTAGCTGTCAGCTCCCTCTGAGCTCATGCTTCTGGGAACCACTGGTCTAAATAGATGGATGGAAGGTGTCACCAGGGGAGCAGAGGCTGAGAGCATTTAATCAGAATTCAGGAAGCTGAGAATTTTTGTTGGTGCTCAGAGGATTACCAGAGCCATAGCAAGCACCAACAAAAATTCTCAGCTTCCTGAATTCTGATTAAATATCCTACCTATTAGATTATCTTGTCAGGATACAAAATTTCACAGTCTTTTTATATGTATTCTAAAATATTCAGTTCAAAAGTAAATTAATATGTATTGGGGAAAACGCCACATACTAAAGTTGTCACAAGAGAAATTAAGAGTCAGCAGCACCTGGGATCTATGTGATAGGGGGTGATTAACTGGAACAGAAGCCTTCACGACCTGCAGGTGACTCTTAACATGTTGAGCATGAAGAGAAAAATCCCAGAGAATCAGATATGCTTTTTAAAGAAAGTTTCCCTGCAACTTTTTCCTATGCTGCTGATAAATTAATAAGGAGCTACCAGAAATTCTTTTTTTTTGGCATTTATATTCTGATATATTGTGATCCTGCCTACAGAAGATGCCTGACCTGCAGATGCTGTAAGGACTCACCCTGTCACTGCGGCACCTAGTTAGCTAGGTTCTTCTCTGTCTCTTGTGCATGTTCAATCACTTTGTAAGTCTGTATGTCTTCTGCTGTGGCCTCTGCTCTTTCTTGTTCAGACACCCCTAGCTGAGGGCTACTGATTTGTGTACACTGTTGTTTCATTAGTGTGCTTCATAGTGGTGGGATTGTTCATAAATGAAAGCAACACAGTCCCATCAGTTTTACATATTCCAATACTAAAATTAATACCATAATTAAGGCTTCATTCCTACACAAATGCCACGTCGAGGCATGTGCAGTGAAGAGTAAGCTGTCCAGAGTTCACTCATTTTCCAGAAAGAAGATTATAAAATCCACGTGTGAATACAAACAAAAGAAATTGATATATCAACCTCTGTTTAAATTACTTTTAAAACATAAGTGTTGAGGGGATAAGGTGTAGATAGAAATATGCCCCTGCCTCAGAAACAGCCAACCCATCAGAATGCAGACTACTGAAAAGGTCATCCTGAAATGGCATAGGACTGTATTTCATAAAATATAGGCATTACATTTCTTGAACCTCATTTGTGTGACAAAAACTGTGACAAGAACAGAGGTTGGCACAAAATCAATATACTCAGGCAAGGACTGTAATAAATAATAACAATGAAGAACAGCATAAATTTTAACCAGTTTTTACTACAAGTTAAGCCAGTCTGATTTCCTATGTGATACCTTGAAGCTGCATGATTTCCAGAGAAACATCAGCAAAGGTATGTTTTTCATTTTGGATGAAAAGTGTTAGGACAAATATGGTGGGCTTGAAGGGTGTTCATCACCTTCACTTGCACTTGGGTGTTACCAAGAGGAACAGAGGTGTGGAGGAAAGGGCAAGAGGCAGATGGGGGCCTGCCAAGCCCCATCTCAGCCACAGCCCTCTGGGGGCCAAGGAGCTCTGTCTGTTTAGGTATTTTTCAGGCCCACGTAGTCTGTTCTACATAGTGTTGAGCAGCTTCTCACCCATGAGCTATGCCATAGAACAAGCCCCAGTTTCAACTGTCTCTTTACAGAGCCAGCTCAACATCCACATTTTAACACCTTCATTTTCCAGTCAAATGTACTGGATACACCAATTAACAAGCATAATCCTCTTGTGTTAATCTGTCACTATCCTCTAAAATTTCAGCAGCACTGCTGCTGAGAAACAATAAACCCATTAGCTGTAACTTTGTCAACCCAAATGGACACAAGCTCCGCAGCCCGGCTCAGCCTGTGGTGGCGATTGTCTCGCCAAGACCTCCTTGGGCAAGACAAGTGACTCAGCTCCTCCAGTTTCCCTCCCCCAGGGAGGCAGGGAAAGTGGAGCCTGGTCCTCCACAATATGTCTCCATTTAGATTGACAACTTCCCGTGACTGCAGGGCTAACCTTGTTATGACAGCACAGCTGCAGTTGCCATCTCTCCCCATCGCACATGATAGCACAGCCTTTCTAAAGTAATAGCAGCTCTCAGAATCACAAATTACAGTGAGTGTTTCATCTCGTGTTGTTATTTAGCCCCAAATGACTCTGACATCAGTTTCTAATGGCACATCCATGCTTTTTTTCAGTTTTCTCCTCAACGAAAGGTTATCAGGGGACAGTGTTTGTTATACTGGTTCTATTTTGTTATTTTATAGTGAAAAATATGAATCCATGTCCACTTTCATGTTACTATTTGGAAAGGGCTTTATTACTTAAAGAACATTTCCACCCTCCCATCAAGAGTAATAGTGCATCTGTATGTCACTGTACATTGCACATATTTCTACCTGGAAAAATTGTATCTTTAATTCAAATGCAATTTTGAAATTGTGTTTTTATATGGCATGAACAATATTCCTTTTTTCTTTACTAGCCAAGGGTAAGGTTATATTTTTTTGTAGAAAGACAATAGTGTAGTAGAAAAACTGATGGCACCTATGGACAGTGTAGTTTTTATTACCACCCAAATATTTCCGGTAGAAGGAGTGTTTAATTAGATCTTCATTTCTCAAAATCCCTTTTAATATTTTCCTCCTATTACATTACAACAGTTGTTAAACACAGCTCAGTGTTTCAAGATTAGATCACTGACCATTGATATATTCATCAATGACTTGGATGAGGGAGTAGAGTGCACCCTCAGCAAGTTTGCTGATGATACAAAACTGGGAGGAGTGGCTGACACACCAGACGGCTGTGCTTCCATCCAGAGAGACCTAGACAGGCTGGAGATTTGGGTGGGGAAAAATTTAATGCAATTTAACAAGAGCAAGTGTAGAGTCTTGCATCTGGGCAAGAATAACTCCAGGTTCCAGTATAAGCTGGGTACTGAGCTGTTGGAGAGTAGTGTAGGGGAGAGGGACCTGGGGGTCCTGGTGGACAGCAGGATGACCATGAGCCAGCACTGTGCCCTCGTGGCCAAGAAGGCCAATGGCATCCTGGGGTGTATCAGAAGGGGGGTGGTCAGTAGGTCAAGAGAGGTTCTCCTCCCCCTCTACTCTGCCCTGGTGAGACCGCATCTGGAATATTGTGTCCAGTTCTGGG
>VZTO01022733.1:0-14101 GCA_013400615.1 Syrrhaptes paradoxus | reverse complement strand
ATTGGACTAGATGATCTTTCGAGGTCCCTTCCAATCCCTAACATTCTGTGATTCTGTGATTCTGTGATAACAGGTGTTTTTGCAGGTGTTAGCAGACCACTGTGTTTTCTCTTCATTTTCTCGACCATTCCCTAGACAAATACACTTTCCAGTTGAACATTGCTGTACTTTCTGGATAACTATTATGTGTTGTTCATTGCTGTCCAAATGTCTGTGCTACAGTTTTATGCAGAAAAATCTGATAATATCTGGGTGCCTTAGAACTGGTTATTATTAGAAAGAAATAAATTTTGCAAGTGGATATTTTTAGTGTTGACAAAAGTAGAGTGCAGCATTATTAAATTTCTTCAGTTGCCCTCTGTGTCTGAGGAATGTGCCAAACCCAGTACAGCTTTTAATTGCTTCATTCTCTACTCAGTAATTTTCCTGCTGTTATTAGCACGGGCTGCTCAGCAATCACTCAGAGCCAAGGCGTTTGTCGGAGATTTCCTTTGTGTAGTGTTTCTGTTCTGCCTCTCAGCGCTCTGTAATGCAGTTCTGCACATGAATTTCTGTTCTACACTGTAACTGGTTCCAACTGGCACTTGCAAGAGCTTAGGGAAAATGTATTTCTTCTTGAAGGAGGTCTTATAGCTATAACTGGACCATATTTCTTAGATGGTTATGCAAAAAGAGCTGAAAAGATTTGGAAGATCTTTTAATACATTACAGTCTTCTGTTTTTAAATAAAGTGGGGAAGGAGGAAAGCAGGAAGATGAATATAAACATCAGCAGGCACTACCCTGGGTTCAAGAATCCTGGCCTGCATAGTCTTATCCATTCTACAGGTATCTATATTTCCATTGGTCTCTCTCATGTGGAGCTGTAATCATTACAGCTGTAAAAACGCAGAGGGACATAAAATCCATCCAAATAAGGGCAAATAATGAACTAGAATATTTTTATAAAATATGTTTTGGTTTCATCAAATTTCAAACATTCTGTTTATTGGAAGTTGCAAATCTGTACACTCTGCTGACAGGAAAACATGTAGGAACATAATGATTAAGACTGATTTACAACTATACCCAAGCAGCAGATGCACAGTGGTTGGACCAAATTCAAATTTTATTGCAAAGTTCAAAGTTAGAAAAATGGAACCGCTACTACATACCAAAGTATTGGACCAGTACTACATACTACTGACTTATCTGTCAGCTTGTTGTCACTGTTCTGGAGATAGTATTGAATCAAGACTGTCATAGTCTTTGTGTTGTGATGTAAGATGATTTCAGCACAGGGTGGACAACCAGCTACGGAAGGCCATAGCTGTGTGTCTCTGAAGGCAGCTGCAAAGTAAATGGCTTGCAAGTTAGCAGATTCTTATTGAAGGGACAAAAGTTTGGTTTCTTTCCTTTAGGGAACCAATGCAAACCAAAATGGAAGTAAGAGACCTTAGGCATTTTGGAGAGGTCCTTCAGAAATGCATATCATAATAACAACATCTTCTCTAATTGATTATGCAGTCTGAATCTTTGCCATTAAGTGCTTGGCAAAAGTATTACACTCTAGCTCTCCCTACTGGATTATAATTACACAATTTCTGTATTTAATGGGTGCAATGCATTGTGTTAAACAATTAAACATATTATCCAAGCACCCCACTATATTGTATAAATGTTTCATACTTTATGTACGTTGCAACAGATAATGGCTATGGTTTGTTTGTGTATTTTGCTAATTCTTTTTATTTTGTAATATATCAGAAAAAAGAATGCTGTTTCTCCTGTGCAGTTTATGAAGAACATGAGAATATTTCTTTTGTCTGTAATTTACAAAAGTACCTAGGTGATTTTTAAGTACTTAAGGTAATTTTTCAAAGGTGAGTTAAGTTCTTAGGAGTCTGGACCTCAGTGGTTTTCACTGAAACTTAGTTGTCTGTCTGAAGAATATTTTAGCTCTGTTTAACTGCATACTGTTCTAATTGATTTCTGAAAGCTAAAGGAGAGACTATAGTATAGTCTACATAGATTTCATGTTTCTGCCATACCCAGTTGTGGTTATCCACTTTTTCCAAGGCAAAAAGCAAGCAGAGATATTTCAGGTGTGTTAAAATATGCATAGGTTATATTTTGCTTGTCTCTCCCAGTATAACACCTGACATATCAGGACACAGGTAAGAGAAGGCAGGATCCTCACTGATAAAAATGTGATTAAAACATGTGTAACCACATATTCCAATAAATTAGCCTTTGCTGGCAGCAAGATGATCTTTTTAGCTCATTACGATACAGAAAAAAGTGTATTTATACCTTTACCCATATGATGAGCTAATGATGACTTATAATATAAAAAGTTTCATATTTCTTCTAAGAAATGACATCCACTGAGAAAGTTTACAAAGAATATAGTCATATACTGTGACTGTAAATGCAATAATTTAATTTATGAAATAATTTAAGAGAACAAGCTTGTTGGTTTTTCATTAATTACTGCTTCACTGAAAAAATCTGTTCAAGAAAAAAAGACTGTTCTTCGTGTACTAAATAGCACTGTAAGAACTGAAGTAATTTTATTATCACTATAACATCCATAGGCTTGAATTCACCCAGACTAAATGAGATATATCTGTCCTGCTAAATTTAAAAAGGGACCAGAGGCCAATCCCTGTATCTGAAAGCAAGAGGCACTGAAAGTCCAAAATTCTCAAGAATGTGATGGGTTTGGTCTGGGCAGTTTGTTGGTGAGGACCAAAGAAAACTAAACGAATGACATAGTCATTCAGCATGTAGAGATCAGTGGACCAGAGTTCAGATTTGCTCTTTAATCCTTTTTTTTTTTTTTTTTTTTTTAACACAGTAGGTATTTGCTAGGATGCTTAGAAGATAAATCCTTTAAATCTACACCATTCACTATCAGACAACTTAGACCCTGATTCAGTCCTGGCTGCTTGTCTCTTTATTATGCACAATGTGAGGCACTTCACTGTTGAGCTGTCTTTCACAGCAAATCAGCTAATTCCTTTTGTGAGGAAAATGTGATGCACCCCTGGGAAATGGTCCTAGAACCACCCTTGTACCATATGAATGCAACTGCAGCAGGTTGGACTTGGTCTGCTCTCTGCAAACCTCCAATGGGATTCCTGCAGTCTTTGCATCCTTACCTGCTCCTTTGTATCCTCATACTGCACCTGAAGCATTTTAATGAAACACTACAAGCAATAATAATCCTATTCAGCGTGGACAGAGACCATTTACCCGAGATAGATATGGTCCATCATGGGGCAGGCATGGATCTCTCTCTGCCACTGCACATAGGGACCAAGAATTTTGCAGCACAGCAGACATTTTCAATGATATAAGTTTAACCACAGGAGATTTTAGGTGGGTTGAATTTCTGAGCAGATTATTTCTCCATGAGCAGAACAAGGGTACTAGTTTAGGCACTTTAGTTTGGTGCTGGAAGACACATCTCCTGAATATGGGATAGTGTAAATTCCAGCTCCTGCACTAAATTTTCATTAAATTAATGTTGCATCGAATAATTTCAATTTTAACCTAAAAACATTTTAGCAGTGACATTACTGAAAAATATCTGGGCCTATAAATCACTCAGTCTGTATGGAGCCTCTAGTCCATTCCCTTTTTTTTTTTTTTTAACTTTTCTTGCCACTTTAAACATCCACAAATTTTATTAACATGTTTTACTGACATAGGGTGTTTACGTAACTTATATCAGTGGATTAGATCAAACAAAAAGAGATTTTTATTTCAACTTTTTGAGAGTTGTTTCCTAGTATAAAAATATTGGCTTGAAGTGTACAGTCTTCAATTCAGAACTGCTTCTTAGTGGGCAGCAATTCAGAAGGGGCAGGATTTGCAATGGAGCTCAGCATGAGCTCCCAAAGTTATGCAGTGGAAAGAAGTGGTTAAGGTGGTATCAGCTGCACAAGGTACTACAAGCATGGGAAAGGACTGATTTTTACCTCTATAGCTGAAGATTATTAGCTTGACTCTATCTACCACAGGTTTTGTCCAACAAGAGCAAGATATTAAAAAGCTAGAGAAGATATAAAGAAAGGAGAGAAAATAAAGCTAAGGGCTCAGTAAAAAATGCCATGCATTTTAACAGAGATGTATAGAACACAACTTGTTTAATTTGTGGAAAAACAGGATGAGGGATTACTTTGACTATATTGATACTCTTTCCCAGCTGAAAAATGTCTAGGTACTAACTGCTCTGTAACATAATGGAGAAAAAACAGAGCCAGTATGTGCAAACTGTAGCTACGTGAATTTACATGAGAAAAAAAACAGAGTTTTGATGTAAAGATGATTAACAATAGCATACGCATAAGTGATAGATTTTCCATTTCTGATGTCTCAGTGTTAGTCCTTAATAAAATAACTACTTGGCTTAACGGCATTCACCTTAGCAGAGCTCTGCGTTAACATGGCTATGCTGCTTCTGGGCCATCTTGTTTCACAAGTGTATTGGGCAGTATAGAAATGGATCCAACCCATTAATGCTATTAGTTGTGAGCCGTAGTCATATGTTTGAGAGAGACTCCAGCCTGAAGACAGAAGAGATGAGCAAATCTATGAAGCCATTTGTCAAGATAGGGACCTGAAGTTTAAATCGGTGTATAAATTTTTGTTCTTCCAAAATAAGAATCTGTAACACCTTTTAGCTAATCCTTGTAAAATCAGATGTATAGAATAAGTATACATATAGGGCTATTACAGAAAGGTCTTAACTGGTACTTGATGCTGAGCTTGCACCTTCTTTGAGAAGAATTTTAAGGTTGTTCCTAAACTGACTGCTCTCAAACTGGGCACGTCCCCTAGGATCTAGGAAAACTCCATCTGGTCTCTACTCTTTCTTCATTCCCCCTTTCCCTCTCCTTTTTTATTTCCTCAAAAATGCTTTCCTCTCTGGCAGACACAGGGGAATGCAACATTTACTCTACCCCAATTAGGATAAAGAGACAGAAAGCAAGTGGGATACAAAGGCTGTGACCTTATGTAGGGGCTGCACAATGTCCATGTGTAGGATTAGAGAGAAGAATAAAAATTTTATTACAGAGAAGAATGAGCCTGACCTTCTGCTTCTGTTTGGGTTTTGGGTTTTTTTTGGGGTTTTTTTGGGTTTTTTTGGGGGGGGGCTCTTTTTGGTGTGTGTGGTGGTTTTTTTTCTGCTTACAACCATGAGCTTCGAGATGAATGTGAAAGAAATGAAGCAGTATGCTGAGCTGAAGAGAGTGAAGACACCCCAACTTTACAGTAATATCAAGAGCCACCTAAAGAATTTATGGCTTATTGAATAGACCCCCTAAGCCTATATACATCTCATCTGACACAGAATTACAGTGTTTAAAAACAAAACTGTACGCCTTCAAGAAACTGATGAATGGAAGGACAGATCAAGGTAGCACTTTACCAATTGCCTGCCACTTTCAGTATAGCAACCAGTAAAATCTCACCCATTCTGACAAGGAAAAAATCATTAAAATATATGCATCTGGTGGAGAAACAGGGCTAAAGATGGCCTACTAATGGCATCATATATCAGTATGTGACCTGGTGTGGAAAAAGAAAAACCTACAGAAAACACCCCTTTAAGAATATTTATGGGAAGTAAAATAACTTTATTATATCATCAGATATGACATAAACATGTCTTAAAAACATTTTAGATAGCCTATTTAAAGGAAACAGTATTTTTAATAGTATAATCTAAAAGCCAACACAGTTAATATGGACTTGAATGAAAACAGTATTCTACACATAAGCCTTATGACAGTTGGACAATCACATTGCTGTCAAAATTTGTTTTTATACTTTTATGATTAATATATCCTGCTGCATGATTGAACCCATTTTATGATCCATATATGTATATCATGTAAAACCTGCTTGAATGATGCTTACATGTATTTTATGTAAAGTCTGCTAAGTGGCAATTTTTTGTCTTCTTCCACAAGTAAGATTTGGAAATAAAATATCTGCTGCCTGCTGACTGATCTTTGATCCATGATTGTCACTTGAGGAGCAGATTTGGACTGCAGCAAATAGAAATAGCATTCTGTGTGGGCTGTGACTAAGCCCATTTCAGCACATTTGGAGGGTGCTAAATAAATCAGCCCTCATTTGCTGAGCTTCTGCCAGAGTCAGGAAAAGTGAGACAATGAGAAGCAAGAACAAAATGTCCCTAAAACATATTCATGAAGCAATTTTTTTTTCCTTTTCCCTCCATGGTTTACTGACGGAAGTGATGTATCAAACGTATTTCATAAAACGATTTATTAATACTGGCAATTCGAGTAAGTCCAAACAACATGTTTTTCACACAATGAAACCATGATAGTACATAAATATGTGGGTGGACATTTGTTCTGAGCACAGATACAAAATATACAATGAATATATTAATCCAAATCAATTGTCTTCTGGAAAGAAAGTGTGCTGTCAGTCAAGGACCATGTGCAAGTTAGGCAGTTGCTTCACAGGAGGGATGCTTCTAACACATCGGTACAAGAGAATGAAACATACTTGGACCATTTTTTCAAGCTGTGCTTTTCTGTTGTGGTTGTTTCCCCTTTTTTTTTTTTTTTTCTCATGTTTAGCACACTGCAGATGGATAGAAGAAACAGTTGTGCTGCTCACTATTTTACCATAAGTTTTGCAACAGTTTTGTTTCTCTTAAAGTTCTAATGAATGGAAGAACATAACTGTGACAAAATTTTGGCAGTTATTTTAAGGAGAAAAAAAGGTTTCTGAGTCTTGTGGTTGCAGAAAGCACTCCAACATAAGATCATTCTCTCTTTAAAATGGATCAGACTAAAGAAAACGTAGTTCAGAAATTATTATGAAGTCATGAGTGAACATCAGTTTGTTGAATTTTATAGGGGGAAAGAGAATAAAGGGGGATTTGATTTATCATTTTAAAACACTGGTGTATTTCAAGCCTGCAAAAAGAGGACAAGAAGAGCCAGAATTAAAAAATCAAAAGATACTAAAGAAGAGTACTTCTGTGGCCTTCCAGTACTTGAAGGGAGGCTATAAACAGGAGGGGGAACGACCATTTACAGGAGTTGATAGTGACAGAACAAGGGGGTATGGTTTTAAACTAAGAGAGGGGAGATTTAGGTTGGATATTAGGCGGAAATTTTTCACTGTGAGGGTGGTGAGGCACTGGAACAGGTTGCCCAGAGAAGCTGTGGATGCCCCATCCCTGAAGGCATTCAAAGCCAGGCTGGATGGGGCCCTGGGCAGCCTGTTCTAGTGGTTGGCAACCCTGCCCACAGCGGGGGGGTTGAAACTAGATGATCTTTATGGTCCTTTTCAACCCAGGCCATTCTATGATTCTATGAGTCCCACAAAGATGATTAAGGGAATGGAGCACCTCCCTTATGAGGAAAGGCTGAGGGAGCTGGGTCTCTTTAGCTTGGAAAAGAGGAGACTGAGGGGTGACCTTATTAATGTTTATAAATATGTGAAGGGTGAGTGTCAGGAGGATGGAGCCAGGCTCTTCTCTGTGACATCCAGTGATAGGACAAGGGGCAATGGGTTCAAGCTGGAACATAGGAGGTTCCACTTGAATATGAGAAAAAACTTCTTTCCAGTGAGGGTGACAGAGCACTGGAACAGGCTGCCCAGAGAGGTGGTGGAGTCTCCTTCTCTGGAGACATTCAAAGCCCGCCTGGATGCGTTCCTCTGTGATCTGATCTAGGTGTTCCTGCTCCGGCAGGGGGATTGGACTAGATGATCTTTTGAGGTCCCTTCCAATCCCTAACATTCTGTCATTCTGTGATTCTGTGAGTCTATGACTCTATGATAAGAAGTGAGGACATGGAAAAAATTACTGGCAGCCAGGGATTGATAACAATATAGTGTACAGAAAATGTTTTTGTATTCTTGCCCTAGTCTATTACTATGATCATAGTTCTAGATTTTATTATCCTTAAAATAAGACAACGGATTTACTAGCTTCTCAAATAAAACCTTGAAAGAAATGGTGAAGTAGTATGAGGAAAAGGAAGAAATGACAGTTAAGAGGCTTTTTGTCAAGCATGTAGTCTGCCACAGGAAAAAAAAAAAGAAAAAAAAGAGGTTCTAAATTGTTCTGAAAGAAATACAAGGTATTTTTATTCTGTGCATTTTTCCCTTTAATAGTTTAAAAGAGGATAAATTGAAAGGAAGAATCACATTCTTATGCCAGTCAGTGCGATATTAGACTGAGGCAAACTTCTCTTTTTTCACAGGTTTTCAAACGCCTTTCTCACTGATATGAAATGCAGACTTGTATGTATTCATCTAGAATAAGATGTGCAGCTCTTCTGCCTCCCACTGATAAATCAAGGTAAACAAGCTATGCTATGAGGCTTCTTGCTCTGCAAACTGTTCAGGTGGCTTAGTGGATAGTGCAGAAGGGCAGCTGTCAAGGTGAGTTCGAAAAACCTGTGTGAAGAGTGAGTGCTGACTTTCACATAAACACTGCTTTATAGCTGTACAAATGTCTGACCTACAGGATTGGCAAAATAGATGAGAAAAAGTATTTTCTCACATTAATTTATCTGTTGTTCTTGATTCATTGCCTGTTGCTGAGTTACCTACCCGAGCATATGTACCTTGTAGATAAATTTCGTTGATGTGTAGATTTAAAGTAGCATATTATAGTATACTGTATTACAGGTTCAGGGAGGGAGCAACCTCTGTGACAGACTATGGGCTATTCTATACATGCTTTTTTCTGTGTAATTATTTTTAGTATAGCCATCTTTATTTTTAGTGTAGTCCTGTAGTGCAGCTGGGCAAGTTGTGTTACTTCAAACTAGATCACGTGCAGGCATAAGCCTGAGAAGTCTTTTCTCCAGAGATACATTTTTCATTTGTGCACCCAGAAGTTTCAAGTTGTCCTCAAGACAGGCAGAAATCTATCTTCTTTTTAAAGTTCATGATCCAGAACACTGTTTTGGCATTTGGCCAAAAAAGGAAATGTATTTTCTAGGAAGGAGGGAAAGCAGTGCTTGATTTTGACAATTATTTTTCTTTATCCATAGTTTAAGGTGCATTAGTATTGGTAGGATGCATGGGGATTGGTCATATAGTTGTCTTTAGCACTAAGAAACAGAGATTTCTTGCCTATAACATATGAGGGAAGCAGTAAGGAAGTACAATCACTGTCAGGCGAGTAATCAGAACATACCCATAATTTTCTTCGACACTACTAAATTTAGAGAAGGAATATGAAAAATTGACTTCATGGACATTGTGTTCCCCCTGAGGCACACAATAAAGTGTAGATTACACAGGGGTGATTAACTTTTCTACTTTTTAGCCTGGCCACCTAAAAAAAAGGAAGTTTATGTTTGCATGCTGTCTCCCATGCCCGCTCTCTTTCTGTTTCCTGTTAGCATTTGAACCCATGGATCCATTTTAACTAAATGGGATGGAAAGACAGAGGTTTTCCAAGATTATTTCAATCTACAAGTTTCTACAATATATTCAAATTAATATCTCTGAGGAAAAGTCTGAACAACTTGACTATCTCTCAATAACTATGTATGGAGAAGTGATCAGCAGCAGGTTGCACCACATTCACCTGGTCCGTCCTGACAAGGATATAAGGAAAAGCAGTGGGGCAATGCAGCTACAGAGGGGAGGCAGAAAAAAGCAATTTTGATGTCACAGAGGGCAAACCTAAAGGAAATTAGTCTCCAACACTGCTGCAGCATGCTGAAATTTTTATTCAGTTTTATATTGCTTTTGCTATAAGTATAACAAGGAATCTACTACAGAGATTGGGGGTTTTAGACGGAGTCTCAGAAGAAAGAAAATATCCCCTTCTGAAATGCAAAATCTTTGCCCTGTTGTTTCTGGGAAGGCTGTTTGATGAAGTTCTGGGAGAAAGACAAGGCTGGTCATCCTGTTCTTTATTAAAATGACAACAACTTCAAAATGTTGATCTTAAATCGGTTCATAGAAAGATATTGCAAGGGGGACTTTTTTTCTTTATATAGAATTCAGAGAAAATATTTTTTTCATGAAAATTCTCATTCAAACATTTATCTAGGCTTCCAACTGAATGATGTGAGGCAGATATATGGCTTTTCACAGAAAACAAAAAGTAGATCTTGAAACACAGCGTTAACAATGGCGTTGCAACAGCTTTGCAGAGTTGCTGGGTGAGCAAGTTAAACAGCATTTTCTGAAGTGCTTAACACTATTGGCTACAGGTTAATTACTGAGGTTCCTAGGCCCTACAAATAATAACATACTGGCACATAAAGTCTGTGCAAGGTCTCGGTAGTCTTTCTGTTGACAGTGGTTATAAGATTTTCTTTTTATTTTATTAATACTACTTACAAAACTTTGAGTAAACCTGGATCAATCCTTATTTGTGTAGTGTCTGTGATAAGATTAGGAATCTGGAGGGTGCTCTCTGCATCAGAATATTTGTTAAAGGGAGACAGGAGAAGGTGGCACTGTGAGTTAATAACTCTTTTCAGCTTGTGACGAGGTTTATTAAAAATGAAGAGGAATATGGAGATATGGAGTCAGGTTAAATTTAAGCATTGAGGGGGAGGGAAAAATTGTTTACCACCTGTGGTTCAGGGTACGGAAGCACACTCAGAGATAGCTGAGAGCATTAGACTAGTGACTGCAGTGGTATCTAGGGAATTTTAATTTGTATAATTTATTCAGTCATTAATAAGGACAACTAGACTTCAGTGTAGAACTCATTTTTATATCAGTATTTGTTACAAGCAACTCAGCAAGGAAAAATTTCACACTGAATTTTATTAAGTAAAATGGATATGGTAAGTACCATGATCATTGGGGATGGATTTTGGATACAAATACAGGTATATTAACATGTAAATGGTCCAATTTAATACAATCAAAAATGTATTAAGTAAAATAGATTGTCAGTGTTTATGAGCAAAGAACTCTGAGGACAAAAAAAAAGGAATAATTTTCAAAAAGATTGGGAGGATATACTGCAAAGTTAACACTGAAATAGAAATTGTTTCAAGCCCCTGTGGATGAGTGATAAGTCGTTAACTTAATTGCAAATAACAAAAGAGAAACTGAAAATCACATGGAGTCAAAAACTTTGGCACAGATAAAATGTCATTGGAAGGAACAGAGGACATTTAGAAAAGACAGCATTTGAGGAATAAAATAGAATAAATGAGTTACTGTTGCCTGCCCTAGAGGGACGACTAAGGGGGAAATATCCCTGTGATGGAGTTGTCCCCTGTGGGTGGAAGAGGAGGGAAGAAAAATAAGTATAATGAGTATGAAAATAATAAATGCAAGAGAAAAGTAACCTTTTCCATTTCAAGAACCTAGAGTCCTGTTCCTGGTAACCCCTTCATTATGACACTGCTTTTGACTTCCTGTCTTCCTTGTAATAATAGCAACTACCAAAGGGAAGGACTGACTCTTTAAAGTGTCATAATGCTCATGGAGCAGCACTCACTGTGTCTATCCCAGAGAGGGAATATGCTCCTCTATGCACCTCTTTGCATAAAGGTTCCTAGACAGCTGGAGATGAAAACCACAGAACAGTGATTCATGTGGTATAGATAACTTTCTCCCCAAAGAAGGGGAGGAGAAGTTGATCCAATTATGGGTGGTAACAGACAAAAGAGAGAAAACATTAGAGTTATAAGTCAATAGATGAGATTATATGTATTGTCTGATATGTTCTTAAAAATATACCCAACTCAGCAGTTGCAATACACTTAGGGAAATATTGAACCTTGAACTACTGGAAGGATGTCAGACATAATCTGTTTAGTAGTAGAAAACTGTGTTTCTATGTCTGAAGAAGGACATCTTCTCATTTCAGTGAGTGGCAAAGTCTTGTATGAGTGATACTTTGCCCAATGATGACAAAAAAAATGTTTAAACATTTCCCAGGGTTCTGAGATGATTAGATGATTAATAATGTCAAATTACTGCAGAGAAGAGAACAGAGGTACTTTCCATTTTTTTGCCACATCTAAGTTGTTTTGTTGGTGCTGGACATAAAGTGCTACACAACACAAAATTTTTAAAAGTCAGACTCCTTTTGGCATTTTTTTTCCTTGATTGAAACAGCACACAATATAATAAGATGCAGTGTCCAGAGACAAAACTTAGTATCTGGATGAATTGGTACAATTCCTAATTATTTCCAGAATAGGTAAACCATTAAGTTGAGGGATACTCTTGACAGGAGCACAAGCTCTTTCTCCCTCTTCTGCAGTTGCTGTGGCCAGAAGTGTATTGCTTGTGAAGAGGACAAATCTTGAGGTTATCTGTGCTTTTTCTTTGCCAACTTGGATGGCACCTTATGGTTGCTGAAAATGAATTATTAGTTACTGCAACACTGCCTATGTCAAATAGAAATAGTACAAAATAAAGTGTTTCAGTGGGTTGACTGTTTATTACAGGCAATAGGTAAGGTAAGTTGAAAGCCTTGAAAATTTTATTACATAACTAAAGCAAAAAAAAAACCCCCACAACAAAAAAACCCCACACATTAAAAAAAAAACAACCAAAACCACACCCACCCATTTCAGGGCAATGAACACCTTCAGCGTTTGTGAGATTAGCTGGAATAGTATCATAAACCTAATAATCAGCTTATTAACAAGAGCTTTAGAAGAAGGAACCTTTTACTGAACACAAAGAGGTTGTGAAAGGTCTTCACACTGGAAAAGGGACAATTGGAAATGTCAAGAAAATGCTGTTACTAAGTACTATCTGCCTCATCCATAGTCAGTAATAGATTAGAAGAGTGTGTACTATATTGGATAATTGTGCAAGCATCTTGACAGATACACCTCGGTAATGCTCAAATCAAACAATACCTACCATGGATTTTCCTTTAATCTTAGGAGAAGGACATCAGGTGAAGCTTTGTAGGAGGAGAGTGAGCTGTTTCTGTTCTGGCAGTAAACATGGTCATATTCTACACAGAAGTGTTACGGAAAAAAGGTATTTTTTAGGAGGAAATAAGTAGGAAATATAGCCAATGAGTAAAGTCTGCATGATTTGAAGTGAATGTGGGAGAGTGAGGGAAAAATCTCATTTAAAGGAGAGCAAGGGAGGTGGTTTATCATGCAATTTAACACTGAAAATTGGGATGAAAATTATGGAAACTGTTTGCCTTTTGTAATCTAAGTTTTCACTGTGCTATAGATTGCCATGTTATGACCAAGAAATGAGGGGGGGAAAAATCCACTTTCTTTGAATACAAATTTTTAAGTTTTTAGCACCCTGATAACAAACCAGTGCTGTTCAAAGAATTATTCAAGAGGCCCTTGCAGCATCTTTTATCACACTTGTTTGCTTCGATTATGCTTTTGCTCACTAGGTCATTCAGCTTATCCCTTCACTGCACCTGATCAGCAGGCAGCATCCCAAGACTGCGTACTGGATCCATCCCCCTCCCCCACAGGCAGGCAATGCTCAGCCTGCAGCCAGCAAAGCTGTGACCGCGAGAAGGCGGTGACCTCCATCAAAAACCGGCTGCTGTGTGTCCTCAGAGAAGGGGTCCCCACAACAGACGTGCTGAGTGTTGGGCTTCACAGACTCTAGGAGGTGTTTTCCTGTGGAGAAAAGTAATAGTTACGTGGCTTGGAGTGCTCAAAACAAATGATTGTGACAGCCTTCAGTGCTTCAGGCAGAAAATGACAACATGCTCCTGCTCTGAAATTGTGAAACCAGCTAGGCACACTGTCCCTTTGCCCCCCATCATGATTTGTAAAGGTGGCAGGAATCCTGGATATATATATATATACACAAATATAGAGACACTGTCCAGGTGTACAGAGATGGGGTGAGGAAAGCCAAAGCCCATCGGGAACTAGACATGGTGAGAGATGTGAGGGGCAACAAAGGGCATCTACAGATATTTCAACAGCAAAAGAAAGACCAGGGAAAATGTGGACCTGATGTTAAAATGGAGTGGGATACCTGCTGACAGAGGACATGGAAAATGCTGAGGTGCTCAATGCCTTCTTCACCTCAGCCTTTACTGGTAAGATTTGCCCTCAGGAATTCCAGGCCCTGCTGCTGGGACCAGACAGGATGCAGCTATGAGGTGCTGAGTGAGTTGGCCCGTG
>VZTO01022732.1:354024-531827 GCA_013400615.1 Syrrhaptes paradoxus | reverse complement strand
GTGTGCTGCTCTCCAGCTGCCCTGTTGATTTGTCCAACAGACGTTATTGTGTGCTCTTTATTGCTTACCGGTATGGGAAGCTTGGCTTGCTGCATCCAGCCCACAATTAAACTAAGCACGTTGCCTTCTCTGGCATCCTGACATGCATTGTCTTAAAAAAATAGTTTTGTAAATCAGGCTACCACCATCTTTCTTCATTAAGTATGTTAGAAGAGGAGAAAACTGGTTCTGCGTCCCTCTGGATGGGAAACAACTGTGGGGATGTGTTTCAAAATAGCCTGTAGCACTCGGGGCTGGAGTGGGGCTCTGTAGGTGAGCTGGTGGGATTCTGCCACCCCTTTATCCCTGCTGTAATGTTCATAGTGGGCCACAATGAGTATTTACTATTATTTTACCTGTGTAGTTCCTCTTTCATTTTTGTCAAAGCCACTGAGCAGGTTATAAAACAACATAATAATTAACCGATAATAATTGAAGTATGCTGTATGAAAACCAAACCAAATGCTAACAAGCCAAACAAAAGGAAAGCACGCTTGGTGCAGCCCTGTTTATATTGCTGTCTGCTGGAATCGTTACACACATTGATATAATAATACTGAGCACTTAATTACCACATCATTTTTAAAGTGCTGTATAAACATTAACCAAACCTCTGAGGTAGGGAGGCATTATTATCTCCATTTTAAAGGGGGGAAATTCTGACAAAGCAAGGTTAGTTCGTAATTTAGTGTCGTGAAGCCAGGCAGCTGGTGGGGTGGGAGATGACGGTGCAGCTCCACAGCCGGTCCACTGCGATTTTGGAGACAGAAAAGCAGAGCTGCTGAAGCACCCGAGATGGTTTTTGTGAAATGCACAGCGCTGCCACTCGGGGTGGGCAGATACTCCCTCAGACACCTCTCTACTTAGAAAATATGCAGATCGGTGTAATTAGCAACCACATAATTACCTCTTTTTGAGGTAGGTGCGCAGTTGGTGTATTTTGCAAAGTATCTAAACAGTGTTAAAGTTTAGCTCTCGAACAGTGGCTTGTAGGGGACTGAGAGATGGCTACCGTAGGCTCGTATGTCTGCTCCCCCTCCTCCCCATATCGATCCAAGCGGTGGTTCTGGGAATGGCTTTCCCTGAAAAGCCCTTAATATTCTGTGTGGTGGTACATGACTTCATCCAAGGAGAATCCCACAGGCGCACCAGCGTGATCTGCTCTGTCATGTTTCTGTGACCCAATTTTCCCCGTTCTTTGTCTCAGACCTTCCCTGACCTCAGGCCTATTATCTCTTCCAATAATTCACCCAGACCATTATTAATGGTGCATTAACTTCGGCTGCGCTTTCAGGGAAGATGTTTTTCTTGTGCTCATTCATTTGCTCAACTCACTTAAACAGCGAGATCATTATTCTGGGGACGTCACACAAACACAAAAACATCTTCCTTCCCGACACCTACAGCCCTGCAGGACTTTGCCAGAGGGGTGGCCATCCAAATACAACACTGAGACACCCCAGAGAGACTATCAAAGGGAGTCAAGTAGCCACACACACACTCAGTTGCCCGGGGCCAGTTTGCCTCCTCTGCTTGCACACCGACCATGCCTGGGTGCTCTGGAGCCCACTGAACCCAGGGGAGCTCTAACATGGTGAAAATCCCTGTAAGGAGGCTGGGGAGCAAAACATGAGCCCCTTTTTGCTGTTTCAAAACAAACCTGATGTTTGCCACTATGGTCGTTGGATGCCAGAACTCATCCCTTTAAAATGTACATTGTGGATAAGTGAAATTGGGACTTTAAAAAGCCTAACAAGAAATGAATGCTGCCTTCTTTTTAATTCTCACTTGGTGCTGTGCACTTCTCTGGGTGTTGACTGAGCGAAGAACACTTCATGCTTGTTGTATCTTTAAGCTTGCCTTTGAGAAGAGAGTGAGATTTGGAGATACAGGAGAAAATGTGGGCAGTGAGAAGGGCCTTTTCTCTGGAGACAGGGAAAACTAGCAAGTGCCTCCTCTCATGTTTTGGAGGCTTCCATATAGCATCTAGTGTGGGCAGCACTTACTTTCCTATTATCCTTTTCAAAGGAGCTGAGCCTGGGGAGAAAAAAAAAGCAGAAGCTGTTGCAAGCTGCCATGTCACACCAAGCAGCGTCCCATCACCCCCAGTAACAGGGATGTGGCCTGTGACAGCACAGTGCTGCTGCTGTGAAAGCACTCATGGACTCTCACGAGCACCTTCTGGGACATCCCCTTCCTTCCCCACCCCCCCTCTNTACCCCCCCCCCCCAGGTCAGTTGCTTGTGCACAGCTGCTAATGATGCTGTGGTGACAGGAGTCTATGAGCTGCTGTCTGGAGAGGTTTTTCTCCTACTAATCCAAATCAATCCAATACCCTGGGGCTCTGAAGCCTTTGAGAGATAAAGTTGCAGTTTCTGTCTGCTAGGGCTGAGGCTCGCTGGGGAAACTGCTCTTGTTTGACTGTGCAGACTTGGCAAGTTATTTTACGTTACCCTGTTTCAGCCCCTTTAGAGTAAAAAAAGGGCTGTGTTTTAAACGCGTGTTTGCTTCTCTTCCTATGAAGAAGTGAAGGTTTGTTAGTCTTTGCAAGGTAGCTTGTGATCCTTTTATGAAATCTGTCTCATGCATCATTAAGAGTATAGGAAATCAAGCTAAAAGGGATCTCAAGAATTCTGCATTTGTTTTTTCTCTTTTATAAAATGTTATTTTTATGTTTGGTTTTTTTTTGTGAATTTGCTGGGAAAAGCACTGCAAGTACTGCATTATCTGCACAATGATCTTTTACCTTTTTCCTCAACAAATTACTTTCCTTGTTGATTGCAAAATGGTTGTGCTCTACTGATGGCAAAGGAGCCTGCTCACAGCCAGGACTGCTTGTTCCCACAGAAGACTGTTGGACATCATTAGGAAAGCCCACCTGACGGCCTGTGCAGCATGCATGTGATAAAGTGATGGGATCCCTGTGCACATTGGATGGTACAGTGGATGGATGGGGGGAGGCCTCTCAGGGTGTCTTCCTATTTGGTCTTGCTGCAGCACACCAGTTGCAAGTGGGAGCAGACATCCTTTAAGTGCATGTCAGTTTGGGAACATGATTGCAAGTGCAGTAATTTGGGATTTTTTCATCTGTGCCCATTCCTGCCATTGGGGACCACTGCCCATTTCCAGTTCTTCCCATTTGTTTGACCCTCTTGGAGTAGGAAGGTTTTTCCAAATTATTTTTGTCAAAGCAAATTGCATCTGAAGCCTGATTGAGCAGCGTGGGGTCTGTTTTCTTTTCTTCTGCTGCTTTTTTTTTTTTAAGTGATCATGTGTGTAGGCTGAAGTATTTGGAATAAAAAAAAAGCTTATTTGTCCCCTCCTAATTCTCCTCTTTGGGCTCAGAAAGAGGTGCTGCTGTGCGTGATGTCAAAACGGCTCCTTTGCTCGCTATACAAACCCACACATGCAGCGTGTGTTTCTCTTGAAGCACAGGTTTATCTCCTGAGATAATCAAAAGCCTGCATCATCCTCAAAAAATGTCTGTTTCTGATGCCTCCCTCCCCTATTCCTGGGATTTTCGGTAAAGGGACATCCCCTTTAAACCTGCACTTCTGCTTCATATCTTTCCTCTTTGAAGCCAGAGAGTTGGCTGGCCTTTGAATAGACAAGGATGAGAATATAGCAGTGGGAGGTCCATGTCTTGCTCATAAACCTTGGCCAGAAAATCGTCTCCGACATGTGGGGACAGGTAGCAGCTTCTTTTCCCTTATCAAACGGCACGGTGGAGCAGACACATTCCTGCACGAGTAGCGGCTGGGGGGAAGGTGGGGCCCCCCTGACTGCGCCTTGCTGCTCTGCCACTGCGCTGCACCCTGGGAGCTGCGTGCCACAGCCTTAATGAAGAGCCGTGTTATTTTTGTACAAAACACCCTGTTTTCCCATCATCCCTGCCCCTTGGGTACCGCTTTGATTTGTTCTTTGGTTTTCTCTTTCTCCCACAGGAGCCAGAGAACGTGTTTATCTGTTGTTCCAGGGCTGGGGGACTTTTGGAGGTGCCGTGTCACGCCTTTGTGCCTCAGCGGACCATACTAGGTGGCTTGGTGTGGTCCAGCTTTTTCCTGGGGGAAAGTTTCCCCAGGCCTCCTGCTAAAGTCTTCCTTTCTCTGTGTAAAACACATTAGTGCTAATTGGGCAGGTTTGAGGTTAAATCTGCAAAGATCGCTTGGGTTTGGTAAATCCTCTGCCACCAAAAAGCAGATAATGCTAAACGAAAGATTGCCTTGATTAGATTAAAGTTGGCAAATTTATCGCCCTAATCATCATATTGCCGTTCCCGTGGCTATTCAGGAATACATCACCATGACTTACTTGAAGTAATTGAATATAATTGTCTTTTTAACTCGTATGTGTAAAACATCCATCTTTGTTAATGGCAGGCGTTGCTGTCCTGCTGCCAGCTCGCTGTCCTCTTTGGGAGGGGTGGTAACAAGAAGCAGAGCCGGGCTGACGTTTATGAATTGGTAGTTGATTGCCTATAAAACCATTCATTATTTCTGACCAAGCACCTGGAATAGAATAAAAAGGAACAGCACCAGCCACAGGAGGCCATGGGCTTGGCTGGTGCTCCCAGGCAGGGGAGCAGAGGGGAAGCCCTGAAGTGGGACGTTGCAATGGGACATCACCAAAACCAACCCTTCCCCTCGCCCTCGGTGGCAGCAAAACACAGAGTACGTGGTGGGGGTTGGAAATGAGAGTGGAAGAGAGAAACAGGCACCCAAGCCAGGGGTATTGCTGACCCTCCTGTGGTCCAAATAGGTTGAAATGCTAAAAACAAACAAGCAGTGCCAGTGGTAGGGAGGAAACTCATGGAAATTTTTCTCCCATTAATAATCAAAGGTGCGAGGAGGGAGGAATTCTCGGATGTCAGTTTTATACCAACAGATAGCTAGGAAAGGAGGCCAGGCAGCAAACACCCCGTGTTTTCTTTTCTCCTGCTCTCCTGAGTGACAGGGAAAGACTCTTTTTACACAAAAATTTCCACTATTACCTCAGCAATCAATAATTTAGAAATGCGCAGTTACCAAATAAAACATAACTGGCTTGGATTTTAAGAAATTCAGCATTTGACCTGTTGTTCTTCATAATTTTACCACGATTAGTGAATTAAATTGGCCCAGGGAGTGAGCCCGAGGATTAGGATATGACACTCCGTATTTATTAAAACATTACCATGACGCCCAGCACAGTTTCAACCCATTGTAACTCATACTTTCCTGCAGTTTGGGGGTTAACCAAGCCCTGGATCTGCCTGTTACAGTCAGAGTGGCCACCTTGTTTTGTGAAGTTGTAAACTTCACCCATAGGGATGCCAGCTGGGCTGTGTAGGTTGGCTGCAGGACCACAGAAGAGTTGGGTTTGTTTGTGAGACATAAATACAGGGTGAGCACTGAAGGAAGCCCAGCCTAGGGGCTCAGGATGGAAGAGATGTTCTCGTTGTCTGGTATCTAATGCCTGTGCAGGGAATAGCTGATTTTGTGACCGTGCTTGGTATGTGATGGTGTAAAACCTCCTTGCCCCACTACCTCTGGTCCCCATGACCGCCATGGGTTGTGGCTGTAGCTGTGGCCAGGGGACAGCAGTGTTCCCGGGCAGGAGGGCAGCAGTTCTAGGTGCCTGCCAGCCCTGGGCAGTGTTTTGGTCTGAGCGTGGTCTGGGCTGTATGGTGCTGCGTGAGCAGGGGACGAGGTGTGACAGCTGAGCTCCACTGCGTTTCTGACCTGGAAAAACACTGGCTGCCTCTTAAAATGAAAACTCCTTACAAGTGTCCTTATGTAACAGATCATCCCTACCCAGGACGGTTAAAGGGTGAATCTTCCTCCTGCCAAAGCAAATCCTAAAGGATGCAAGTTTATTCTCTCCCTGAGCTGCTTTTGGGGGAGGAGGGGAGGGGAGCAGAAGGGGGGAAGGCGGTTAACAGTTACCCTACTGTGTTCTGACATTAGGCAGGCTGCAAAAATGCTCCCAGTGTATCAGGTAGTGTGCGGTGCCAGCCCTTCGCTGGAGCACGGAGAGCAAGTCTGCTGCGGAGCCTTAAATACTTTCCACCCCGACTACCTTAGCTTTAACGCCTTTCAGCAGAGTTGGCAGGAGGGTTGTTTTTGTGTAGTCTCTCACCTCTCCCAGCAGCCCGGCTGACGCGCCTGTGCCGCGCTGTGCTTAGGGACTGTGTGTTGCAATGGGAGTAGGAGCCTCAGATCCTCTTGCTGATATGCCAGGAAAGATGTATACGGGGATTTTATGCAGGCTTTGTGCGACAGACCCGCAAGGAGCACAGCCCCGCCGGACGGAGTTGGTGTAGCTCTGTTGCAGCTGGAGTCACAGATGCGAAAGGCTGAATTTTAAGTTTTTCATAGAAAAGAGTTTGACGTTTACTGGAGTTTGCTGAGCATCAGCGAGAGACTTGGCCCAAGCCTTGACACTTGGGTTTTGGATGGTACTTCCCCACTCTACAGAGAGATGCTACCTGTCGCAGAGGCAAGTCACAGTGAAATACTGAGTGCAGAGTGGGTTTTGAAATGCTTACTTAAGAGGTCGGTTTTGTTTTGCTTTTAGTCTCTGGTTAGACAGAAAGGCCAAGAAGCCAGAGAGGGAATGGGAAGACCTGCGACAATATTAAGTAATCTTTAGTGAAGAACTTCTGACTGTTTGTAAAGGCAGAAGAAGACCAGCATTTTATCCTTAAGCTGATCACTGGTATGAACCTAGAAAACGGCATCATTACAGATGCGATGAGCCCTGTCAGAGGGCGATTGTATGGCATCATTATCGAGGCTCTGCTAATTGTATTTCTTTAGCTTCTGTAATTTTAGTTCAAAACACAACAGCAGGAAAGGCCCAGGCGGCCAGGCAGCGTTGTCGGGGGTGTCTTGGAAAAATAGCCTGATGAATTTTCCATCAGCTTGACTCGCTCAAATATTCTCGCCGTTAACTTTTGGGGTCAATAATAAATATTAAAACCTGTAGATTTAATAAGTCAATGTAGGTGTTCTTTGCCTTTTGAGACCACTTTATCTTTCCATCAAAGATGAAACAAGCTTCTCAAATGAATAAAAAATAGGGCCTCAAGTGATTACAAGTGAGAGCAATTTGGGCTCCTCTCTCAGAACCTGGCAGTAGGCACTTTTGAGCCTCTTCTGACTGCCTAGATGGTCCGCATTAGCGCTGCTCTCGCTGTTACATTTTTAGGTAAATATTTCCAACCTGTGTGTACAGACCTTCAGGAAAGGTGTTTGCTGCCACTCCAGGCATGAGGGACGACACAGGTCTGGATCCTGCCAGGCTCTGTTGAGTCTGATTTGCGTTGCAAGTCTAGTTTTCCTTGGTGCTTCCTATAATCTCCTCAAGTTCAAAGAGCGCTTAGCTGCTTGTCTTTGTCAAAAACCCTGTTGGAGATCTTTTATGTCGAAGATGTAGGATTTCTCTGCATGACTTTGATTATTTATTCATTCCACTTCTCTGGTGTATGATAGCGCTGATATCATGAAGACCCCTTGTCTTGCACTGCTCTTGCTCTGAAATTCATGGAGATTTAGTGCCTTTGAAATTGTTTTAAAAGGAAAGGAAAAGTTTTTGAAGTCCCTTTTTTTTTTCTTCTTCTTCTATTCCCCTCAACAGTGCCGCAGCACATTTTTCCAGCCTTCCACGCTCCTTTGCCAATTGACATGCGCCACCAGGAAGGACGATACCATTACGAACCTCACTCTATCCACGCTATCCACGGGTAAGTCGTGCACCTCTGCTCCCGTGCCTTGCTAAAATGTCATCTGCCCGCGGTACATCAAATCCTGCTGCTAAGGTCCAGGGGACTCTCTGTCCTCATGGTGGGCTGGCCCCGCTGGCCACCCCCTGTCCTGCTGTCCCTGTCTGGTAGCAATGCCAACCTGCTGTCAGGAGTGCTCGACAGCTCCGTTAAAGTTATAGAAGTGCCGTATAGCAGCAGGATGGGGCTGCAGGGCTTTGGTGTTATTTGGTTGAGGTATCGGGAACCGGCTTGACTTGCGTTTTTGTGCTGGCAGTTTCTGATACCACTCCTGGGTCAGACCCAGTGCTGCTCCCTCCATCTGGGACCTTGCGTACCACTCCTCTCTGCCTGCTGGTTTGGGGGACAGTGGGAAAGGCTGCAGGGAATGATTGATTTCACTGGACAAAAGCCCGGACGGGCTGGATGGAGTTTTCTAAAATGCGGTAGAGGCAGATCCTCACGCGGTTTTGTGTGTCCGCTCTGGAGGGGCAGGACCCTGGGTTTTGCTGGTGACTGCCCCTCCCTAGGGCAGCTGGTGGCCAGCGAGCACAGGTGCTGGTCAGGGGCTGTACTCTGAGAGGGGGGATCGTGGTTTATCTCTTCAGCCAGGACATGACAGCTCAGTCATCCTTGAAGCATTGGAGGACATCTTTGCAGAGAGATCTGGGTTCACCTCCTGTACGCTTTGATCAGGACAGGGAAAAAGGAGCCAGCGGGGATGTGGGCAGAGGCTGTAGTGACTGTGTGACCAGTAAGGTTTCTCCTTGTCCCTGAAATGCACCATTCCTGAGAGAAGTGAGGAGCAGCCTGATGGGGTCCCGTGGCTTAACCCATAGCTGTAACACAGGGATCAGCGATCAGCTGAGGGACCAGTCCCAGGGAATAGGTGTAGGGGGAACCCGTAAGGTCAGGAAACATTTTGTGAGAAGAGCGACGTAAGAAAATATATTGCTCATCACTTGGAAAACTCTCATTTGATCCCCAGAGCCCCACTGCAGCCTCGCTGTCCAGCCGGGGTCCGTGCTCACCCGGCTTTGCAGGGGCTGTTTGTGGAGCTGTGCTTTTTCTGGATAGGTGTGAGCAGGGGAACTTTTCCCGGGAGGCAAGTAACACAGACGGCGGCAGCCAGGAGATCTGTGGAGTCCCACAGCTACTAGGGCTTTATTCCGCTTCCAAAATGCTGTGGGAAGAAAAATGATAGGGCATTCCCCCAGATCCTACCAGAAGACTTTTTGGCTGGCAGTCAGTTTGACTGGATGTTTAAAGGGGCAGAGCAGATCCTTCCATGCTGTGTGCAAAGGGGAAAAGACAGAGTAGGTTGTTAACAGGGGAACTGGGGGGCTAAGGGGGATGAATGACATTGTTCTGGCCTTGCGTGCAAGTACATGCAAAATTGTAGAAAAAAGAAAGATTAATAAAAAAAACCTACTGGGAGATAGTTAATAAGCCCGAGCTCCAGCTAATGAAGCACATACTGACTTCTGTAAGGGGTAAACGTTCAAAACAGTGGTTAGAAGAGAGGATGGCAGATGCTCAGATGTTTGGCTCAGGTTATTTGTGTGGCTCCCTCAATGCTCCCCTTCATTCCTTATAAGAAGGATCGGGTGCCCTGCATCTGCCCTGGGGCTCCACAGCAGTTTCTTTGGTGGGATCATGAAGCAGGGTCTTCTCCAAAAGGCGACCGAGAGCTCACCAGCTGGTGTTAGGTACCTGTGAATCGTACCCCCCAGTGACGGGACCCAGTACGGTATCATATTGGCGTTGTCCAGCTGATCAACCCTGTCCAAGTACGGTGCTGGCGGACCAGGCTTCAGTTCATCTGCACCAATATTAATAATCCTCTGTCTTAACAGTGACCACATTTGTATGTCAGGGGATGAAGAGTATCCTGCTTAGTATTTGGGTAGAGTTATTGGCAAATTCCTATTGCCCTTCTTCTCTGAGATCCTTCACCTTCCCAGCAGCACCTCTCACAAAAACAGTTTGTGAAGTACTGGAGGGAAAACTTGGTTGCTGATCTTAGAAAAAGAAAAGTAGTTGTCTTTGAAACTACCTGGGCATTGCACTGGTGGGTGCCTCCGTGACAGGTGAAGCATCAAAAGATGAGCAGCTGATTGCTTCTTGGCTGTGGGGAATTTTTAGGGTCCAAGGGAATGTCACTTCTGTTCGGCTCTTTTCCGAGTGCCCTGGACCACAGCACAGCCACGCTGGGAAAATTCTCACCAGCTGTGGAGTTAGTCTCTCAACCATTTTTTCTCTTTCAATTTTGTCTGTAAGCATCTTAACCTCATTCCCTGCCCTTTCCTCCTCAAGTTTTTGTTCTGCTTTTGCCTTCCTCTTCTCTCCTCCAGTGTCTGCTGTGGAGATCACAACATAGTGCTCACCCTCCTCACTGGAGGGTGTCCAATGTGAAATCATCTAGAACATGCTAGTGGAGCTGGGCTAGAACATACTTAGCAGTTGCGTGGCTCTTGTTCAGTAGGATGGGTGGACTCTGAAGGCACATTTGAGCCTTTAGGAATTTGTATTCTATCCCAACGGTGCAGAAATCTATCCTTCTGTTTAAAGGAAACAACTCAAAAAAAAGGCATGTGCATATTTTGACTCTGGAAAATTATGGCAAATGGTTGGAAGAAAAATCATGTCACTGAGTTTTGGCTTTGTGATTAATGTGATCGGTGCCTGACAGAGAGCCCCCAATTCATCAAACCCATATTTTAGCTGTCTGCCATCTCCCTGGTACCAAATTTATCTAATTATATGAACATTGCACCGCAAATTAAGTGTAGTCTCATTTGTTGCTAACCATGGGGTCTTATTATCTGCCTGCTGCATTATGTCAAAGGTTTGTTTCCTGATTGTTCGATGCGACACAGCAGTGCATTCCCGTTTTTCACTGTTTTTGTTTGGCCTAATGAGAACATACGCTATTTTATCCTAACTGGAGGGAACTCATCTGTAAGGCTCTCTTGAGCAGGACCACCTGTGGGACCCTTTTCTTGAGAATAGCGATGGGAATATGGAAAACTCAAGTAATAAAAGACCCAGGTGCCAAGATGGGGACCTGAAAGACATGCTGCATTTTGGCTCACTGTTGTCAGTCGTTATGTCTCGATGATTTCCTTGTTAAGCAGCATGACAAATGGTTTTCAGGACTTGAGTCTTCTTCCAAATCACTGAATATTTACTATATACGTCCAGAAGCAGATCATATTGGTATTTCCTTGAAGCATACTTCTAGAGGCTTTTTTCAGGTGTCTCAGTGTTTCTCCAGTCATTAGGACAAACAACTTTTCTGTACAACCTCTGTTGTTTTTACTTACTTGGTGACACATTTTTTTGAGGTTTTGTCTTTTTTTCTTTTTTTTTTGGCATTAAGAACAATTTTGCAGAATCATGGTGCTTGTTTGGCTTCGCTAGAAAAATAAAGTATCTAATTGAGATGATCCCTGAGCTCTCTGCAGTGCAAACCAACGGGAATATTGTGGATTCAAGGTATCACCCTGGATTCTGATGCTTGTGAGTGTGTGGTCATACGGAGGATGAGGGGAGAGGCAGGATTGGAGACTGAAAGGATGTAATACAGAATGGAGTAAAACTGAATACGGGATGAAATCTATTCCAGGAGTGAAGAATTAGAGCAGAATAAATAAATGAAACTCTATTGGTATATATAAATTGTATGAAGCAGCACTTCCACAAAGCAACATTTGCTTAATATTAAGGTTGCAAACTACAGCACTCAAAAGCTAAGAAATAACAGAAAAATAACTTTGGAGATTCTGACTCATCTAGCACACCGTTGTGATAATGCATTAAATTACAGAGCCCCATACTGTTTCCAGGGATCCTTGCCTCTTCCACAGCACAGGATGGCCCAGGCTATGTGGAAGAGCGCTGGTGGGTGTTATATGCATTTTCTGCCTGCAGCTTGTAGTGATTTGTCAGAATTTCTCTCCGCACTGTTCATTGTAGCCAGATCATAGACCAGTGTTACCGGAGTGAAAGTCATCAGCCAGGGTGTTTCAGCAGGTTCAAAGCCGAACCAGACAAACTCACTTCTTCAGTTAGAACAGGTCCTTTTCTAACAAAGGGCACATTTCATATTTTAGTGACCTTCTTCACAAAAGCCTACTCCACTGGGGCCCAAGCTCTGCAATAACTCCCTCTGCTTTAAACCAAGGCGACTCTTAGCATCAGCTCTGCAAAATCAAGCCCTTGACTACAGAGGAAGTCTGCTGGCAGAGATGTCAGGTGGTTACTGATAGCTCCCTTCCACTCCCCACTTCTAGGTGTGCTTAGCTACTCTCAACTTTTTATTTTAAAGCACAACAAAAATAACTAAAAACTCCTTAGCTCAGCTTAAAAGTCCCTGCCAATGCAAGAGCCTTCAGGGCTAACCCTTGTGAACAGCATGCCTAGGCTTGACTCAGCAAGAAGCTTTTTAACAGTAGCTCCTAAACTGTGGTTAAAACCCATCAGGCATTACGCAGTGTAACAAACAAAAGCAGCCTTGTTTTTCTACAGACATCCTGGTGGTGTTTCAGGATGCAGTTCTGACATTATTTATTTACAAAATATTGTTGTTGCTCTTCTGCCCACACATAAAAATAGTAAAAAAAAACCCTGAGCTGATAGTTACAAATTCCATGGCTTTCGTGAGGACTGAATTGTCCCAAAGACCTAAATATAGAGAAGACTCCATCTCCATGATAATGTGGAGTTGCCCTTAATTTCCCTCTGGTAGGGATTTTATCTGGTTTAATCATGGATCTTCCTCCATTTCCCTGAGATCTTAATATATTACAGATTTTCCCTGATATTCAGCCTACACTTTTTTTCTTTATCTGATCCTGTTACCCCTCCTTGTTGAGGTTTGTTTTCTTTTTACTATGTTTAAAATTGCAGAATACCTTTTCAGGACCAGTTCCAATGTTTCCGAGCTGTTTAGGCGGGCAAGGTGACTATTAAAAAGACTGTGTCTCAAGTGTTTACAAATCTGCCAGATTTCAAATTGAACCCAAGATTTTCCGTGTTGGATATCTGTGTAAGGCTGGTTTTCTCTTTCCTTTGTTGTTTTTGTGAGATTCAGCCAAGGGAGGCCAAGTGGGGTTAAGGGAAAATATGTTGTTTAGCCATACAAAAAATAATCATCATCATCTTATAACTGTGCTTTGAGAAACTCCAGTGTCTCTCGCTTTAGATTTGGAATTTGCTATTGTGGCAGATGTGCCTTTTGCTGTTCCTACTTTTAAAAAAATGCACACAAAACCCCCTTCAGTTTTGCTGGATAGAAATCCTTTGAAAAATCACACTCAGTGAAGAGGTGTTGGAGTTTTGCAGCAAAATTTTCCGAGAGGCCCCGTGACTATGATTGCGCTCCAGCTGAGCCCCACCAGGGCTTCCCTGCCAGTGCTCCCCGTTTTCTGCTGGGGACTCTCGGTCGTCCCCTCCACCCAGGGGGGTTTGTGACCACAGCTGATGGCAGAGGGGAGCCAGTTGCATCGGAAGCTTGCAGAGCCGCCTTTGTGTGCTATCAGTGTGCATAAAGTGCCTTTGGTTAACCTCTGAGGGACACGGCCCTGGCGAGAGTGAAGCTTTGATCCCATCAGACGGTTTAGGATGGGACCCCAGGTAATGTTCAGTTCTGTAGCAAGGACGCCTCTCAGTTGAGCCGCAGAACGTACATGCCAATAAAACCTGTGTGTTTTCATATTTACTTTGCTACCGGAGTAGAAAATCTTTGGCACGGCGTGATTGATGGTACTGTGCTGCTTTGGAGATGGAGCGAACTCCCTCCGGAGTCAAAGCAAACAGCTGCTCAGAGAGACCTTCTTATGTGTTTTGCAAAGTTTTATGACTTTCACCAAATAGATACATTGCTCATTTGGGAAGCAGGTTTGGGGGCTCCCACATCCAATTTATTCTGTCCCCTTCTTTCCCACATGCTTCTTTTATTTATTTACGAAAATAAGAATGTGGAGTACGCGATGGTTTGCAGAGGCCGGTCCCCTCCAGAAGGCTGGTTGAAACTTCGCCCTGGTCTGTAATTACAAGGAGTGTGTTGCTTTTAGGTGGCTCTTTGGTAACCTACAGGAGGTAATTTGGGGGACTATCAATACCAATCTCACTGTAAAACTATGAGGATTAATAGTTGATGGTCACTTGATCTGCTTCCGGGAGACCACAGATTAAATACTGGGCTGCTGCTGCACTGTTTTGGGAGCTGGAAAAATTACTTTAATTCCATCTGTGCTTTAGTTTTCTCATCTCTAAAATGCCGTTATAGTATAATACCCTCCTGATGTTTTGAGAGCTAAAAAGAGTCAGGTGGTCTGTGACTCGTTCAGCTCCCCAAAAGGGGCTTGTGGCATGTTTTCAGGCATCAGGAAAGAAGTGCACAGCACTGCCTACCTGTGCAGAAGCTGAGAAGGTACATGCTGAACACCTTCTGACCTCAGTGGGAGGACAGGTTGATCAGGTCTTCTGAAAATCAGGCAGATATAATCCAAAACACTCATTAGGGTTAGAATATTTCTGTAGGTTTTTCCAATCTGATAAACTAGTCTACAGAAAAACAAAACAAACCCCCGGATTTCTTTTTTGAATCTTCTTAACAATTTTTAAGCTGTTCCTTAAATTCAGAAGATAGTTTCCTCTTGTGTGTTTAGTTAAACAGCCATCAGAATGCTTTAAAAAAACTCAAACCTGAAGTCCAGAGGCACCTGAAGGTGCATGGTTCTAGAGCCACTGAACTATGCAGTAAGATGCACATCAGACTTGGAAACATTTGGGTTGGATTTTCAGCGGCTGAATGCCGGTGGCGTTGCACTGGAGCGAGGGGCCTCTGTGAGCTCAGATGGAGCCATGCCCATTCGCACTCCGTGAAGGTCTGGACCATCGAGCTGCTGGTGTTGTGACACTACAACTTACTGAATTAAAAACTGCAGGTCTAATTTAGCCAGAATGCTGCCAGAAGTGTAAAAGCGGCTAGGAGCTTTTAGTATTGAGAACAAGAGCCTGATCTCTGAGGTCTTTTATGTAAACCTCTGGCATGTGTTCGTTTAACATGATGTCACTCTGTAATCCACCATTGCTTTTAAATGTCATTCTCAGGGCTTCATGTCAGCAAGTCTTAAGTGATAATCCCTTTGCTTACCTCACTTTATAGTAGATTAAAAGTGACTTTGTGCTTCCACCTTATCCACTGTTAAGCTTGAGCTTTAGGAAATATTTGTTTGAACTCTATTCTCCTGTTGCTTTCTGAAGAGTTTCTAGACAGAGTGTGGGTTTTTCAGAAGCTATCTCAACGGTATTGCCCATTCTCCTTTCAGCATCCTGTGGAAATGGATAACTGTTCAGCACCGATCTCCTGCCCTTTTAAACTCCAGTGTTACGAATTCGTTTCCCAAGTTTTCTCTGGGCTAAATGTGGATCACTGCCCCTCCAGCCCTCTCCTTTTTCTTAATCCTAAATAAATCCCCTCTCTAGATGATGTTTCACCTCTCACCAGCTTCTTACCCTCATGAGGACAAGGGATGATGACCTGTTGCAGTGTTTTGCTCCTGTGTAGCACTTTCTCCTGTACAGCACAGGGGTGTGCGGGTCCCCCTTTCTGGTCCAGGATCTCCTGTTTAAAATTTTGCTCAATGCTGTAGCAAATCCTTTCTCCATAGAAAAAGCTCTCCATGCAGTTCACCTTCCTAGTCCGCTCTCCTTTTTTTCTCTCCCTGAATTTCGCCCTTCTCCTCCTAGCACACCTCCTTGTGTAACACGTCCCTCCAGATACTTGCAGCATGTTGTCATATCCTTCCTCCCCACTCTGATGAACTGGCCAGGCTGCAGCCTGCAGCATATATTCCAGTATCAATCTGCTCAGCCTCCTCATTTTCACTGTGTTTCTCTGAAGTCCTTCCAGTGTGTGTGGAGATAAATGGACAAAACCCATCCATCCCATTGGCTTGTGAAATGAAGCCTGCGGCACATTACTTTTCAGGTGCTGGTTAATCTGGGTTCCCAGCTGCCAGTGGCCATGGGAAGCAAATAACACAAGGTGCTGAGAGATAAAAACTAATGGCAGGAATGCTGGCTTGTGATACTGGAAGAAAAATGTAGGATTTTTAATGTCCACACAGAGCGGAAATTTTAAAATCTCATCCAAAAGTTCCCCCCACGCAATAAAGAGCAGAGAAGTCAATTTATGCTGGAAGGATGAAGGACTGAGTCAACTCTGCTGGGATTAGAACATGTGGTTCAAGGGATCCTAGGTATTTTGTGTCTGCTTCTCAGACCACCCAGATGGCTGGGGGGAAAGGAAAAAAAAATAATACTAATAAAAAAAAGACCCTATTTGGCAGCACTGTGGATCTGCATACCCCTCCTGCAGCTGACGCCGTGCGCACACATCTGCACAAACCAAAGGGCAGAAATGGGTGCTGTTACTCTGGCAAATCTCAGACGTGCATAGCGCTCCTGCGGGAACCAGTGTGTTTAAGTGGCCTTTCTAGATCCCCGGCTTTGACACTAAACCACATATGTATGTTTTTCTTCTGTGTGCCAGACCATTTTGAAAATTTGTGATTTTACAAAATTTTCTGCCTTGGAGGCTTTTCATGCCTGTTCTTTTATGCTCCAACGTTGATATTAAATAGACAACTAACGGAGCTAAAGTTTAGAACGGTACTCAAGGATCGAATTTCAAAAAGTGCCTGTATGATTTCAGATCGTAAATCCCACTGTATTGAGTCTGGCTAACAACATTATTTTGAAAGTGGGTGTCGTGGGTTTCAAAATAATGTTGACCCTTAGGCTTGGCATGTCAAGTGCTGGTAATGCAGAGGCACGGTGGGTTTTTGGAACATGCTGGATCCCAGGTAATGTCTAACTCCCCCAAACTTTGTTGAAACTCAGGACCCCAAAACCAGCCCTAGTAAAGGAGTTAAGAACCTAAAAATTAAAAACATGTCTGGAATGGAGTTAAGAAATACAAACATGTTAGTGAGGTGGTTTGTGTGTGCTTGGAGTCCAGTGTACACATCCAGGTCTTACAGCTCCTGTAGGACCGATGGGGATGTTTTCTGCCCTGTCTCCTCTCTGTTGTAGGAGCAAGCACATGGCAAATCTTGTGGGAGGATGTGCTATGGAAAAACCATATTCAAGGTTTAGTTGATATCAGTTGGACAGACTCCACTTCAAGAGCAAGTTTACTGCATTCCCTGCGCTCACTTTATTGGCATGTATGGGGTTGGGTTTTGATGTAGCTGATAGTGAGACAGGAGATTGTGAGCCTTTTGATGATTTTTTTAAGCTGATACTTGGAGGGGAACACCTTACAGCATGGCAGGAGCCTGGGAGGTAAGAGCTATCCTTTCCCACTCCCTGAGCAGCAGAAGGACCTAAACCATGTTCTCCCTGCTTCAGAGGACCTACTGTTAGATTAAATGTGAGAGTTAGGCTCCACCACCACCTCCTGCCCTTTCTACGAGTGCAGCGGTGCGTCAGTGTTTCTTTAGTCCAGGTGGAGCCTCCTCACAGCAGAGCTATTTCTTCCTCATTTTATCTCTCTCTTACACCTCTCCCTACCCCACACACACGAAACCAAGTCAGTCATAACAGCGCCCGGGTGCAGTCAGGCATGCCTGAAAAAATGCGTTAGGGCTGTATGAAATGCAGTCACATTGAGCTTTTTTAGTTTAAGTCTCTCTGAGAAATAAATCCTTTAAGGGCCTTTGAAATATTTTCCCTCTGATCCTGTAAAGCATCCTGGAGAAGAATTTGTCTTTTTCCTCCTCTTGCCCCTTCATGAGAGGCTTTCCTAGCTTGGTTCTGGAGCTACTTACATGGCTTTTGATTTACAAATCAGCTGCAGGACATGTTACCTGCTGATTGAATGCTTCATCTGAAAGCCTCTTAAGATCCCACAGAGTAACCACACACCCCAAATTACCACTGGTAGAGGAAAGACTACCAGAGTGTGGTTGATACACTAAAAATAGGAAAGTTTCAAGCTTACAGCTGCATTAGGGCGATGTTCTTACATGTATATTCTTGTTTGAGGCTATTTGTCTTCACTTTGAGATAAAACACTTGATTTCATATGCTATCTTTCATCCCAACTCAAATGCAGTATGATATTTTTCAAGAGAAAATTGCATTGTAGATGACAAAAAGCAGGGTGTAGAAAGATAGGATGGTGAAGGAACCAAGATATTCAGTCATCAAATCAGTAAATGAAAGGAAGATCAATCTAATGTGGATTAGCAAAAAAGAAGACATGTTTGCAGAAGAAATTTGAAAAGAAATGATGAGTTGATGAGGCAAAGGAACATACAGAAAATTATCTAGGCTACAGAACTGGTTTTAAGTCTCTCCCTATTCAGGAAAACACCTAAGTATATGCTTAATTAGAAATACCTGCTTAGGTCTGTTGACTTCAGAGGAACTTAAATGCATGTTCGCATGCTGTCCTGGAGAGAGGTGTTCTTCTGAAGACACCATAAACCAGAAATGTTTACTGGATCCCACTTGTGTATTCCGGCTATAAAAATAATTTATATTAGAGATTTTTCATGTGACAATACAGACTTGGCAGTCAACTTCAGACCTGTTACAGTCATGAAGTATTTGTTGGTATCTTCATGAAGGGCTTCACTTCAGTAATTTTTCTTTAGATAATTTTGGCAAAGTAGAAGCTAAAGCCTAATGAAGAGGAACTACAGCTCTGTGGTTACTTCCACATAACATTGCTGTGAGTCCCGCATCATCACAGAAATAATGTCAAACAGGACAACTTGGAAGAGGTTAGTTCCAACTGCACCATGTGACAAAATGTCCTGGTGTTTTCGTCCTAGGAACAGCAAATTTTCAAGGAACTAACAATGCTTGAGGTGCTGTTTCAAGTAACTGATCACTGCTCAGGTAGGACAGTGTGGTGGTTCTACTTGTTTGAAGAAACCCTCAAGGTGCCAATGATGTTTTCTGTTCCTTGTAAGGAACAAAAAAGAGATTTTTTTTTTATGACACTTTATCCTGATGACAAGGTACATATTTTGTGATGGCATCTTGTGGGGGTCAGGGTATGAGAGTTAGTGTGTGGTAGGGACTAGGTCAGGAAGCATAACTCTATTATCTGTAGACCAGTGGGAAGGATTTTGCAGTGGGTTCCCAGGGGAGAAATCATATAAAAGTTATTTCTAGCTTTTCCCTTTCTTCCTAGTTGTCCAGCCCAACTGTTTCTCTGTAAGAAGTAATGCCAAGAACTGATGAAAAGCGAGGTATCTGCAAAGCTTTGTCCAGTACATTTGAACTCTTAAATAGTTATTACCTGTTTGTACATTATCTCCAGTTAGAAGTCTCTGAGGAGAGAAATTATCGTAGTGATCATTGTCAGCAGACCCCAAATCACTTTATTCACTTTAAAAAAATAGAAGACTTCCAAACTCCAAATAAATTTCCAGACAACTTTGAAAAACAAATCATACATGCATACATAACCAAACCAATTTTCAGGTTAGGTCATGAAAGTTCAAACCCTGCCTCAGGGCATGCAGCAATGAGATGACCAGAATGTACGAGATTAAAATAGAATTTAGTCAGGTTAGATATTTTACAGCCCATCTCTTTTTAAGAGTCCCACGGACCTTAACAGAGGACAAATGCACTGGACTTTGGGGCTTTAGAGGATGGGAATGATGGCTGATCCATATTCCTCACCAGAGCATCATCACATGGTGTTGCCTAATGAGTCAGAGGGAAAGACTCCCCCACCAACACCACTTCCTCCGTGTCCTGGGATTTTCTTTGCAAATCATTTATTCAAGGGCTTGGCTAAGTCTTGACCTCTCTTGGCATGTGAGATCTAAACCTGGTATGACTCCAGACTTCCCTCAACCGCGTCTGGTTTGAATCCTGTCAGTGCTGAGACAAGTGTTACCGCAAGAATGAGAAACTTTTTTTGAAAGGGTTGTTTGTTTGTTGTTTTAAGAGATGGCTTCTGCCAAATGTGAAGAAGGTAGGAGCGCTGTGAGCTGTAGCTTCTTTTCCTTCAGGTCCTGATGTGCTGATGGACCTCAGGATCCTATCAGCCTGATTTCTCCATGCTTGATCTCTGGGGAGCAGGGTTTGCCTTTCTGGGGAATTATGTGACAGTTCCTGATAAGGAGAGATGTTCAGCAGAGACTTGGGTTTGGTTTGCACACCGATGTCACATTGCTTCAGGTATGTCAAACTGGTGCAGCGGTATTGGATGAGTGACCTTTCCCAGGGGGACTCAGTGAGTAAATGACACAAACCAAAGGACAGAAAATTCCTCGAGGTGCTTTCCACTGAAGAGCAGATCATGCTTCCTCCCAATAATCCTGTACTAGATGCAGTGGTTTCCTATCCCTTCATTTGTTTTTTGATTATGTTGCCAAACTGGCCTTTATCCAGACCCTGGCTGCTGTGACTTATTTCATTGCTTTGCCATTCATAAACCGAACCCCAACCCTACCAACTCTGTGTTCATTGTTGGCTTTTTTCCCTGGCAGGGCAATTCAGTGATTCACACATTCACCGGCAAAATTGTTGCCATCTGTGACCTCCCAGTGCAGTAGGGATTTGTGTGTCCATGTGTTCATGTGTGTGCAGTCTCCATTACCAGTGCAAGGTCTCAATCTAATCTCTTTCTCCCGTTATCATCCTCAGTGGGTGAAACCTAGGCTGCAAGATAAATCTCCTTGCCCACAGTGCATTGTGGTCTGAACTCCCCCTGACTGCATTTGAGTTTCAGATGAAAGAGCCTCTGGAGTCTAGGAACAAATCTTTGAAAAAAAATGAAACTGGAGACTTTTAGAAGCTGTTCTTGAAGGCTGAAGGTAGAAGATAGAGATGGTGCAGCCAAGGAATCTGGCATTGTGGGGAGTGTCACAAGTGCTTGACGAACATGCCAGTAAAAAGCCAGTAGAATAGCATGAACTGCCTTTGTTGTTCATTTTTGGCTCATCAAACTTCTGTCCTGCTTCATTGAACAGCAGAATGAGATCTTTCAAGTGGAACTTGTATAATTAAAAGTTTATTTCCTACCCATAGGTCCTTACAACTCTTCTTGCACTTGCTCTGTCCCTCAGACACTCTATGACTGAGCTTAGAAGATGGCCTGTGCCTTCTTGTACTTTTTTTATTGGCTAGAAGCTCTTTTATAGGAGGCATGAATGGTTATATTAATCCCTACAGCATTCATAAGTACCAAATGTGTACTGCAGTGCTGGGTTAGAGTAATTATTTTGCCATCACATTATGAACAGTTTTAAAACTTGCACTGTAATGTGACACACATAAAGGGAATTGTTAATATTAGAAGTTCAGTTCTGGATAGTTGAATTTCCTTGGTTACTAATAACACTATGGACTATTTAAACCATAAAATATTTAAAAAATCCACTTCATTTTCACCTGTTATGTTTTTTGCTTATTTTAGCAAATCAAGCAATAGATACAACTGAAAAAAAAAAGAAAAAAACAAACCCAAAACACACAAAGTGCAGGACCCTAAGTCCTATTTTCAAAGTAAACTCCAAGCCAGAAGTATTTAGACATCAAAATCCCATCAGCAGCCTGCTCCCACAATGAATGTATGTAGGAGCTTACACCCCACTGATATGAACGTGGGCTGCAAAAGCTACCTGAAGGTGCAAAAAGATGACTGATGGGACTTTCAAAAGCTGCTACCACATGGAAAAGCTCACTGCTGGGATTTCAGCATAGCTTTGGTTTCCAGGGTTGGTTCGTTTGTCACTGTGTTGTCTAAACAGGTAAAATAATCCACTGCACCTGAGCAGTTCTGTTTTCTCATTTCCAGACCACAGTACAATGGCCCTGTGTTTGCCTTTTTCCAAAACTGGAGAGAAATGCTTAAGTGAAATTCTGTGCTGAATTATTAAAGCCATTGCAAATGTTTTCATTAAAATTTGAGTATGTTTAATATCTCTTCTCTTGAATTCTAAATAGAACCAATACTTGGTGACTTCATTACCCAGCAATATATCTTTTTTAGATTTTTACCTTACCTTATATTAGTAAAACGAGTGTATTTACATAGTTCCAACCTAAGCACATCCCTTTTTACTAAGTGCATCATTTAAAGGGCACACAATGTTAACACCTTTTGGCTCGCCTGAGACTTTATGTCATGCTACACACTGAATCCCTTAGTGAACTTTATCCTATGCAAAAAAAAATAAAAAATTTCTTTATCCTTCCTGATAAAATGTTAAAAAAAAAACAACCCACAGTTTTCTGTTATTTTTAAACTATCCCCAAAGCATACCTGCTTTCATTGAGGTTATATTCAGATTACCTAGAGTATCACCTCAGACAGACTTTGGCTGTTGTTGTGGAAAGTGATCTCTATATTGTGTGAGTTGAGCACCTGTAGTTGGCCATGCAAATACAGCAACCACCTCTTCCTTGGCTCTGCATGGTTGGGGAGCTTAGCAGAGTGACTAGAAATGGGGCTGTAGGCTTCATCCCTTTCTTCCCTTAGGTGCCATAACATGGCCATAAACTAGTGTTTGGTGAGATGCGAGAAAGGTGTTTTCTGAGGTTCGTGGAGTGATGAGGAACCTCCTGCTTCTGCTCCTGGTCCAGCAGTATGGACCATCACCAGAACTGTTAGCATAAGGAAGAGGTCTGGGGGCCTTTGCCAGCACTGATACTGTAAAAAAATTCCTGTTTTCAGGCAGTACCCCAAACTCGTCTGTGATTCCCTGGAAAAAGGAAGCTAAAGAGTAACTTTGCCTGTACCGTTGCTGCCTTTAGGAGAGAAATTGCCTCAGTGACTTGACGTCAACCTGGCGCTTTGGGGAATTAGATGTTACACCTAAGGATGAGTTGGGGTCATTTAAGGCTCAAATGAGGACTAGAAATACTGAATTGGCTATCTTTACCTAGCTGAGCCTAGTGCCCTGCTTTTGCCTGAGCTGAAGGACAGTTTGGGGCATCTAAAACTGGTGTGGGGCAGCATGCAGGCAGAAAGGCAGACGAGAGCGGTGGCCAGGTGAGGCAAGACAACAGCACAGACGTAATGACGAAGGTTCTGGAGGGTAGTGGCATGGTGATGAGCTGTGCTGTGCTCAGCCATCCTCTCCTGCCAGGCTAGCAAGTGCGGGACCCACTGGACCCCAACACAACCACAGCAGATGTACAAGGGCAAGCTCGTCGACCTCGAAATGCCGTGTGCGTGTGTGCCTCGCTCTCCAGCTAAGACGACAACAACTCTTTGAAATGTTTTTCTGCATTTGCATTTACAAAAGCTGGATAAGCCTTTTTTGAAAAAAAAAAAAATCTGATAAGTAGCAAGCAATTGAATTAACCAGTGTTGACTGTATTGCTGTCTCTTAACAAACTCCATCTGTATGGTCTCCCTTTGTAGACACAATTTTATAACTTAATTTCCCTACCAAAACATCAGTGTTTACTTAGTAAGAAATCTGTTCTTTGTCAGCTTAAAACAGTGATTTCTTTATTACCACTCTACGCAAGGAATGACAGCACAGAGTTGGCACTGGAGCAAGTCTGGTTGAGTCTACCGCGTTGTAATGGAAACAGGGTGAACCGAGGGTCAAGTATAATGGGATTTGTATACAGAAATGTGTCTGCATAAGGAATAGCTGCATGAGATAAGAGAATGAAAGATGAGGCCCTTTGCATGGCGGCGGGAGGGAGGTGTCACCATAGGTACACAGCGCTGCTGACATGGGAGACGGGGTTACCTCTACGCCGGCGTAGCGACGATGGCTCAATCAAGCGAGCATGCTCCAGCACTATCTGACGTCGGTGGGTGTTGGATGGGATGGGGCGGTTGTTGGGGATTACTCTGAGAATGTCTTGTATGTGATTTTTATTGATTTTGAGAAGCATAAGGTCAATGAGGGGTTTAAAAGCTATTACAGTCTCTGCCCTCCCTAAAAATTTTCCAGCAGTGTTGTTAAACACAGCACAGTGAATTTAGCCCAAATAACAAGAGGCTTGCAGGGTTTTTTTTGCTGTCTTTCACAGTACTGAAGGAGTTTTTTGTGATTCCCAAGGGTTTTGCAAACCACAGGTTGAAAAGCACTAGCATAAACTTTCAGCAGTAAACAGTTGGGCAACATCAGGTCCCTATTCCTTCCTTGATTAATATGGTATACTTCCCTGTGTCATTGGAACACTGGAAAAATATGAGGGTAGCTGTAGAGAATGACACCAATGGATCTGGTACCGAAAGGGTTTTGGAAGGAAGGCTTCTCAGGTGGTACGTGGACGAAGAAATAGAATATCTCATCCATGAGCTGATGATTTGAGTGGTGGGGGGAGCATCCCGACTCCTGGAGTGGTACAGCTCAGCAAACAGTGCTGGGGTTTTACCACAGGACTGGGCTGCTTTTTATTGCGTTTAGTTTCTCCTGCTATAGAGCCTTTCTTAATCTTACAATGCAGGCTAGAGCTGGTAGACAAATGTCAGTTGTGTATCAGAGTCAATTGTAGAGAAATTCAGCTTTCTCTGGATTATTTGTGTTCATCTTTTCCCTGTGGAAAATTAACTCCCAGTTGAATGTTTTCTAGATTTTAAAAAATACATGTTTCATTCTGATTAGCTTTCTTTCTAATGATTAAAAAAAAAAAGGAAAGTGATAGGTTAAAAAGAAGAAATTAAAATGGATGAGCTAACTTATTGTTAATTCTCTTATTTTGTACGGAAGACTACAGACATTTCCAAGAAAAAAGCTTGTTTGGAATAAAAAGACTTTTCTCCCTGCAGTCTTATCAGTGAAAAACTTTTACCTAGTTGTGCTCTTCACTGTATAATTGCTTGCTTTTCAGCATACTTGTAGCAAAGGAAAGGATGGTTAGATCAGCCAGCCTGCTGGATCAGATCTTACATTACATCTTGAGCTCTTTGAGTGCCATTAGCATTTCCTTTTAGAAGTGAAGAAATATTGACAGTTTGGTAGGTTATCTTGCATTTTACTGCACGTTAGGGCACTTCAAAGTCTTTATGCAGTGATGGGAACTGTCATGAAGTAGATGTGAAAAGGGCCTTTGGTCCAACTAAACCTGTCAGCAAGAAGATTTAGGGCAGATGGTTATTATTAGAAATCAATTTATTTATTATATATTGTTCAGGAATATTTCCCTTTGGAGGTTACTGTGAGTGCTGTTGCTGTTTAAAATGTGTCAAATGCCAGTAAAATTAATTCCTGCAGAAAACCCAGGGAGCCCCAGCCAAAAGCTTTGCTATTATAGGAACGCATGTCTTTTACTTCTTTGTGTTGCGACGCACTAGAGGCAGGTAGACACGCAGCATGTCTGGGGTGCATGTACGTGTGCGTGTGAGATGTGTTTCTCTGCGACTATCACAGTCTCCTCTACATACAGAGCTCCTCTGACTGCTGTGTCTAGAAAGGCTTTGCAGAGATCTGGGCTGTACCTGTTCCCATTTGTTTTTATTCCCCTTTGTTAACCATGGGTTTCTGGTTGCTTGCTGTTGGTTACAACAGTTTACTGCTGCTTAGAGCAAGCACAACATCTTTCTAAAGCCTGTGCTTCAGTAAAGAGGAGTAGGACATTTCAAGCTTTTTGTAATTAGTTGGGTGTAGGTTTTCCTTCCTTGGTGTCTTGTTTAGTTATAGGATTAGGACCTTGGATTATGGGAAAAGGACATTCCCAATAGAAAAGGAGTGTATTAGCAGCAACATTAAAGCTGGAAGACGCTGTCCTGGAACAAAGATTAATTTTCCATTCACCCCATGATTTACAGTACATTCCAACTAAGTGATTTGGCTATGGTCTTCTGGCATAACATTGTTTGCCCTTTCCTTGACATTTTGCATATAAAGAAAAGTTATGAGCTTCTTGGGCATTCAAGGTACCAGGAAATGCAGGAGTCTACCTAATTTGTTAACATGAAATTCTAGATGTCAGACATAGACTCTGTTAGTTAACGTTGGTTAGAGTAATGCTGCAGCCAGTTGATTATATTACAGTCATGATGAAGAGGAATGGTCCTTTTTTGCTTTTCTGGGATATGACGGGTATAGAGCCAAGGCAGATTTAAAATGTAATGAATGAATAAGCATTTTCTATGGTTTGCCTGACACTTCCATGAGCTCTACTGCTGTGGTGTTGCTGCCACTGACTTGCCCTCTCCACAACAGGCTAGTGCTGGTATAACATGGAAAAGGACTTTTCAGAAGTACCATAGGAACAGCCTTTTAAATGTTAAACCCCTCTGTAGCATTTTAACGTTGTTTTCTTTTAAGGGAGAAAAGCCCCCACCCAAATGTAGCATGGCAAAAAGACACTAGGCAGGGATCAAAAATTCAGATTTCCTCCCCACACGCATACACTTCCCATTTGTTTTCCCAAGCCCAGTGTCTTCACAGCTACAAGCAACATATTCACTTGAGAGTGCTAATATCCTCAATATGTATCCCAAGGGAAATCAATCAGATGCGGAGAAATGGCTGTGTCACATCTGACACATCTTTCCAACAGCCATTTTCCACATGCCCTCACCAGCACAGAATCCTCTCAGATCTCCCTCAGCTTCCTACTCAGCTCAGCCGTCAGGCTCTGGTCCACGTCCACACCTTTCTCCTCTCATTCCCCGCTGCTTCCCACCTTGCCTGCCCCCCGCCCCATCTGCAGTGCCACTGCCCAGCCCTCACCCCCTCCTTGCCCTGAGCCCACAGGGTTTCGACTCCCTAGATCTCGAATTTTGTGACTACTGGAATCAAGTTCTCGTGTCTGCTGGTTTCAACCTGAAGTTCACATGCCTCCAGGTTTGCATTGCTCCTTCGGTCTGTCGCTAAACTACCTTCACTGGCTCTTGCACTTTTATCCACGCTTTCTTTCATGCCTTTTCTCTCACTCTCCTTCCCTCTCTCCCCCTCTGCTACCTTCCTTGAAGTTCCCCTTCTTAAAATATCCTTCTTCTCTGAAGGCTTTCATCATTAATCTCTCAAGGAACTATCTTAGAGACTCATCTGCTGCGCTTTGATTTATTCGTTGTGGGGTTTTTTTGGCGGGTATCTCACAAGAACTGAGCCGGTCATCCTTCTGCCTCCATCGCTAAAGGAAAGCTTGTGTGAAAAGGTGGGCTTTCAGAACTTAAATTAAAAGATCATGTAAGTAAGATAATTGGATAAAAAAGGATATTAGGATCTGAAACAGAATGTTTACTTGCTTTGATGTGCTTTGGGAACATATGTCTGCACAGTGGGCTGTGTGGCTGATTAGGTATAAAACGACCCAAGAAAAAATCACCACTATTAAGCTGAAATCAAAGATCTCTCCTCAAGACACTAATTTGATTTGGGTTTGAAGGTCCCGTATCAACTCTAATTTCTGCCTTTGATGTCTTGCTTCTTTGTGTGTTGTATAATGGAGGGCAACCTTACTTATTAAAAATTTGCATTTTTCTTCCATTTTAAAAGCAAATATTGATATTGTTGTTGTTATTGTGTTGCAGTTGTGCTTACAAGTGTCAGGCAAAATTAGACTGGCATTATGGTAAATGCAGCATAAAGGCAATAAGAAACCGTATGTAGTTAAGAGAGTTTCTAGTTTGAGGGCCTCACAAATTCGTTCCCTCCAAATGATGTTGCCAACAACCTGTGAGCTTAGGAACATTGTTAACTTTTGGTGGACCTTAGACAGAAAAAACAATTTCAAGCCCTAAACCAAATTGCTTTTTATTTTATTGATTTAAAAAAAAGAATAATACACTTATATCACATGAAATTAAATATTTTGTTCCATTTGTTCTTGGTTTTAGGTATTTTCAATTTAGGATTGAAGTCAAATACGTTTGAAAATAGAATGATCTTTTGAAAAGAAAAATGAAAGATATTTAGCTTATGTTTTTTAATTTGGAAACACAAAAATCCTTTTTCTTACCTGGAGTAAGTATAGAAAATTGACCCTCCTACACAAGAAGTATCATCAAGTCTTAAATATGTTTTTCTAAGAAAAAAAAAATTGTGCTGAGAAATGACACCCACCTTATATGACAATACCGTTTCCACGGTGCAGGTGGAAAACAGAGGAATCAAAGAATTGGAGGCTGTTCTTGTTGCTCCTGCCATCAGTGGCAGAGTTTCCTTTCACTTCAGTGGTACAGGATCAGACTTTAAGGCGTGATTTTTAAAGGTATTTAGACAACTACCATTGCCAATGGATGCATGGTGGGATTTTTTTGTAGTGTCTACCTAAATCCTTCTCAAAGCAGTGCTCAAACCACAAATAAGGGATTTTATATTCAGAGACTTGTGTCTGCTGAGGCCTAAAGAAATTACCGCTGTTATCTGATCTGACATCTGTGACACTGGCCCTTTAATTTCTACAGTGGGAGAAATTACTCTTTCCTACTATTAAAACTCCAAACCTTGCAGTACACTTAGAACCCATCTTTTAGAAAAACATCTCGTTTTGCCCTAAAGTCTTTCAGCAGCACTGAATTTACCACTTCCCTCCATAAACCCATCTAACGGGAGCTTGCCCTCACTGTTAAAATATCTTTTTTTATTTTTCATGCTTTCCATGCCTCAAAGCCATTTTTGAGGGGAAAGGAGAAAACGGGAACTGCTCGAATTGTGCCCGTTATATTTCTGCAGAGAAGCTTTACCAATTTTTGTCCAGCTCCACAGCTTCTTCTTACAAGTGATTGCATTAATTGCCGAATTAGCAAAGGTGGCTCTGATTTTCTATAATGTTCACCTTTGTGGGTGTGGAAAAAGAAAGAAGATATTATTAACCCCAGTTTAGAGCTGAGAAAATACAGGAAAAAGAAATAAAATGAATTGTGCTGAACATCCTGGTGGGGAGGGGCTGGGAGTTAGCAGGGATATCTCCTGGGTCCCCATCCTGATCTCTTCCTAGTGGGACACATAAACTGTCATCTTCGAGTTGATAGCCCTATATTTGAGCATTGGGTCACTTTACTGGATAATTATCAACTTGTTGCAGTGCCAGGAGAGCTGGGAAGCGGGAGTGATTCCCTGTCGCCTCATTACCAGGCTGCCCCACACTCCCTGGCAGTGGCTGGGGGGGGGAGAGGCGGCTGCAAGGCAGCTCCGTGCCGCTGCTCCCGGAGCATCCTCTGCTCTCTGAGCTGAAAAAAAAATGGGAGGAGGGGAAACCTTTGTGAATGATCAAATGCCATGTGAATTCGATAGTTGTGGCCCAGGTTTGACCTCTGAAAGGTACCTTGTTTTGAAGGACCTCATGGGGTTTAATTCTGAGGGTACCGCACAAGTGTTGTGACCTCTCGCCCTTCCTGTTGTAAGGGACTTTAAATCAGAAATAAACAGAGGTGAAGTTGAGGGGCTGGAGAGAGCTGTTTAGACTGAATCATTTAGCATGAATCCTGGGGCATTTTAGGTTTCCTGCTGGATACAGCTTTGGCATCCCAAAGAGTATCTGTCATGAGCACAGTCCCTTTTTTGGGCATCCATACAGCTCTCCTCCATCTTGTGCAGACTTTGGGTGGTGTTCTGGGTACGCAGGACTTGAAAAAAAACAGGCCAGGAAGTTTTATTTAAAACAAAACAAAAACAAGGATTTTTACGTGGGATCTAGGCGGGATTGTTAAGTTTAAAAGCTTTTTTTCTCGTAGCAGAACTCTACCAGGCTATGCTAGCCCTCCCCATAAGCAGCTCTGTTCCTAGCTTCCATCTCTGTGTAGCAGCTATGCAGTACTTTATTGTATGGCAAAACAATTGCATGTAAGTGTCCATATTCCATTAAGCATATGGAAAAGTATTCAGCCCTTTGTTTTCTGCTGAATGAATATATTTGGCACATAAGTATTAATTTAGACTAGTCATGGGACATTAGTGCTGGTTAATTGTCCCCATTTTTCTGGGTTTTATATAACCAATGGGGATTATTTCAGAAATGTGCAACATTTTTAACTGTTGCATTCATTGCTGGGTGCCCATTGCAGACACACCAGACTTGCATGCAGCAATGGGGGTGTGGTGCTACGTCTCCACCATACAAGATTTTGGGATTGCTGGTGCATGACTGCAGGGGGAGAGCAGGATGAGAAAAAGTCACCCCAAGGCCTTGTTCATAGCCACCAGCACTGGTTTTGCTCAGTCCTTGAGGGGCTTCCTTTCCCTGGAGCCCAGCTCCTCACATATGGTGCTGCTCCCCCACCACTGGACCACGAAGATCCTCTCTCAGCGCTGTGTCCAGCTGCGATGCATGGAGTGGAGCACACACACACCTCCTGTGAGCAGCAGCATTGGGGACAAGTGCCTGCCAGGCTCCGAGAAACACACAGGGACATGCTGGTACACCTCACAGAAAACCACAGGTTGAATTTTTTTGCCTTGCTTTCCAAAGAAAAACTACCAGCTCCTTACCCCAGCCTTTGGGATGAGATTGTGGAGCTTCAGACAAGCTGGTGCTCCTTTCAGCAAAACCCAGGTGGAAGGAAAGTTAAGTAGATATCTTTTCCCCGGTGAAGGACAGTCAAGGAGTGACCAGCCCCTGGGAAACCAGCAAAAATCTCATAGTGACCCACCAACAGTGTGTGTCACATCTCGCATGCAGGTAGCTCTCCTTATGCTGGTTGTGCTCCCCCACTGTTGCATGTATCCACCACCCCAGGGTCCTGCTCTGCAGGCAGCTGGAGCTGGGTAAATAGCGTAAGGGTTTCTGCTCTCCAAGGATGGTTATCCACTACACCAGCGAAGACCTGCTCTGTAAAGCCTTCAGCAACATGCATGCCGCCAGCATTACCGTGACGCCCTGCAGCCCTTGGATGGGGTCAGGTAATGACTCCCCCACCTCAGTGTCTCCCTCTGTTAGAGAGTGGGGAAGGGAGAGCCTCTCCTGGGTGGGGAAGAAAATGAATCTGGGCTCGTGTGCTTCGTCAGAGATGCAAATTGCTCTACAAGTCCTGAGCATTAATTATAGAACCTGGGCTTCTCACTGGAGCCACAGGGAAAACAAACCCCTGGCTCCCATTAAATTTAATGGTGTTTGGACACCCAATTCCCTTAGCCTATTTGAAAAGCAAAATCCCACTTTCTTCAGAAATATCCCGTGACAGACAGAGAGATTTTTACAGCGTCAGCTTCAGCAGAGCCAGGAGCTCTCCCCCAGGCACTGGGGTGTTTTCCTAGTGCCATTCACAGGGAGGGAGCAGGGGGTGATGTACGGATAGCGGAGGTCTGGGCAGGGAGCTCTACAGATGCATTGAGAAACTCAGCTCTAGCACTGTAGCATCATTGCATGGGCTGGTTCACTGCACCAAACTGGAACTTGACTCACTGCAGGGTTCAGGGTGTGGGGAGGGGGAGCCCTGCTTGCCCGGGAGGTGAGCTGGGTGTAGGGACAGAACCGTCTTCCTCCAGCATCACTTCATGTCTCCACCATTTAAGCTACTACCTCTAAAAAGCAGAGTGCCGATGCATGGCACAATCTGGGGCTTGGGGATTTAAATGAGAAACAATGCCAGGGCACAAGTGGAAATAACGGGGGAAAAATCAAACGTTGGGGAGTTAGGAGCGGAGGATCCCTCTGGCTGAGTGAACTCGGGACATTCTGCGCCATGGGATGGTGCTTTGCTAGAATTGCATGTGTTACAAGCGTTAGATGTGATCCCTGTCTGGGAGGGCTCACAGGAGCCAGAGCTGGCTGGGAGTACGGCTGTCCTAGCCCATAGACAGGGACATGTGGCAAGGAGAGGCTTTAAGCAGAGCTCTAAGGAGAAGCCTGCTCTCCACCCGGTCTTTGCACACATGGTCAGCCTCACGTTGAAGCACCGCCCAGGTCTCCAGCTGCATGCATTTTGGGTGAATTCTTGATCTTTTTCCCAGTGTTACCTTTTTGGCCAGGGTGGAGTTTTCCTGTTCTGAGGGACTCCAGTATTTCTGCTCAATTTAGCACAGAAAAAAATGAACAGCAAACCCTTCATATTGTTATACACGTTTTAGAAGTTGGCCTCACAGTTTGATCAGCGGAGGCTCCAAAGGCTCGTAAACCTGGTAATACATAGTTTCAGGCCTGCATCAAAGAAGTTCACAACCCTTTTGGGAGAAGCTGTGAGTACTGATGAAAGAGGGAACTTATTGTATATGTAAGAAAACTTCTTTCATGGCTTATGTATTAAGGCAGGCTCTGTGGCCCAGGGAAGATTGGGGCTGCTTTTAATTTACATCCCCCCTCACTTATATTAAGTCTTCGTCAGAAGAAAAATTAGTCAGATGTTTTCTTAATGACATCATTTTTTTTTAATCCAGTTTCATTTTTTCCAGATGAGGCGGTGGAGATTATTAGAAATGAATTGAAACTAAATCTGGAACAGAGACTTTGATTCACTTCTCCCTCCTCCCCGGTAGAAATAAATTGGTCGGCTCCGTGCTCGGCTGCCTTTATTAGCAGCCTCGACAGAAACCAGCCCCGGCGGCCTCAGCTGCAGCTTTCCCGAGCTTGCTGCCGCCGCAGCTGATGTCATGGCGAGAAGCACCGGAGAGCGACTCGGGAGGGACTTCGGTCGCCCCATAATTTTGGTAACAAAATGCCATAGCCATGCAGGTGGGGAGGTTATGAGGTCTGAAATAGCCATGCCGTCATAAGTTTGTTTTTCAGTGCTGTAAAAGAAAACAGGCTCCATGCTGGTGGGTGTTCCTCCAGCGAAACGCCGGTCTTGGTCGGATGAGCGTGTGTGCGTGCCGGTGGCAGCGCATCTCTGCAAATCCTTTATATCTGATAGGTTTTCACTGCCTTGTATTTCACACCAGTGAGCCACAGAGTGTATTGCTACAGGAAAGTACTTTGAACTATAAATATTTTAAAAGGTATTTAATTTACTACCCATCAGCAGAAAGTGTTCGAAAAGCCACAAGGTTTACTAATTTATCAGAAAGACAGAGAAACACACGGAAGATCAAACAAAGACAAACATGCTCGTAAACTGCTGAATAAGTCTGCAAAGCTTATATTACATTTCTGTGTGGTTTTGTTGATATGCAAGTATTACAAATAAATTAAAATGCACCTGAACTGTTGATAAGGCAGGGTGGGACCACGATCCTGAGGTGCAGGTGGCATGTCTCAACTGCTCAGACCCTCGTGTTTGTGGTTGTCTGTGCATGGAGGGATGGATCTTACATGCACTCGCTAATAGCATATTTAAATATTTTTGTGGAAGGACCTTTGTAATACTGTCCTGTAGCTCACCTCACATCCCAGATGCCTGACCTCTGATACCCCAGATCCCCATGGTCTCCAATGCCCGGGATGCAGCCCCAAGGGGTGCACATCCATCTCCCTCAGCTTTGCAAAGCACCCAGCCGGGGACAAACACCATCCCTGCCATGACCTGCCTCTCCACCCCAGCTCTACTTCCAGCAGTCTGTGAGCACAGAGAGAGCTAATGCAAAGCAGATTTTGCTCTTTCCTTTTGCCTAATGATGGCTCTGCCTCTTTTGGTGTCTAGCTCAGATTTTCTGCTTATCAGGTCAGGGTGTGTAACTTATCCTCCCCTGCTTACACTCACTGTGGTTTGTCTAAGAGGCTGGAGGGTGCAGTAGGAGACATGTCTGGGAGATGTCCGCACACTTTCTCTTCCATCTTTGCTCACCCTGAGAAAACTGCTTGAATGCCAAAACATGCCTGTGACTTTTTTTGTTTTTGTTTTTGTTACCTGCTGAATCCCTCAGCATTTACTGACTTCTTTCTCAGGTAACACTTGGCCTGAGGAAGATCTGAGGTATTTAACAGTGGTGGCCTCCAGAAACCATGCAATAAAACCTCTCCTGAACTTTTGCCCTCTGAACCATACCTCCCACCTGTCAAGGAGGTTTGTGCAAGCCATGATGGACACAGGCAGGGAGGGCTGCTCTGCCAGCACTGGCCAAGCTGTGTGTGCTGGACCAAGCAGAGCAGGTCACCTCCAGATCGTATAAGTACTCCTTGTGTCTTTTGCATCCTTTCATAGGCAGCCTTGTCTGGGGCTTTGTCTGCACGGGGCAGCACCAAACAGCTGGATACCCAGGGGCACCGAGGAGCTTGCAAACCCTGGGTTCAGCTCGAACATCTTCCTGTAGCCAGCCTCCCCATGCAAGGAGACGGGGTGAAATCCATCCTACAGGTGCAGGTGGTGCCTGAAGCATCTTGTGCCCCTTTTCAAGGCAGCCACTCTGGGGTGAGCCACCTTGCACAAATACACATTTAGTGCAATGAGGGTGGGGGTCCATGCTCTAGAAGCTTGCTCTAGCTTCAGACCCCACGTATGCCAAGAGGGGCATTTTTTCTCACCATGTCCTCAACCTCCTCCCTCATGGGCAAAGACAGTGGAGTGGGAGGGAGAAGGGCAGCAGGCAGCCATGCCTGCTCTGGGGAGGAGATGTGAGTGACAGTGTGTCTCTGTTTCCTTCCCAGGCCTCCTCCCCTGAGCGGCAGCCCCGTCATCTCCGACATCTCCCTCATCCGCCTGTCTCCTCACCCCACCGGGCCCGGTGAGTCGCCCTTCAGCCCGCCGCACCCCTACGTGGCACCCCACATGGAGCACTACCTCCGCTCCGTCCACGGCAGCCCCACGCTCTCCGTCATCTCTGCTGCCAGGGGCCTCAGCCCTGCCGACGGTAAGACGCTGTCCTGCTGGTAATGCAGCGATTTTGTAGCTCACCAGCACTGAAGTTCCCTAAAACCCAAGGATTTACAGCTGCAAAGGCTCTGCAGCTGCTCCCTGAAGTGGGAGAGCTGTCTCTTTCTTTTTGTGGTGGGTTTTTTTTTTCTCCTCCTTTAACTACACATTTGTTTTGCATCATTGCACTGAGAAAGCAGAGCGTGAGAATAGCTATTACCACTGGATCATATTATAAATATTTTGCTTAAAGTACGTTCCTTTCTGCAGCGCTCTCGGCTCTCTTACAAGCTTTGCCACTCCTATGTCTCTGCCGGGAGTCCTGCTTCCCCCAGAGAGGGTCACAGTCCCTCCGGCTGCCTGGCCTGGCTGGGACTGACGTTGCAGAGATGAGGCAATGCCGACTGGGTCGTCCCCTGTTGGATTTATGTCTCGGGGCAGGATGGCTCCCAGATGAAGGAGAGGAGCCATGCTTTCTTCCTCTCTACTCCTGAGCAGCCCTGCAGCAGCTTTCGGGGAAGGCGAGGACGTGTGGGAAGCTGGCACAGGGTACCCATGGAGGTGGTGATGCTCTCCGAGCCCCAGCAGACCCCATGTCAGGGAGCTGGGGACAAAAACAAACAAGCGGGGAAAGGGGAAAATGCACAACTCTGCTTTCACTTGGGGAGGTGCAAGTCGTAACTTACTTCATCACAATTGCTTCATTACACGATTGCAGGCAGCTGGCTCAGTGCCCAGGGAGCAGACAGGGTTTGGGGACGTGGCCTCTGCCCCCCCAGCAGACCCCCAGCATCTCTCAGCTCCAAGTTGCTGTGGGACCAAGCAGCCCTTCTCCACCACAAAGAGAAGCACGCCAGAGAGCAACAAGGCCCCAGCTTAGTGTCTGGCAGCATAAAGCTATCTTCTGTGGCTAAAAAAAACATCTCTAGGGTGATGGGGAGATGCATGTGCCTTCTTCCCTCCCCCAAAACGTCATCTGAACTCCCAGCCGCCCACCACAGAGAGGTTTGATGGCCGCCGTGCGTGTGCTCTGTCCCATCCTCCCCTTCCAAAGCCAGTTTTGTTATCTGCTATGAAAAAAAAAAAAAGGCAATATGTTTTGGGTTACTTTTCTTTTCCTTTTCTTCTTCTTTTTTTTTTTCTTTTTTTTTTTTAAGGCAGTGGTAAATAAGTTAATGGGGCAAGCGGGTGGGGAGGCAGGTTTGAAAAATTACAGCTGGGAGAAAGTGAGCGTAATTGGCTTTGGCAGCCAAAATGGTTTTATGCTGCCAGACACTAAACCTAGCTCTATGCATTAGACCTTGGCTTTAATTTCCTTGCGCTGCTATCGGGAACTGGGCTGCATTTGTCTTTCCTTTCTAATAGGCAGGGATGTTAATGCTGACAGGGTTACTGCTGCTGGCGGGCTGGGCCCTCTCCCCCCTCCCCGGGGTGCCGGCTGCGTCCGAACGGGAGGATTATTAGAAGGGGGAATGAGAGATTGTTTATAAATTTGCGGAAATGGAGGAATGCAGAGGCCCCAGCTTAGTTTCTTTTGTCTGCAGAAGCACGCCCAAGCGCACGTCACGAGAGCCCTACGCGGAGCCGTGCGGCCAGGGCTGGCGGGGGTGCGGGGGGAGACAGGGCTGCCAACGTCAGCGGCGAGGTCTAACGTTGCGGTGTGAACCTTCTCCCCATGTTTTTCTCCTCGTCTGCTGCTCCAATAGTGGCTCACGAGCACCTGAAGGAGCGAGGTCTCTTCGGGCTGCCCCCACCGCCACCGGGAGCCAACCCCGCTGACTACTACCACCAAATGACGATGATGGCCGGCCACCCGAACCCCTACGGGGACCTCCTGATGCAGAGCGGGGGAGCAGCCAGCACAGCCCACCTCCACGATTACCTCAGCCCCGTCGATGGTGAGTAGCAGCCCGGGTCTTCCCCGGCGTGGATGAAACTTTGGGGCAGATGAATGGGGCTGTCCTCCAGGTGGAGGTTGCTGTACATGGTCACTCTGTCCTACTGAAACCAATGGGTGCTGCACTATAATTTTTAGCTTAAAAGGTCGCCTTGTTCCATATATATGTATGAAATATATATAATTTAAAATACATACGTTGTGCCTTCTGGGAGGACGGGGTGGCTGCTGCTTGGGTAGGAGATGGGCTGGTCCAGCATCCTGCTGCTTTGGCCAGGGGTGACCACAGCGTGCCTGGGGATGAGCTCCATCCCCGGCTCCCCATCCCACCCTGTGTTTAGCCTGGCTGGTGTCTGGGGCAAAGGCTGGCCATTCCCACGCATAGCTGTGCTCAGCGCGATGGATGTCTCGTCTTCGTTCGGATCTCTCAGGTCCCGAAGGAGAAGAAATATGTTAACGGGGAGCCACAGTGGAGAGGACATATTAGTACTTCACGGTAGAAAAAAAATTGCAAGAATGTGATATTTATGTTAGTATCAGGCATTATAAGCCCAGAAAGTTCTGGCCCCTGGCTAAATGAAGAGGAAATAAATTTGTGTTAGGTGCTACAGTGCTGAGCCACCCCGTGGCCTGACCGCTGCCCCTCACCCCTCTGGTGAGACGGGTAAAATCTACATGGAAACATATCTGAGGCCCAAGTGATTTTTAGAGCCGTTAGAAATTTTTTACCTTTCACTTCATGGCACATCTTGTAAGAACTGGGGTTGTGCAGATATTATAGAGGGCAGTTTGGGGATTATTTCTGCTGCAAGAAAGAGAAGTCTTGGCTCAACTTTTAGATCCTGTCTTCTGTTTCCTGGGCTGCCTTTGGATTTGCCTGTGGACCATTATAATTTTTGGAGTGGAGATCTGCATCGTTTCACTACCGCTTCAAAGTTTCTGTTGTTGAGCTTTTAAGATGAAAGACTTTGTGGTCTTGCTGCTTCGTAAAGTGACTGCTTTAGAATGATAAAAGCTGCTCTGGCTGCTCAGTGATAGGGGGTTATAGATATTTCTAATGAAAAAACAATTTCTCGTCTGCAGTTGCTGTGGAAGTTTTACATCAATAGTCATTTTCTGCTGCGGATTCATAGATTGATCGGCAACCTGGTTCCCAGTCTGAAAGGGATAGCACATGCTCCTTGGTGCCATCCTGCCTCTAGCATCCAAAATATATTCTGGGCTTCTCTGCTACAAAGCATCTGGTCAGTAAGTCTGCTCCCTGTCTTCCTTCCAAAGGGTTAGTGTCTGTGGTTGTAGCAGACGGGTGCAAACCGGCCCTGCCAAGTTCTCCTCAGGCTCATGAACAAGGCTCCTTCCTCCTTGCCTCCTTATTAGTCCATCTCTGACCAGCGGTGCCTCACTGAAGCTCCAGATAAACAGCCAGCAAGGGAAGCAAACACAACTGTTTTCATGCTAGCACAGGCTGACTCTCGGCACACCAAGATTCTCATCCTCTGGGTCGCTGAAGATCAGTCTTTATCTGAAGATGTCTGAGATACTCCCCTTGGCAGAAGCTTCCCTTACAGCTTGCCTTCTCCTGAAAATGGCTCTAGAGTGAATCACATATCAAAGGTCCCAGCTTCATGCAGACAAGTTCGTAAGCGTTATTGACTGCAAAGCCAGGGCTCATAAAGCATTTATTTTGCTCTTTCCACAAAGCTTTGTTGATGAGTAACTGGAAAGATTTTTCTGGGCCTTCACGTGCTCTGAGAGAGATGAAAACTTTCAAATGTCATAAGGATGTGACATGAGACACCAGAAGTCTACTTTTAAAAACAGTGTAAAAAAGGAGCAGCAGCCCAGTGCCAGTCTCTGGTCAACGTGTTTGCGTTTATCTGTTAGCTAGAAAGAAAAGAGGATTGTGTATTATTGAGACAGAGACTAAAATGGATGGCTCTGAAATGCTGGCTGAGGAACCAGAGTCTTCCTCTCTTTTTAGAAAGTTATTTCAAAAATTTAAATCAGCGTCGACTAAGTAAATAGTTGAACAGATAATTTCATAAATCACCCTCTTATGCTGCTTTTCTGAGACAGGAATATCAGTAGCATGCATAAAACCCCAGTGAGTCGCCACCTCTTAGCATCTTTCATTCAGAGCGCCCTTTTCTTCCCAGAGAGCCCCAGAACATAAGAACTTCAAGAAATAGTTAGCTGAAAATGCAGGTAGCTCTTGTTAAACCACACAAAGCACCATCAGGCATCTGTGGTAACACTGGCACCTGCAAAAGCAAAAAAAAGCAGACAGCACATATTAAAACCTGCCTGCTCAGTGTCACATCACCTCCAAATATCTACACGTCTCTGGGAGCCCTCGACACTGGGTATGGTGTTCTTCCGCAGATGCATACCTGGGCTCTTCTGGTTGCTGTAATTACATTTCTTGGAGAATTTCTCAATACCTTAGTGTTTGTTGGTGTTTTTTAATCCTATTAGGTGTGTAGGGTCAGGAGAAGTGATAAGACATAAGTGTCAGCTGGAGCTTGTTGGTACTGACCATGTGTCAGGTCTGCTGAGTGTTTGAATGGTGGCTGAGCCGGGGTGCTCCAGAGCTGCATCTCTTTAGCAGGGTTACCACTCTGCAGCTAGAAGTAGTTCAACTACTAAAGTAGACCAAATTTAAGTTTTATGCAGCAGACTGCTAGGGTCTTCAGGCTGGTTCCTGTGGAGATTAAATAACCCTTCAGGTGGCTGTCCTGTTTCATTCTGTCATCCAAACAGGGACTCTAAATCCAAAGTGGAGTTTGAATCCAGGCTTAAATCCATTTTCTGAAAAGCCTGCACTTTCAAATCAAAACTTAACTGCTCTCCAATATCACAATATCACTGGTGGGGCACTTTTGAGGATAATTTATAGGATCTGTTCACCAGAACAAAACAATATTCTGTGTAATATTTTGCATTTCTATTCTAGAAGTGGGTGTCACATGGTAGATTATTCCAGGTGACAGTGGTTGCACAAGAGCATCCCTGGGGCAGTAAAGACTGTCGGGGAGCACAGATGAGCCTGAAGATGACTATAGCTTTCTGAGCATGTTTAATATATCCAACTTCTTTTTTTTCCTAAGCACAAGGGCTCCTGTGGTTACCCTCAGCTCTTCAGGAGTTGCCATATGGTTCTAAGAGGAACATGTCCAGACTGACTCGATGCTTGTACTCTTATAGCCCTGTATATCAGAAGATCTGTACAAAGCAAAGCTACTTCATCACTGGAGACCTCGAAGAGAAAGGAGATCAAATGATCTGTGAGCAGAGCAGTGGCAGCTCTAGGAACAAGATTCAGATCTTCAGAATAAGACTCTTATAGCCAGGGTGGGAAAGAGAGATCATCTTTAAATCCATCACTTCTGTTTGCACAGTGTCAAAAGTGTGACTGGGTTGTCCATGCTGAGTCAGGCAATGGGGTAAAAACATCCTGAGTTCAACTCACACCCAAGAAGCACTGCACAGAGTGGGTCAATGTTTGAGCAGTTTTACAGTTACCGACAGCAGGGATGACCCTGTAGTGCTGTTGTGACATTTCATCCAGTTCTGGAGCTAGAGGGGGGATCCCTGCCCTGTTTACCTTGCTTCCTGGTGCATGGCAGTCACAAATATCTTGACTCACAACCAGCAGTTTAACTGGGAAAAGGCTTTGTTCAGCCCAGCATAGCCAACAAGCCAGCAGCTGGCACAGTTGCCTGCGATGTGGGCAAATCATCAAGCAGAACTTTATTTCCCCAAGTCAAACAGTGATTCAGCTTCTCTGGCCTCTTTTAGTCAGTGTTGTTGGAGCCTTTCTACTCCAAGTGAATGATTTAATAGCCATGGGGGTAAGGAGCGGGGCTGGAAGTGAAGCCCAGTGGTTACTGCAGTCAGCAGGCATGTGTGTGTGCGAGGTGAGCTCAGGACTCTCCTTCAGCAGGTTTATGCAAAGCAAGTGCTCTGTCAGGATGGACAGATAGAGCCCAGCCTCACAGTGACCTAAGAAAGAAGTGCTTTGCCTGGGGCTTGAAGGACCAGACACTCGGGGTCTGCAGGCTGGGTATCCTGGATTGAAGATGACTTCCCAAATGAGCCAGCTGTTGGTTGCTCTGGGCAGACAGCACGCCCTGTAGTTGCTTCCTTAAAAAACTCTGAAAGATCTTTCCTTTTTTTTTGTTTTGTTTGTTTTCTTTGTCCCAGAACAGAATGGAAACTTGCTGAAATCTCAGAAAAGGTTCAGAGAATGGGAAACAATTTCCCACCCATTTCTAGCCAGCAATGCTGTTTTCCTCCCCAGAAAAATATGTGCAGAAGAGAGAAAAAGTCCCAGAGCATCCCATAAGCGCTCTGTCTGGAATCCTGCTGCACTCTGGTTTCTAAAGAATTCAATTTACATATGCAAGTTGGGTCGTCTAAACAGTTACCTTGTGGATTGGGAGTAGAAGAATGCAGCCTTGTCTTTCAGCGAGGATTTGAGGGAAGCATTAATATTCCTTGAACTGTAAAGTTGATCGGCCCCTGGGAGGGAAGAAAGAAGGGTCCCAGGACAGCGTCTGGTGCCAGAACAAATGTCCAGCATCTGCTGCAGTCTAAGTAAGACTTGTGTTGCCGCTGCAGAAGGGGAGAGGGCAATAAGGAACTGGTTATGTGAAGAGTGTTTGTAGTTTATTGCTGCTGCTTATTGATTAAGGGATCATCCCGTGTTTTCATGCTGCCCTTGGATTTAAACTGGCGATGGGAAGAGAAGGCTATTTCTGTATGCTTTGGGTGGAGTTTTCTTGATGAGCAGCCAGGAAGAGGGACCATTTTGATAACACTGTGTTTATCCCAGGGCTGGGGGATGCAGGAGAAGTGGTGGTTCTGGCTGTGTTCTCAGTGAAGAGGGGGTGAGCCATCTGCAGCCCACGTGCCTTAGGTGCTCAGCCATTTGGAAGCAGATTCTCCCAATGTCCCTCTGCTGTCATGATCATGGCAACATTCTGGTCTGTAAAGAGATGCTGGAGATTTCCTTTCCATGAAGGAGCTCCCACAGAGTGCTTGGCATTCCCTTTCAGGAGGGCTTTGCTGCCACTATTTCGAATGCAATATGGAGATCTGAAATCTCCCTCCAGGAAAACCATCTCTTTTAATATCCCTCTGATGGACCACAGCCACGGCGAGTGGTTGGAGCAGGAACCTCTGCTCCCGCATCCCGCATGAGCCCCGCAGGGTCTGATCCTGATCTGGCATGACAGTGCTGGGAATGGCCGCGGGAGTCAGGCCACAGGCTGACATACGTGTTAAAATGAGAGGATGACCATTTGTTTCATCACTGGCCTGTTGTGGATAAATCTAGACTGGGGAAGAAAATCCCAGTTTCTGAGCAACCTGTGGATGTGCTAATTTGCCGACCCTGTAGAAAACTACTAACAAAACATTCACCTTTTTAGTAAGAAATTTGTACTTTCATCCCAGATCTAGGCTGTCTGGAGGACCGGGCTGGGACATTTGTCAGACATGGCCAGTGTCACTTAAAAATTCAGCATTGAATTCTTGCTAGTTTAGAAATGGCATATTTAAACCCCTCCAGGAGAGAAATGGCTTTCAGTTGTGAGCTGTGACATCTAAATTTACCCTGCAAAGATAATGCTACTGTGAAGTCAAGCTCTTTCTGCTGAAAAGTTTTTCCATGCAGTTTTAAAATGTTTTTTAAAATGCATGGGTTATTTTTATTCTCTAGCATGTAGAGCTGACCCTGTGACAGTCAGTGTATCTGGGTCTGTGTATGAAATGGTATGGAAGGGCCAGCGTACTCCAGTTAAAATACTAAAAAATGCATCTAGAATTGACTTTCTGTAAGAAGAGACAGCAGGGGGCAAAGGCCTATGGTAAATTTTTTATTGACCTCCGTGTTCTGCCATCCACTATTGCCAGTGCCCAGAGCTTTGGGCTCAACCTTTACTGCACCCTTCTCTTCACCACTTCACATCTCTGTTTTAATCTCCTCCCAACTATGAGAGTGTAGGGAGATGGGGACAGCCTTTTAACTGGAATTTTCCTGTGTCTTACTTCAGGCCAAAGGATATTTTTGTTGTTGCCTGAAATTTGAAAGTTTTGAATTTTAAGCAGGTATCTTTGACTGTTGCAAAAACAACAACAAAAAATCAAGTTTCTTCCATTCAGAGCTGATTCCTTTAATATACAGCAAATAAATAAAATCCAAACTCTTAGTACAGCCAAAAAATGAGCACATAAACACAGCATGTTTTCCAAGTGGGAAATGATTAGTTTGAAAGTAAAGATGAGATAGCTCAAACAGAGGTGTCTCTATATTGGCTTTTAAATTCATATTTATTCCATGTTTCAAAGTCCATGGCAGTCAGTGGAAAGCATTTGCTGGCTTTAATATGTGTTTATTCAAGATGAGAGGTAGAAGTAGCAGAGCAAATTGATACAGGAAGAGCCACCACCAAAGAACACCCATCCTGGACTTGCTATAAATGTACTTGTCTGGAAATATTATTGCACATCAGAGGAGGCAAGGATAGGGAGTACTTCATGAAGTTGTCTTGTTTCTTGTTTTGCTTGTGGGCTTTAGCCCATTACTTCTTCCTCGATCTGGGTGAGAAAGAGTTTTCCCATGTCTCAGCAGTATTCAAGGGAAAGAAACTGAAGGTAAAAAGGGTCTCCATCTGAGGTAGAGATACACAGAGAAATTAATTTTAAAAATTGAAACTCTGGCAGGTGAGTGGAATTAATTTTAAAATAATTTCTTTTTTTTATTACACTTTGTCACCTTTTCAAATTCATTTCAACCTATGATGGCTTTATGTTTCTAAACAAAACATCTTCTAGAGAAACAACATAAAAATACCATATTTTTTTCTTTCAAGAGTGTTGAAGAGGGTACTCTGACAGTTTGGAAACTCTTCCCCTAACGTATTTTCCAGACATCAAAAAAGTCTTAAAACTAACCCTGTTCCTTTTAATAAGTTAGTATTTAAAGAGAAGATGAGGGGGGAAGAGCTAATGACAAATCCTCCCAAGGGGCTCTGTCTGTGTCTGGAAAAGGGATCCCACCTTTATTTACTTCTCTGGGCACAGTCACTGCTGAAGAAGTTGTATGTGGTTTTTCCTTTGAACCATTTCTGGACCTCAGGCAACAGAGGTTTCTGCTTACATATTCAAGTGGCTGTCCGTCAGCTGCATTGAACACCCTGCCTGTGTGTACAGCTATACTAATTCTTATCTCTACTGCTCCCTGGTATCATTTAACATTTGTGCCCAGTGTCCTCAGATCAAAGAATCAGGTCAGGCCAACTTTACTATTAAGAACGATCCCAGTGCTGCTAATCTGCTTTTGAATCATAATTTTGAAAAGATTCCCTCTTCCCAAGCACTAATGAGCACTTTTTTATGTGGTTAAACTTTTCCATTTCCAGATGCTCCCCTTCCTAGGCACCTTGGGCAGGCTGTCATTGAGAAGAGAGGAACTGTTCATCCATAGCACGATTTTAGGTCACAGCTTTCCCTGGAAGCCTAAAGACCTAAGAGGCTTTTGTGTAAAGCATCAGCCCAACCTGTTGGATTTGCTATCAGACATTTCACATAGCCCACAGTACTCACAAGATCTAAATGAGAGCGGACAGTAACGCAACGCGTATTACTGGTTTTGGGCTGGAGAAGTCCCAGGCCAGCTTGCAAATCTGACAGCTTCCAGCAGAGTTTTACACAGGGAAAAAATGCTGTACCTGTGTGCAGGGGGAAGGGGGGCCCACATCAGATGAGCTGCAAAAACCCAGATTTCTGTTGGACATCAGCCTCTGCAAATTAATAGCGACCAATGGCTGAACCAGCCCTGTGGACATAAATCATGGGAAGGAACAGCGAGAAATGAGTACAAGGCTTTTCTTTCTATTTAGTAATTTATCAAGGGAAGTGGCACATTAATAAACAGATCTCCCTTGAGGTGTGGGAGTAACAGAGATAAATATGACTGTCAAATCTGGCCTGCTTCCTTCTGTTAGAGAAGGAGGAGACTGTGGGAATGCAAATGCAGAAAACAATATCTGTACCTGGAAAGACGCATACTATTCGTAGGACAGAAATACTGACAACTCAGCTGAGAGGGAGCCCCATCGCACTAGGTGCAATACATACAGAATAAAATACAAAATCTATCTAAAAGAGCTCATCTAAATAGATGACACTGGGAAATAGGGACACAGAAAAAAGCAACAACTTGCACAAGGGGATATGTCTGAGAAGGACTGGGAACAGCACCCAGACCTACGTATTGAATCAAGATGCTTTGTAGTCAGAAGAAAAAAAGGAAAAGAAGAAAAAAAAGAATAATGAAAAAAAAAGTGTAATTAGTTCAAATCAGTACATTAATATGTTGCGGACAGAGCGCAATTTTGACAATTATGAGCTAGGCCCATGCAAGCCTCATATAAGTCAGTCCAAGGCTCTGGCAGGACCCAAATTTCCTGATCCAGATGTGAAGTTTGAGAATGCTTTTAGGCAGGACCAGCCTTTGCTGAGGGGCGTTTGCTCATTTCAGTTTTCCATCCATAGTGCCTCCACAAACTGGCTGCTCCTTTTCCAGCTGCTGAGGGAAGCGTCACTCACCGTGGCAGAACAGGGCTGGAAACGGCCAGCCCAAGCATTAGGAAAGTTTGAGTCTAGTCCCTCCAAGTCATGGGACAGTTGTAATGCTCAGGAGGTGATTTGTACAGACCTGTGGGTTCTTTCTGTTTGATACCCGATCCTGAAGTTGTGTTTTCAAGCTTTTCCCTACGCTGTGGGGCTGCAAAATATGTGTGAAGAGCATGTTCAGTAGATGTGCAACAACCTGATTTTTAGGAGAAATTCCCAATATTGTCAGTATTGCACCTAGCAACTCTTGAAGCTTCTTGAACATAGGACAAAAGTCACGAGAGTGCTTGGTTCAAATGCCGACTTAGCCCTGGACTTCCAGTGGGTCCCTGGGCAAGTCGTTTATCTTGTGCAACAAGGGACATTATGGGTAATAAGGGGACAGTGGTACTAAACCCCGCTGATTACACAGCACCCAGGCATGGTAATGACAGAGCCCCCAGGTACGTGGGTGAGCCATGTGGAGACTGGGAGACTGCAACCCAGCCACTGGTTTGAGGGAAACGACAAAAAACTTCTGCAAGCCAGAGAAAAACAAGGAACTATTTGGTCACTCAGGCAGGATATATTTTATCTCCCTGTACATCCCATACACCCTCTCACATACCAGCATTGTCACCAAGAAGGACAGTTTATGCTCTTGCAAAGTGCCAGGCTTGTATTTGGTGATATGCCATCAAATTCAGTCCCTCCAACCAACTAGAGGATAACAGCTCATATTGCCCGTCTGGGCAAGTTACTATTTTATTCACGGTGTTTAATGGGGTATACCCACAGCAAGCTTCTGGGGAGACTGCGGCTGGAAACATGAGATAGTGATACAGTGCTACGCTCATTGAGGGAAGGAGCTGAAGAAGCTGAGCCCTCCCGCAGAAATGGTGGGGATTATCAGCTGCTCCCCATGGCTGAGTGGCATATTTTACCCTTAGAAAACTTTGTAAAAATAAGCAACTTAAACACTTCTCTCATTGCTTTGGAGGGAAGAGCCATTCCAGGCAGGGCTAGGGCTCGAGCAGGCTTTGGATCTTGTACCCTGGTGTCAGGGAATGTTGTAATATCGCCCATCCCCAGCTCCTGTACGTGCCACGCCGGAGATTCACAGGTGGGTCAGGCCTGGGCAGAGTTTCCTCTGGATGAAGTCAGTCGTTCCAGTTAGCAGTGCCAAAACGCTGGGGGAGGCCAAATTCATACAGTAGTAATACGCCATGTATTGCAGATCTACAAATGGGACTGGCAAGCTTGGAAATGACTTCATGCCCGAATGACTGACAGTTGCTAATAGGGTCCAGGCACTGGCAGGTCCCCTCGGAGGGGGAGGGCTTGAACTTTGTGCCTGAGCTGCCAAATTGGTTTTCTTAAAATTCTTAATTTACTTTTGGGGCTCCTGGAGCCTTGCCTCCTCCGTTAATTGGATGGTCAGCATTGTGCTCGCACTCACTTGGTTTCCGCTCCCTCTGTGCACAGACGCACGCGCCGTTTCCGAGGGTGTCCCCGGCTCTGATATGCTTCTACCCCACTGCTCCTGCCACCAAGTCAACAGGGACAGCTGTGCTCACGGAAGCCTTCTGGGGCATTTTCCCTTTTAATTTTAAGTTAATTTAGCACTGATGAAAGGGGGTGATGGACAGGCTTCTGTTTATGCCCTGAGGAGGGTGAAGCAAGCAGGCGTTTGCAGTGCTGCGTGACCTGTGTCACTCAGTGCCCAGCAGAGAGGAAACCTCCTGTCAAACTGTAGCTGGTCCCTGCGCTGGTCCTGGCTCCTGGACATCCCACGGCAGTCACGAGTGCAGCAGGTCTCAGCACCTCCTGCTCCCCCACAAGAAGGGAGCACCCCCCTGGTTTTGTCCGACAAAGTGTCTCTTTCCTACAGTGTCCCGGTTTTCGAGCCCACGGGTGACTCCGAGATTAAGCCGAAAGCGAGCGTTGTCTATCTCCCCACTGTCTGATGCCAGCATTGATCTCCAGACGATGATCAGGACCTCCCCAAACTCTCTCGTGGCGTATATCAACAACTCCAGAAGCAGTTCAGCGGCAAGCGGCTCCTACGGCCACTTATCTGCCGGGACAATCAGGTAAAGCTCTGGGACAAGCTCCGTTCAGCTGTGTAATCATCTCCCCAAAAGGAGGGGTGATCCTTCAGCAGGGGAGACCCTCCCTTCCTTACAACCTCTGCTCTTGAGCATTGGGGTGATGTGGTGTATTAAATCAGAGCCCCCATCTGGTTTTGCATGTGGAAGGGAACTTTGTGGCAGACGGGGTCAGGGGTTTGCTGGACTGGGAATACTGGTTACCAGATTTCCAGTAATTACAGTATGATCATGCCTTCTTGCAAGTAGAAACAGAAGACAAATTAATTTTAAAAATGCTCATTGTGAGCTGTTGGACTGATTAAGAAACCCTCTGATTTAAGAGATTGCCCCAAAGTATTCTCCAATTATTGGTCCATATCCTTAAAAAAAAAGTTGCCTGGGCGGACTTAAGAGCCTAATTCTAAAAACGTATTTAAAACAAATCTAAGCCCTTGAGTCAAGTTTTGCTCAAACCTTAATTAAAAAGCACTTACACTAGGCAGCTCACTGTTGTCAATTCCTGCCATGATTGCTTCACCCAAATTTCACAATTATTATTCTTTTTATTACTTAGCTGTTAAAAATTCTAGTTCTAATTAACACTGATGTTGCAAAGTAAGGGTTTATAAAGATCGTGCACTCCTAGAATCTGTGTGGGAAAACAGAGACATTGCTATTAGAAACTGTAACATTAATTTTATCAGTTACTTTATCTGACAGCATCGTTTAGAAACTGACTGTAAAATCAAACATAATGCTAACTTCCACAAATAGCAACTCCTTGTCTGGTAATCATGTTTTTCTAGTCACTGGTTGTCTTTAATGGGGCATACCTGCAGTATCTCATCTTATACTCACTTTTTAAGCTTTTCAGTGTAGCATCTGGTATTTTCAACTAATCGGTAGAATGCAGAGGCCGACCCAATGGTCAGCTGTTGACCTCTGAGGGAATAATCAAGTAATAATACTGAATTTGAAACTCTTCTCAGTGTTCTAAAGGTGTAGCTTGAATGTCAGGAATTGTAAAATGGGTTACATATATAACAGGATAACTGTCAGCAATTTGGGGTGAAAAGACTTGTTATTTTAACAATGTTTCAGTGGCAGGAATTAAATCCTTTCTCACTCACTCAGACACAGACTCTAGTAGCACTTCAAGAAGTCATTTCTGGACTTTTCTGTAACATGACAAATCTGTGGAGCAGCCTGCCATCACAACTCATTTGCTGCATCATGTATTTAACTCCCAGAGCTCTTTTACACTGTAGTGACTTTTGCCCTTTATTCCTTTGGTCAAGTTGTCATTAACTGGTTCGGAACAGAAATACTAATTGTATGGTCACCAGCAATACATATTTTCTCTAAAAGCAAAATTGGAAATGAAACATGTTGCTGGTTATGGCCCTGTTCTCCGAGCACTTGCACCGTGGGCAGTTTTAGTGATGTGAGAGAAAATACCATGACGGTAAATGTTCAGGGCAGCCACCTCTTAAAGGTGGCAAATAATCTATTTTTGGACTGAGTATCTATGGTTTGTGCATCACCCACCTAGAATACAGCGAGCAGAGCGTCTCCTGTGCTTCTCTGTCTCTGCCAAGGGGACTCACCCTGGGAGTGAAGCCCTTGTTTCCAGAAGCAGCACTCTGTTTTTAATGCCGTTAACTGCTGCATCGTGGCTCGGACCTGTTGCCCCCAGTTAGCACCCAGGCAGCCAGGAGCTGGTGGTGTTTCTGGTCAGCACTGACCTAGATTGGAGCTGAACTAGTGACCTACACCTGAAGGGTGACATCCTTCAGTGGTCCCCTGAGCCAGCAATACTCTCACCTGAATGCAGAGTAAATTGCATGGTTTTGGACTATGTTAAATGGAGAGTTATTCATCCCCACTGTGATCTGTGCCAGGTGAGCCAGGTGATGCTGGTTTTTTATATCCAGGGTAGCATAACCCCAAGGTTGCGAGTCTGCAGAATAGGTCTACCTGGGAAAACCCGGGAGCCTCAGGGGCTGCAAAGCCAGATGTGGTCCAAGTCCAGCCCTCTTCTGCACTCCTTGCCAAGGACTTTGGCTATTTTTAAACATAGGAAGCAAAGAAATTACAGTCATTCTGATAGGTGGGTTGAAATGATTTGCAAGTTTGCTGAGGTACACATGAGACTAACCCGGTCTTTGCAGGAAAGCCGGCTGTCAGGCTTATCGTGGCACAGACGTCATCTTGCTGGGACATTGCAGCCTGTCTTCTGGAGTCTCCAGGAAGCCAAACTTGAATTAGTCACTAGCTAGCATGATAAATATTGTTTAAAATAACTCCTCATCATTTTCTCTCTTCCTATTGCTGCAGCCCAGCATTCAGCTTCCCCCACCCCATTAACCCTGTGACATACCAGCAAATTCTGACTCAGCAGAGAGGCCTGAGCTCAGCCTTCGGACACACTCCTCCCCTGATCCAGCCGTCTCCAACCTTCCCCCCACGGCAGCACATGGCGGTCATCTCGGTCAACCCACCACCAGCACAGATCAGCAGCAACAGCAACTGCATCTCGGACTCCAGCCAGGTAGGGATGCCTGTCCTAGCTCTCCTTGTGCATGGCACATGGGGAAATGGAGGTACGTTCTCCATAGGATGAGTGCTGCCCTTCGTGGTGGCTGTGGGAGTTTTACCCATTCTCTTTTTACCTGCAGTCTCCCTTTTTTCTTCCTCCTGGAAAAGCATTTTTGGAGTAGGCACAACCAAATTTTACACCCAGCTCCCTTCCTTGCACAGGCATATATCCACCCATGCAGGAATCAACGGTCTTGATCCGTCAAAGCATTGAACATGATATGCAGGGTCATTTCGGGCAGCAAATCTCCTTAAACACGTGTTATGTGCTATTGAAATTGAGGGGATTGAGCACACTCTGGAGTGTTTTGCCAGATAGGCACCCAAACTCCCTCTGTTCCTCCACCAGTCCCTCCTTCCTATTTTTTTCTGACATGGATCATGCAGATAGTCTTAAAACACCTTATTCTTTTCCTCTTTAACGAATAAATCCATCTTACCCAGGACCACTAGTCATTTTACTTACTGTTCCTTTTTTTCAGTAGCTTTCTCTCTTGTGGTATCCCTACTGTTGATTTTTACTCTTAAGTTTTGCAAATCCAGGGGCCAGATTTTGAAAACTAGGAATGCCTCCATGTATATGAAACCCCACACCTCAAATGCATCCTTGCAAATACCTGTGAGTTCACACAGGCACGTGCATGTGTGCACAAGCCCTCCAGACGCACAGGGTTAGTGAATATGTCTAGCACATTTTTAATCATTTTTCCTTCCTATTTTCATTCCTTGGAAGTTTAAAGTGCAGTTGCTTTTCTCCCCAAAGACTTATTTCACCTCATTTCACACCCATTTCCAATTGTTGTTTTAGTTGTATCATACTGAACTTTTCAGACTGGTTTATTGTTTTAGGGTTTCTCATGGCTGCTGCTCTGCAAACTCTGTTTGTTATTGAAGGTTGTTTGATTGATTGGTTTTGTTTTCTTCTCACAAACTGGCTACCAAAATAATGTGGCTGGCAGGAGTTATGCCTCTGTTTAATAACTTGCAGGACCAATCTTGAGCAATTAGCTAGAGTGTATTTAAAATGTTAATGTTCCAATTTTATGCACATACAATGGGATGTTTTTTCTCCTGAAGTTGTTCTCATTTTTTAAGAGCTTAGCAAAATATACACATAGCCTTTCATGCACCCAGCATTCCAGAGCCCTCGCATGTAACCAGAGCCCCCTGCTCCCTCCAGGAATTCATTTTCTCAACAAATCATTTCATCGCATTGAGAAATAAAACCGTGGCTTGGGTGGGGGTTGCATAAGGTTTCGATGGCTTTGACAGGGACTGGATCGCTCTGACGTGGAGTGGCAGCGGCGAGGCCAGGCTCACTGGTGAGCCTGCAGAAGCTGATGCTGCCCTTGGCTCTTCCCTCTCTCCCACCTCTCTGCCCTGCTCAAACCCACCCAGGGCAGTTTCCATGTGAAACCCAGGGACAGAGCAACACCCCATTGTCCCTGGCCACTTCTGAAGTTCAGCCTCGACTGATTACTGAGTTAATTTTGAATGAAGAGGTGGATTGCAGTCTGTCTCTCGTCCCAAACCTGAGTGCCATGTCTCTCCTGGTTTTCTTTCCTAGAGCAAGCAGAGCAGCGAGTCAGCTGTCAGCAGCACCGTCAACCCAGTAATTAACAAGCGCAGCAAAGTCAAGACTGAAGTCGAGGGCTTGCCCCCGGCATCCCCAACAACACAGGTAACCTTCTTGGTGTGAGACATGTTGTGGGGCCAAGACAGCAAGCTGCTGGGTCTTGTTGTCTTTGGGAACAATACTCTTGGCATCTTTTGCTGCAGCTGGGAGCAAGGCATCAAAGTCTGCCAGGCAGGCGGGTGCCTCTCAGAGCAGGATGCCCAGCAAGGTACAGGGCAGAGCTGCAGTGACTCAGTGAAACATTCGATGGGTGCTTGGGACTCAGCTTGCTGTTGCTGTGCTGGGATAGAAAAAAGGGAGGGAGGTAATATTTCAAGGGTGATAACTTTAAAAATTATGTCTGAGTTTGCTGTGCTGCAAAGCAAGCAGCATTGGTGTCTCAGAGCAAACATAGATTATGAGGCAATCTTGCATGTAGGTAGAAAGCTTGCAAAAAAAAAGGACGACTTCTTGATTCAACAAGGAATTTTTCCTAGAAACATCCTTTACACTGGTGACACAGCATTTGACACCAAGAAGGGCCCAAAGGCCTTTGTTTTCTTTCCAGAGCTCTGTGATTGCAAACTGTTTAATGGCTGACAGTATCCATCTGACCGTCTTTTATCACAACTGTAAACTATCAGGAGTGCTCTGGGCACTTCATTTTCATGAAATATTAGGCCATGTTATTGTCAAGTGAATGGAAGATTTGATGACAGATTTCTCCTTCTGCCCTGGTTCAGGAGCAGGTCTCAGCATGATGCATGGGGACAGCAACGTGTGCAGTCATCAGGGGACTGGTAAAATTGATGAAGATAGCATATCAGGGAAAGATAAACATGCTGTAGTCAGCACGATTAGGGCAAAGAGGCATCTCTCTGGAGCTTTGAGTTTAGGAGTACATCTACACACTGCTGCAAAACACATGCCCCGAAAAACCAATCTAGCCACCACTCGGGCTAATAGGGCCACGTGTTTATTTCTTGTAGCAAATGAAAAAAGATCCAAAAGTCATCACCTGCTTTCTCAAGCTTCTGTAGCAGAGGAGCTGTGGGACAGACAGCTGCTTGCTTGATGGCTGTTGTCTTATATTCTCCGCTGTGATTAGAAGAGGTGTGTGCCCAGCGGCAGGGAGGGCTTGGCCAGCATCGTCTGGGCTCACACCAACAGCCCTGCCCCAGCCTTTTGTCCCCTGAGCCTTATGTGAAACAAGCACTGTAAAGGAGTGCAAGTAGGCTTGATTAGAATAGCAAGGTGAAATTAAGAGAATGAAAATGCACGCTGGTTATCTAATAGTTCCTAATGAGGAGGTCTGTGAAGCAATACCCCAAGGGAAATGTAGGCTTCACATCTTGCAGCATTTCAGGGAAATTACTGGAAAGTACCTTGTAAGAGGCAGCCCATTCTTGGCAAGGAGAACAAGTTAAAAGACTGAACATAGCGGGTGTCTCTTCTTCAGTTAGTCTAAGAAACAGCAACTTGTTAAATTTGGGGATTCCTATTCTGCAGGAGACTTTGCTGAAAAGTTGAGTTACAGTCAGTTAATTATTGACTGATATATTTTTTGCAGAGTATGAACCTCAGCCATCCCAAAAAAAGCATGCATGTGTGTGTTTTGTTTTGGAAATGCTGTACTGGAAACGCCTCATGTGAGTTGTGGTTTGGGTGTTTAAAATGCTTGGCAAGACAGTATCTCCTGTGATGGCTTGTGCTATAAAAAATGCAAGGCAGACTAGATTTGTGGGACACAGCAGTGAGCCAGGCATGAGGGACCTGAGTTACTGCACAGTTACGATGCCACATTTGCTCCAGTGCAGATTCAGATTGACACTGAACTAGCTAGAAATTAAACAAGTCAGTCCTCTTCAACTAATTAAAATGGTTTCAATTCCATTTTCCAATAGAAAGTATAATTTTTTTGGCAAAATAAGATTTTTAGTAGAAAATTTCACTTTTCCGGAGACCGTGCTTTGTATGGAGAGAAACATTTCAACAAAAAATAATATTCACAGCTCAACCAAACAGGAGTTGCAGGAAAAAGAAGCTGCTGTTTGAACTTTCTCAGGCTATTGCTCTGGGCTCTGATATAGTTTGAATCTCCAGAAGTCTTTGTGTAAATTAGTACAGTTTCTTGTCCCAAGAGCCACCTTGCAATATTTTTTTTTTAATTAAGAGCTAATTAAAACAAACATCTTCCTCTCCATAGCTAAACTTTTGAATTGAAAAGTCATACCTGGCATGTATATTATGAGCTAGTTAATGAAAATTGTTGAACTTTTATACAGTACATCTCACTTTCCAAGCCATATAATGCCATGAAGTCATTAATCATTGCAGCCCCTCAGGTATTGTGTAGGTGTTGGTGGAGAAGGAGATGGCAGCCAGATAGGTTCGTTTGGGCAGGTCAGAGGCAGTCTGAGATGGGTTGTGCTGTGTCTACACACTTATGGGGCCAACTGGAGCATCGGATGGTGAGGAACAGCATTTGATGCAGTCAGTCACTTCAGGTGCTCCAGTCTAAAGCTGTCATGGAGGTGGGATGCTCTGTGTTGGGCAGTAGTAATTGGGAGGAAAAGGAATGAAGGAGGTCAAAACCTACAGGGTTTTGTATTGGTAAATTCGCAAGCCAATATCGGCTGCTGATTGCCTTGTCTGTAGTGCAAGTGTCTGACTCACGCAGAGCTGACACTTTACCTCTGGATTGTATTAATTATGTTGTATGTTACACTATTGTGTAAGTGTTGATGTTTTAATCCTCATAGCAGCCACTAAAAAAAAAAAAGTCTTCTGTGCTTCATTTAGCACTGAGCTGCTGGCTAGACAGAGAAGCTAAGGAGAGAGCTCACACTGTGCCCAGCATTAAAGTAACTCATTTATGAGCCCAGAGTCCCTGGAGCTGTGCTCTGCAACCCACTCGTCACTGGGTCTTGCTCAAGCTTCCCAAATTTCCCGATCTCAGAGGAGTGCTTTGGGGGCTCACCACTTTGTCCCTGTGAAGCACCCTTCAGGCATAAATCTTTGAGTAGGGATTAGGTATAAATTTCTCATCTATTGAAAGATGCAGAAAACAGGAACCCTGCTCCCCAACTCATGTCAGGGGAGTGTGGTAACCACTAGGCTCTGACTGTTCTGTGGTTTCTTCATGCTCATATTTCCTCACTCCTCCCAGATCAGAAGTTTTTCTCCAGCAAAGAACACAGCTGGAGGTCAAAAGCCAGCCTCTTCCTTCTTCCAGCCTTTCCTGGGACTGCCCATGACCTGTCTGGAGCCAGCCACCACTGCCACCATGGTTTCAGGGTGTTTTGTGTCTTGTCATTAACTCTGATCCATTTCTACTAAAACTCTGTAACTCATTATTTCACAGTAATCAAGGATGTTATGTTGCCACAACGAATACGCTTTTGTGATCTGTTGATATCTGCCCTGTAATCTATGAGTGACGGAGGAATTCAGATGAAAGAAGTTCACCTTATACAATGCACCGTTGTGTATTGCAGGAGCATCTGACAGACCTGAAAGAAGATCTAGATAAGGATGAATGTAAACAGGAGCCTGAAGTTATTTATGAGACAAACTGTCACTGGGAAGGATGCACAAAGGAATATGACACTCAAGAGCAGCTCGTCCATGTGAGTAATGGTTCAGAGGAAACCCCAGCGATAAATTTGGGTTTCTATGCACTTGTCCTCATTTTTTATCACTAGCTGCTGTACAGCCAGAGCTCACTCTGGGAGCTACTAAAGGTGCGAATCAGAGATACAGTGTGTAAACACTGCCAAAGCAGGTCGCTGCTCCCTGAGGAGCTTAGCTGCAAGAAGCCTCTCATAGATTATTCGATGTTGCTCTCTTCCCAGCTGCTGAGGCTGCAGTTTTGGTCTCCCTTGTGCGCGACCCGATGACAGAAGGCTCTGTGCAGACAACCTGATCAGAAAATGGGAAGGGGATGAGTTGTTCCCTATTTGCTGGCCACATTCACTGAGCCTCCCCACACACCTACATCGGCTATGGCTCAGGGATCATCCATGATGTCCCCAGTCCTTGTCCAGGCCATAAAAGCCTTTCATGCTGCTGTGACATGAGCTGCAGGCCCATATCACATAGGGGCTGTTGACCTGCTCAGCTCATCCCTCCCACAAAAACAGAACATTTCCAGAATTTGGAGATGTGCTCCAGTGTCTCCATCAGGACCTGAAATATAGAAAGTGGATTGATTTTTTAAAAATTGGGAAAGAGGGCTTCCATAATCACAGTGACATCCCCAAACCAGCGTCAAAACTGCTCTCTGAAGAATTCCAAAGCCAAGTCATTAATCAGATTTTCGCTTCTAATTAATTCCAAAGACTTTTTATGTGCTTTGCTTCACCTGGGAATCCACCATTTGGTTTCCTTTGGTTTCTGGGGTCAGGAAATCCCTTCAAATTTGGAGCAAGTACCTGTGAAGTTAGACATGACCTGTGTCAGAGCCCCATCCTGCTGCCAGCCCAGCACCCTCCCACTCCTCATTTTGGGTCTCTGGTGCCATTTGTTTGAAGCCAACCCAGAGCTGCTAGGAATTCACCAGCCCCAGCAACCCTGCTACTTGTAGCAAAATGTTAGATTGAGCACATTTTACAGCAGGTTCTGCTGTCGTGTTCTTTTCCTTCCCCTTCAGCCTTTTGCTGCTTGCCTCAGCTGGCCTCCAAGCCTGCCACAGGCCGCCCATGTGCAACTCACGTGTAGCCCTCTTCCTGAGGGCCCATGTCTGCTTCAGCCTTTTTTATATGTCTTCATTTTAAATGTATTTAGACTCCACCAAATAGGTGTCAGCCTCTGTTTCTCTAAACTCTGCACACAACTGTTGTCTTAGTCCAGAGGGGCCACACTCTAGTGATAATTTTGGCCGTGTGCTCTTCTCCCATCTAAGGCCAGCACCTGCCTGCCTCTGCCAGGAGACCCTGCTTCAGTGCAACAAGGCCTTGAGTACAGACAGATTTGGAAATGGTTTTCGAGGTCAAATGAGTGATAAGCTGTTTAATGGGTTGCACATTGCATGCCACAGAGTGTTGCTTTTCTGGGGTTAAACCACAGCAGCCCTGTCAGATGGGTTGGGTTCAGATTTGTCCAGCAGTATTTGTGCATTTCCCTCTCAGACTTAAGAAAAACTCTTTAAATCTGCCCAGAGCAAAGTGCAGGGCAGATCCAGGCAGCTCAGCACAATTTATTTCCAGTGAAAACCCAAAGAAAAATATTTGACAGAATGTCCAAGCTTTTCCTAAATTTGGAATGTTATAAAAACAGAGGCTTCTGTACTATGATTACTAGCAACATGGGGTTGTGGATTTGGGATGCCCAAAATACACATGCAAATGAAATACAGATGTTGTGAGCCAACTTCTGAGAAGGTGGCATCCTACCATGGGTGGAAAAACTCTAGTTTGTGTGCAGAACAAAGTACTTGGGCGTGCGGGGTCCGTTCTCCACACACAGTGGGCAATGTGCTTGTGCGAGAGGTGTGTGTCAACAGGGAGCAGCAGGAGTGAGGACGTATTTTTGCAAGCATTGCTGCTGCTCTCAGCCTTGAAGGTCCCACTCACAATCTGAGAGAAGGCCAGGCAAAGCCTCCAGCCAGGTGGGGGTTTGATGGAGCTGTAGCCAAAGCGTGGTGGGTTGTGCAACAGCAAGTTAATAAGCTTGAAGGGAGACTGTAGTCTCTCCCCCAAAAATATGTCTTCCCTGGCCCAAGCAGGACCAAATGGGTGAGCCTGTGCACTCCCCCACTCACAGGACCGCTGTGGGTAGTCTTGGTTTCTTGGTTGCAAGTCAGGCTCCTGGGCAAACTGAGCCAGAAGACATATCCTCCCAGACTGGTCTGGACATGGTTTAGCATGTCCATGGATTTCCTGGGGGTTTCACCCGAGTTCCACCATCTAAGGTCAACATCTCACACCAACGCCATGTCATAAAACCAGAACCATAGGCAGCTGAGCTCCAAACCCACCTGAAACCTCTCCCAAGTCCAGCCTCCCCTGATCCCCCCGGCACTCAGCTTTGGCTCTCAGTGTTTACCTGTGGTGCCGGAGGGACCAGCTGAGCAACACGCACCTCCTCTTTTGCCCCTGGGTAAACCTGGTGCCCCAAGCACCCCGAGGATTGGGCCTTGGCACACAAAATGCCAGGGCTGGATTCAAATGGGACCGTGAAGGCCAATTACTATGTTTTTGTGTCCTCATGCTGCCCCACCACGCCGAGAAAATTTCATCCCAAGCTACAATATGTGTGCCTGGCCTTGGCTGGGGGGACAAAAGCGGGGGCTGGAAAAAAATCTCAGCGTAAGAAAACAAAACCCAAACCCAAAGTGTTTTATTTTAGGATTTCCTGTCAGTGAACGTCTGCTGAAAACACAGGAGCAAGGATAGGCATTATTTTTGGCAGCGAGACCCCATTCAGAGAGACAAGGCTGCCGCGGGAACAGCACTGCTGATGGGCTGGTCTCCGGCTCTGTTTATTTTCAGCAGGGCTTCATCTGCCCTGGGCTGGGAAAAAGTGACCCTCCTCTTCCTCCCAGGATGGATGAAGGCACCGTTCTGGGTCTGGCTTTTCAACACCCCAGTACAGGATTTCACAGCCCCAGCTAATTAGCAGTAATTGAGGCCGCTGAGCTTTCAATGGCGCATAGCTCGCAGATGCCGTCATTTCCTGCCAGCCACCAGTGCTGGACAGCAGGTGGATGTCTTAGGGTCGGTGTAAGGTCTGTCGTGCAGAGAGGCTTAAAATCATAGAATCATTTAGGTTTAAGATCATTGAGTCTTATTGAGGCTTGTCTCCTCTCCCCCATCCTCCAGTGGCACCCCAGGAAGGGGTTCCAGCTGTGTAAATGTGGCACAGGAGGGTTCGGCAGAGACAAAAATGACTCTGTTGTCCTCCCCAACAGTAGCATCAGGCAGCCTGTGAGACACCGAGAGGGCTTCTCTCTCCCCAGCACCATGTGTCCCCATTGCTTTTGCAAACCTCTCATTTACAGCTGCTTTGGACCCAGCACCTGGTATGCTGGGTGTCTTCTCCCACAGGTGACACCAGACTGCAGAGCTGGCTCCCGTGTCCCTGGCGTCATCTGTGCACCTGGGACTCAGGTGCAATGCCTGACCACCGGCGCTGGGGAGGGAACGGCTGGCTTTTGGAGCAACCATGTGTGCTTCGCTGGCATCAGCTCTTCCAGGAGTGACCTGCTTCTCCTTTCTCTCCGACCAGCACATCAATAACGATCACATCCATGGGGAGAAGAAGGAGTTTGTCTGTCGCTGGCAGGACTGCACACGGGAGCAGAAGCCCTTCAAGGCTCAGTACATGTTGGTGGTGCACATGCGAAGGCACACCGGAGAGAAGCCACACAAGTGCACGGTGAGCTGGCAGGGACACATGGTGCTTCTCAGCTTGGCAAGTGGGACACTGGAATGTGGTGGTCACACAAATGTGTGTGCAGACACGGGCATGGCTTCAAGCAGGGCTGCCAGCACACAGCTTGGGGCCAGTCCAGCTCTCTGTGTCCAGGTTATAGCTATTTGTGGGTCACACCCTGGGGTCAGGGCAAGTTGTCAAGAAGGGTGGTCGAGGTGTTAGTGGGCAAAACTGCATTTCCTTGGGGAAAAAGGGTTCAGCTCTGCCACAGAGATCCAGAGTGACTCAGAACAAGTAACTTAAGATGAAAAGCCAACCAATTTAGTTGCTTACATCCAAAAAAGAAATCCAGTAACCCCACACTGTGCGGAACCACCTAACCCTGGTCGTGTCTAACTAGGCATCACCCAGTACTGCTGCTGTGGGTGCAAGTTCCCCTCACCCACACACCCAAGTGTGTACACAAGCTTCCTTCCAGCCTGGGGAACAGGGCCAACACTTTCTGCCTCTGCTCTCTTCATCCAGAGGTGAGGTCAACCTCTGGCTGCTTAGACCCCAAGAGGAGCTTAATCCTCAGACCTTCTGCGTGCAAGCAGCACTGTGCCTAGTATTTAAACACTGCCTGAGGAAGAGCATGGGGTGATCTTTTGTGTCTCAGACCTGTGGGTACAGGCTCATCTAGCACATCAGAGAGCTGGGCGCACCTCCTCCTCAACCTCAGGATATTAAAGCCTGTATCTGCTCTCACACATGGAGTCTTACACCATACCACTTGCTGACATGGAGCAGCCAAGGATACGTGATGGGGGGCACAAGAGAGAAGCAAGCTGTGGAGAGGCTGTGACCAAATGATAGGAGAGGAGACGTGTTAACCCCCTCTTTCCACATATGCTTCAGCCCTTTTTCCTCCCAAAGGTCCATCGCTGTCTTTTTATATCCTCTCTCTCTCCTGCCTTCATACCTCCTCTGCTGTCAGTATTACAGTCTTCCTCTCCCAAGAGTCCCAGGGATGAGTCTCTCTTTCTGTTTGGCAGATGTCTGAAATCTCCTCCCATATCTTCCTCCTCTTCTGCTCTATTAGTCACTTCCAGTCCTGCTCCTTTCCTGGCTCTACCCCAACTCCTGCTTACAAATATCAGGATATGTACGATTTGCTTGCTGCATGACTTCTTTATCAATCTGCCATCCCTGTGTTCATTTAATTTAGAGCATAAGCTCCCCAGGGCACGGGGCCATGTCCTTTGTTTTAATCTTCTAAAGCACTTTGCCCAGTTCTTGCGCTTTGCCAATCTTCTGTAAAAGTATCAAGGAATATTCATTGTCGATGTGCTACAAAGTGAGCAGTGAGGGAAAGTCTAGCCCTGCCCTTCCAGGGAGAGGGACTCAGAAGAAAAAAAGCAGCAGGGACTGTGTCCTCTTCAGTGCTGTGATGGAGCAGGAAAAAGCACCGCTGCACAGTCCTGCCTCTTTCAAGCTTTGGTTATGTCAGACTGGAGCAACGGCAAGGCTGTCTGTGTTTGAGTCTCAAGTCATCGTCTGTCTCCTGGAGAACTGCAGTCCCTCCATGTGCAATATGTCACAGCAACCCTTCCCCAACAGGAGTACCACCGGTTTCCAATTTCCAGGGATACATGGCAGCTCTGCAGATGGTGCCCTTCTGTGGCAGAGCATTCCTTGTCTAAGTCTGGCAGTGATTTTTCAAAGCGCCATTTGTTTCAGACAAGAAGTTTGTGGTATACATAAAGCTACAGATGAGCCCTGTTGCAGCCTGGGATTTGGTCAAGGATTATTTCAACAGACAACAGCCAGAACTCCCACTGACATAATCAAATCCACGCGTAAGAGTGGGAACAACTGCTTTGAACATGCACAGGCTGCTTTGCTCAGAAGCTCTTATTTGAAAATGTGCCTCAGTACTTTTGTTCTCAATAACTGCATTTTTGTGTCAGTATCCAGCAAAAGCAGAGTGGACACATGAGTTGCCTCATGCTGAGTTCCCTTTGTTTTCCAGCAAGTGGAATGAGGTATTTCAATAACTGTGACTGTTTGCACAGGGCAAGAGAAGAAAGGGATATACTGTGCTACCTCAAAGCTGTGGCATGTTCTTTGGGCCAAATGGGCTAATGGAAGTTGTCTGAGCAAGGGGAACTGGATCCATCCTACCCTGACAAAGCTGTGGAAGGAATCAGCTCATGCGGGATGCTCTTAGTGTCCTTAAAGAGATTTGGATATTTCAAGAGAGCAGAGTAGGTTTGCCTTGTGTCCACTAGCTCTACACTAGACCTTAAAGGGAAGCTTAAGTAACACAGCTTCTCTTCCAGCACGACAAAGTTATTTGGAATCAGCCTGTGCCTATGCGCTTCATGGGTTTGATGGGCTGCATGTCTGCCTTGATCCTTAGCAGTGCAGGCAAGTCCTGTGCCCGTGGAGCATGAGGAGACAGGTACGGTTGCTATCGCATGCAGCTGCCTTTGGCCTCTGCCCAAAAGGGTCAGGTCTCTGGACACGTAGGATCACTCAGCTGCCCTCAGGGACATCAGACCCCGAGCAGCGGTGTGACCTGTCCTGCTATGACACCACTTTCTTCACTGACCAATTCTCAGACACAGCAATGAGAAGTCCTGTCACATCTGGACTGAACCTGTAGACATGTTTAAGTGATCTGACTAAAATACAGCACCTTGTGGCTTGCACACATTACAACAGCAGGGGCTGCTTGTTGAAATTTAAAGTGTGTTTTAAGGTGCGTGCATAGGAAGTGCAGCATGGGCTTTCCAACACTCCCAGCTGAGCAGCGAGTGCAGCATTTAGCTAGAATTTGTAAGGGAGCCTTGCATTTCTTAAAACCTCTTTCAGTGTTTGTAAGCTCCCACTTGTTTCGTCAAAAAGCATTTAAGACTGCCTCCTTGGTTTGAGGTGAAATCCTCCCGTGCTGCAGCCAGGGCAGGTGCAGGGAAAAGCCTCCAGCCCAGCAGAGGATGGCAGCAGGACTTACATCACTCGAATCCTCACCATGTCTCCCAAGCTCCTTCTCGTTGTGTGGGCAGCTGGTTTCCTTCCAGGAGAAATGTTCCTGGCCTGTTTTGTCATCCAAGAATCCATCTGTCTTCAAGATTGAGAGTCTTGTTTTTTAAACTGGTAATGTCAGACGGCCTGACCACAGCATCCTCCGAGAGTAGACCCAAGCTGTAATTTGGGAAACTTCAAAGCTTGCTGGATTTCTGCTTGTGTATTAGAGAACGGTCTGGCCTTTCCAGCGCCGGTGCTAGTGAAGTTGCAAGGCTGGTCAAACTGTCAAGAAGCTGTCAGTTCTCAGGGTGGGAAGGAGAGAGCCTCTGTTTCTGTGTGTATTAGCTGCAGACAGATGGCAGGAGGGGCTAAGAGAGCCCTGGGAGGAGTGGAGGGGTGTTCAACCCTGCTTGAAAAAAGAGGCTCTTGTTGAAATGTCAGGTGGGTACCCAACAAGGAGCAGCACCTTAAATATGACTCACTGCTGAAACTCTCAGCCTACCTAGGGAAATGAATTATCGCAACAAAGTGGATGTTGTTCCCTAAAACACAAGCCCTTTAAAGGGAGGAAAAAGGAAAAAATGAGAAACAGATGAGAAAGGTTTAGACAGGGGGAAAATCATATTTTTCTGGTTAATTAATCACTCCTCTTCTGGTTTTTTATTTTAGTTTGAGGGTTGCTCCAAAGCCTATTCCCGCCTGGAGAACTTAAAGACACACCTGAGGTCCCACACTGGAGAAAAACCCTATGTCTGTGAACATGAAGGCTGCAATAAAGCCTTTTCCAATGCCTCGGACAGAGCCAAGCACCAGAACAGGACACATTCCAATGAGGTAAGCCTGGGCTCACCGCAGCTCAACGGAGGGCTTTTTTTTAAATTTTGCTGACAATAAATATACACTTCACACACTGGACTCATGTAAAAAGAAACCTACTGTAATGAGAAGTTTTTCTTATTTTTTAATGGGATTTATTTTGCTGGAGAGCCAGACCACATTAGCTTTATATTTATGAAAGCCATGTTTGAAATCATAAACAGATGTTAAAGTATGCAAAATATTTAATCGGCTTTGGAAATTAAAGTAAGCATTTTCCAAATTTATAATTTTTAAGAGAGCAAATAGGACTGTACAGTGCACGTGGTGCTTAATATTGCTGTGGAGCAGACTTGTAGTAGTATAACAGCTACCCTGGATCCTGACACTCTGGAAATAATACTCCCTCCATCGTTTGATGTACAATGATAGAGCACAATGCAATGCTTTGTTAACCTTGGCTAATTAAGACCCACTATTAGTAGTTGGGGAGCAGAGGAAATTGCCTTTATTGTAACGCATGTGATGGTCTGTTGCAATCAACCACAGCCAACGACTGAAATTTATATTACCACTAATTAGCTGACAAGGGAAGAAAAAACAACACTCCAAAGTTCTAATAGTGTTTGCATCCATGAAGAATTCAGTCTGTAGCCTAATTTGCAACAGTTAAATATAGACTATTGGAGAATGGAACACAATTGCCACAGATGACAGCTTTTTAAAGCGATTCTGTGTCTACAAAGGGCTTGTTGGGAGTATTTCTGTATCTGGCATAGTATCAGCCTGTGATAACCAAAGCTCTGCAAGTTTCAGAGATTCTGTTGGAGTCAGAATAAGGACTCAAAGTCTAGGATGCCCTTCTGTGGTGTGTGATGCTGAGATGGACCCAAAGAATGACCTGGATACCAGTGTTATTTGAATTGGTTGGGGTATGATCCCAAATGTCAGGATTGTCTTTCACCAGTGAGCCACTTCCCCAGCTGGACATGGGTTAAAATTAACACATATCCACACAGGTACTGGGTAGTCTGGGGTTGGTTTAAGGTTACATCAACCTTGAGACCAGGAAGGACCAACAAGACATGCAACTTCTCATCTGCTCAGCAACTTGTGTTCCCAGTAACTGGTGTTTGGCTAAAATATCATTTGCTCTCTGTTAAAGCTTCTTCCCCTGAAAGGGAGGCAGTTGTGTTAATCTCACATTTCAGGTATTAGAAATGGTTTGTTTTCCAGCCCTGGATGCTTTCTCTGCCTTCCTCCGGTGCCGGATCCAATGTCCCTTTCATTGTTGCTGTTTCCACCTTATAACACTGCAGTGTTAAGTCGCTCTCCATCTTCTTTCTCATCAGATAAGTCAATCAAGCCACTGAAGATTCCCATTACTGCAGCGTTTTTTCCTGTCCTTAAATCAATTTTGCATCTCTCTTCCATCCCTAAGAATTCTCATGTGGGTGGATCAAGACCACTGGTACAACTTTCAGTGCTGGATACAGACTCACTCTGCCCAGTTTGTGCACACTGAAGCAGTATGTGAGCTACTTTTTGCCCATAGATCACCTGAGCTCAGATCCCTAGAACTTTTCCAGGATCCTTCCTAGGCAGGCCAGAGTTTCACTTCTGTTGGGCCGGATGCTGTCCCATGTTCCTACATGCTGAATTTTGGCTTTGGCTGTATTATTAAATGTCATTTCTTTGATGGGTTCAGTTTCCCAAGTGATCCAGATCAGGAGCTGCACTGGATCTGGGATGACTCCTCACTTCGTATGAGCAGAATTTGGACACACTTGAAGGTCTGCTCCTTTGGGTTCCTACTGTGCAAGCAGGTGAGGCCATAGGGCAGGAACATCCAGATCCTCGTCTATGGTTGACCCTGATCTGATGCTGACATTTGACTCAGGCTTCATCCAACAACACAAATTAAAGACTTAGATAACAGATAGGGATTTTATCCTCTGCTATTGCTTCTCCCTAGAGGATGCCAAAGCCTTCTCAGGTGCAGAAACAGCATAGCCACTGGTGGAGGATTTGTACCAGATCAGCTGAGCCTTACCACGGGAACTACATAGCACTGCATGATCTTACGTTTTGCAATCATGCTCACTCCTGAACTGCTGTTCAGCCCTCCTTGATGAAACACAAGCATGCACCAAGACTTGTGGGAGGTCTGTAGGCTGCATACAGTGGCTCTCTGGGCCATGTATTTGACACCCTCTTTTAGAGGAATGTATAACATGATCCTTTGCAACAGACGATATTCCTCATGGCAAAGCTCAGTGCGTTGGGCAGCAGGCCCAGGTGAGAGTCCTGCAACCAGCCTTGGCCATGACCAGTGTGCTGGCAAACTGCACTGAGACCTTGGCACACAGAAACACATGGATGCAAAGGAGTTTGTGGCTGTGAATATGTCCCATTACCCATTGGTAACTCTATCGTGGTTCCTAGCTACCTACTAAATATTTTCTTCTGCTTGCGGTGTTTACCTGGGATACACCACAGTTTCAGAGTTAGTCATCCATGTGTCCTCTCTGAGGGAAGTTCCAGATTCCCTGTATTTGTCTCCATCATTTTGTGACAGGTGTATTGTCCAAACGAGCCAAAGTTCAAGGCTGGGGATATATTGCCACACTGGCTTTTGTTTGATTCTTGAAACGTCACATGCACTATTTCATTTTAAACTTTCAGTGACTTTCTGAATCCCTCCAGAGGATACCTTCAAAGTTACTCCTGGGAAAAAGGCTTTCATCCCATGACTACTCTCCAGTGCATAGAGTGGCACAAGCTCACAGACAGCCAAGGGCTCGGAGTGACATTTTCTCCAATTCAAGCTAAACAAGGATAAAAATGCAGAAATTCCACTCTGCTGAGTCCCTGGGGAGTTCTCCAGTTCTCCCACCCTAAGGAGTATCATGCTGTATCCCTGTGGGAGAAGGAGGGATGCATCTGAGATGTCTAAATTGTTGACTTCACTAATGCATACACTGCATTATATGTCAGAATCTGGATAACCCAGGGGATAGATGAAGGCATGCCAACAAAACTACAGTTGTGCTCTGTTCAGTTGCAGGAGGTATGGCGTGATGAAGAAGATGGTTGCACCCTGTTAGGTGGAGTGTCTGCTGTCCAAGCAACAGTGATCACGTTACCCTAATTACTGGTGTCTGAAAAATCAGAACTACTGGGCCTAAAGGATCTTGACCCGTTTTATGTAGGGTTTTTTAGCATGTGTGGTGGGGGTCCTGTTTTTAGAATAGATTTTGACAGCAGGAATAGTATTTCTATAATGCCCTGTCCAAAAGGTTGGGTGAGATTCATAAACAAAGTATTTTACTGTTTTTTTGCTTTAGTTTACCCAGCTTTAAAATATAATAAATATTTACTTCAGTGGAGTGTTACAAGGTTTTAGTTTGTGAAGTGCCAAGATCAGTCAGGAAGCGTGCTTTTGAATCAAAAACAGACTTTCTGTGTTTTTCGTGTGATGATGCTGGGTTTCTGCAAAGAATATATACTCCTTTGTATTTATTCATTTAGGCTTCTGGACAAAATTACAAAACAGAAAAAAAAAATAGGGATGGTCATTTTGGGTAGCCTTCAAACAACATCTGTCTGGTTTTGTTCATGGGTCTATCTTAGTGCATTGTCAGAAAAATACTTGGAGTAGTTGTGAGGCCAAAAGCAGAACTTGAGATGAATTCAAGGCTTCTAGTGCAGCAGCAGTAGCTCAAACAACTGCAGCACTGATACACTTTGGAATTGGAAACCCAATAAAAAAAGTTAAAAGAAGAAAAGTATCTGTTTGCTGACTTCTGTTTTCAGAAGCATGGCTTCAGCCTTGTTTTCCTGTGGCAATCAATGATTCATGAATTCGAGACTAGAGTGCTATCGTCTGAAAAAAAAACATTGCATGCCTGTGGTTTGTTTTGCACAATAACAGATTTCAAGGTGACAGGTGCTAGAGTGGTATGATAGATTGGGTAGGTTGAATCCAGTCTGGTTTGGTTTCACTGGAATTCCATCAGCCAGAAGGTCTCAGACATTTTCTTGGTACAGACCCCACCTTAGCAGAGAGAATTTGTTATGGCCAGTCCACTACATCACCTCCCTCCCATCCATAATCAGGAAGCATTCCTGTGGCTACCCGAACAAATACGTACATGAGAAAGTAATATTTGAAAAATATTTCATGAATTCTTAGCTGTCTTTTAATCCAGAAACTGAAAACAAGTTGTTTAGCCAATATCAAATGGCTGGCCAGGTCTGTGTGGATCAGCAGCAGCCCATATATCACATCTGAAGGATCTCAGTCTTACAGGATCCTGTGGAGCAGATGCTCCGCATTTTGCTGCTGCCAGCTGCTATGCTCATTGTATTTTCTTGGCCCATACACTGTACCTGGGATATTTGGGCTTGTTCTAAATATAACCCAAGATTTGCTTGTATTGACAGAAACCCTACGTCTGTAAAATCCCTGGCTGCACGAAGCGGTACACAGACCCTAGTTCCCTCAGGAAACACGTCAAGACCGTGCACGGGCCTGATGCCCACGTCACGAAGAAGCAGCGCAACGATGTTCACCCAAGGCCACCTCCACTCAAGGAAAACGGGGACAACGAGGCAAGCGCCAAGCAGAGCAGCAAGGTTTCAGAGGAGAGCCCTGAGGCCAACAGCACCACAAGGAGCATGGAGGATTGCTTACAAGTCAAAACGATAAAAACGGAGAATTCTGTGGTAAGAGCAGTTGCTCTTGGCAGAAATGATGCAGCCCCTGATTTCTCTGATGCAATGGGGGCATGAAGCATTTGCATGCCATTTACCTCTCCAGGCAGTTACCCTTCACCTGCCAACACCCCAGAGTTCAAGTCCAGAGATGAAACTGCAGGTCAAGGCATAGTCCAGTACATTTTGCACTTTCCTACCCAGCATCACAAATTCCAGCCTTCATAGTCATGGGGGCCCCATGGTGCCCAGTGTTGAACTTCACCTCCCTGTACTGTGAAAGTGGGTAAAATTCAGTGTTGTGGTCAAATGAGCTTTACCTACCTCACCAATTTAAATTGAGCAATGACCATAGGGCATAGACTGATGAATGTTTCTTGAAGCAGAAGTCCTGACTGAAGCAGTCCCTTTTCTCCTTCTCCCTGCACCCTTTACTGTTTTTCTTTCCAGGCTGCTGCTGCACAGTAGTTTTGCTGGCTGATTAAGCTAGTGGGGATAAAAGTAGCTGTTTTATTTTTGTTGGGTATCTTAAAGCAAGTTCAGTTCCTCAGTCCTGTCCACTATACACAGAAGCACTGAATCACTGGGGTTGGCCGGCTCCTCCTGAGATCATCTAGTCCAACCTTCCTGCTCAAGCAAGGTCAGCTAGAACAAATCGCTCAGGAGTACACAAGTTCAATACGTGACTCCTAGCTGCCACAGAAAATTGTAGTGGGGCGATGAGGCAGGGGAGTGAAACCAGGAATAAACATGGGAGCGATGCTGTGGTCCACAGAATACAGGCTTGCAGTCAACCATGATCCTGCTTCGCAACCTCATGAGTGGCCACCAGCTGAAGCAAAGACCATTTATCAGCCTTCTGGCCACTACAGCAGCTCCACAGTAGGCAGTGGTGTGGTCGATGGTGCTAACAAGGTGTGTGCAGTGATGGGTCCAAACACATTCAAGCCTCTTCCACCCCATGCAGGGAGCCCACCTGCTGCTCAGCTCACCACAGCTGGTGGAGGAGATGGAGCATTGCAACACGTGTCACTTTTGCCTTTTGATGTTTCTCTTCACCTTCATACCCAAAGTTCTGGTCTGCTGCACCAGCTCAGAGTGAGGCAGGGTATGGGCTGGATACAGCAGAAAAGACTTCCACCTGCAAAGGAGAGTGTTCACATAGACTTCTCACTAGAGCTGAAAGGACTTTGAGCTCTTTATTTTTTCTTTATTTGAATCCAGGCTAAAAATTTTTATTCCTATGAAACAAAAATGCTCTGGAGCTACAAATGTTTTCTAAAAAAGGTTAAGGGAGGTGGTTTTGGAAAAATTACTAATGAGCAGCACGTTTCAGTATGGGAGGAATTGAGTATTCACATCCAAAGTGTCTTTAACTGACTAACAGACTGATGAGTCTCTGTATTCAGTTACAAAAACTGAGTGTGAGAACCACTGAACAGAATGACCTCTCTCCAGTACTCTTCCTCCGTGTGTTTTGGTTTTTCTATGAAAAAACAGACACAATCACAGCTCCCCACCCCATTTCTCCCAAAGGTGTGGGGTTGTTTTACTAGGGCTCTGCACTCCCAGGGTTGCAGCCAAGCTGTCTCACTGGCGTCAAGGCCATGGGTCGGATGTTCCTCTCCACTCTCCCCGACCAGCGCTATGTACTTCACTTGTGCACGTCTAATGCGTGGCATCTGACCTGGTGGGCCCACGTCCAACTCCTGATTCCTGGTTAAGGTCGGGGTGGTGGGAGGGGTGAGATGTTTCACTGGTTCCCATCACTCCAAGGCCCCTTGTTTTGACCCATCTTTGAGTCTCATCCCAAACCCATGGAGACAAGTGGGAAGTCTCTCCTAGAGGTTTTTATCTGGGTCCCCAAAGAGGAAAGACAGGGTGTGGGAGAGGGGGGAGATGTTGGCAATTTGTGTTGTGTTCTACATTTCACTTTCCCTCCTTTTACTAACATGGTCCTTTCTGTTAATACTGTCTTTGTCCTAACAACCTGTTCTTTATTCCCACTTACCTTTCCTTACTCTACCTTCCTAAGGACAGTCGGTACTAAGGTGAGCAAAGAAATCCTTTGTATTAAAACAGCTGTATAACGCATGGTCTCCTGCACACCTCCTGTCTCCAGCTAAGCCCCATGGAGTGGAGGCAGAGGCATGCAGAGCAATGGGGAGGGACTGGGGATGTTTGCTTGAGTGCAGAAAGGGAGAGGACACACTGCCCCAGGATTCCATTTGATGCCTTTCTCCCAGAATCACAACTTGCCATTAAATCCTGGAATTGCAATCTCTGTCATCCCGATTGAAGGGCAAGGAGGCCATTGGAGCCACTCAGTTCCGTCCATGAGGGCTGCTATGGAGGAAAGTAAAACACTGCATCACCCTGTGCTCCCACCTCAGCCTGGGGCAAAGTACGTTGTCTTTTCAGCACTCCCACTTTCTGACGGTTGCTGGAGCATGGGCCTGGAGCAGAGAAGCCAGGCATCCTGTTTGGTAGCAGCAGCAGCTACCTCAGGGCAAGTTCAGACCATTTAGTGTCTACTACAAATAAACTATTCAATGTGAAATGCAATTCCTAATGTAAATAAAATAAATATTTATGGTGCTTATCTGCCTTATCTGCAAGTGGGAGTTTGCAAGCAGTGAACCAGGTTTTTATCTGGCTGGGAAGTTTGTCAGCTAACTTAATTATATGTTAGGGCATTTTAAAAACATAAATACGTTGTGTCTGAAATACTTAGGCCTTGATCCTGTGGTAGATAAGCCAGTGCTTGCTGCAATATACCTTGCACAACCAGATGCTTTTCTTTGAGAAGTGTCTGTGCTTAATCTTTTGGAGGAACAGCATTTGGTTTCTCTCCATCCTCCAGCGGAACCCACCATACTTTCTCCAGCTGTGGGGTGCTGCCCTAGCCTCCCCACCTTGGGAAAGTGCCCCTGCCCTCTGGTAGAGCTGAGGTCCTATAAGGGGGGAGAGCCTGGGGGAGGGCCAAACATGTGGACCATACTGGGGATGTTGGGCTCCTGGTTTCCTTCCATCCATGTTTCCACCTGCCCAACTCTTCCTCTTTTCCTTCCCCAAGATGTGTCAGTCCAGTCCTGGTGGCCAGTCGTCGTGCAGCAGTGAGCCGTCACCCCTTGGCAGCACCAACAACAATGACAGTGGAGTAGAAATGAACATGCACAGTGGGGGAAGTCTGGGAGATCTGACGGCGTTGGATGACAACGCTCCTGTTGTGGACTCAACGGTCTCATCTGGTAATTCAGCAGTCAGCCTGCAGCTAAGGAAACACATGACGACGATGCAACGACTTGAACAGCTCAAGAAAGAGAAACTCAAGACAGTTAAGGATTCCTGCTCATGGGTGAGCCCAGCTCCACAAGCCAGAAACACCAAGCTGCCTCCCATCTCAGGAAACGGTAAGCCCTGGGCCTGGACCATGTCCTGTAGGAACTCTCCAGAGTTTGACTCTGGTTTCATAACCAAGAGGGTGTCCTGGAGGAGGATAATTTCTTATTGCCTCTGAGTCAGTCCTTTCTGGATAGAGATGTCAGGCAAAATGGAGAGCTTGAGTGCTGCTCTGCCTTTGCCAAGAAGTCCCAAGGCATAGGGCCTGGGTTACACTAAAACTAAGGGCTTAGTATATTGGTGCTTCTTGGTTTATTCTGGGAAGAGCCCATGAGTGTCAAGTTCTGTGCTCTCAGCCTCTTATCCCTGACTTCTGTGAATCACTCCCAGTGAGCAGCTGTGGTGTCCCTTTGGCGCTATTGACACCAATCGTACTTTTTTCCTACTAAGAGAAGCCCATGTGGAGGCTTTTCCTCAGTGGCTGAGCATCAGTGGGGTAAATTGGAAAGAGTCTGCAGCGGGGACTTCTTGTCTTCTCTCCTCAGGCTTCTTGCTCTTTGTGCATGGACCAAGAGCTGCAGATGGAGCTTTGAACTCACTGACAGCAAATGAAATTCACTATCATTCCCTTAAAATATTTTGGGGTGGCTTTGTATGTCTGTATTCTGGCACCAAGAACACTACCAAGTGTAAATTCTCAGCTAACTAAACCTTTTTCTTCCCTGCAACCTTTCTCTTAGGCTCTATTCTAGAAAATAGTGGTGGTTCTTCTGCTACGCTGCCTAATCCCAGAATAATGGAGCTGTCTGTCAATGAGGTTACAATGCTCAACCAACTCAACGAGCGCCGTGATAGTACAACAAGCACCATCAGCTCTGCCTACACTGTCAGCCGCAGATCATCAGGGATCTCCCCATACTTCTCCAGCCGCCGTTCCAGCGAGGCTTCGCAGCTCGGACACCGTCCCAATAACACGAGCTCTGCTGACTCATATGACCCAATTTCGACAGATGCCTCTCGTCGGTCGAGTGAGGCGAGCCAGTGCAGTGGGATGCCGGGTCTGCTGAACCTCACACCAGCTCAGCACTACAGGTTAAAAGCCAAGTATGCTGCTGCCACAGGGGGCCCTCCTCCAACTCCCCTGCCAAACATGGAGAGGATGACTCTGAAGAATAGGATCTCTCTTATGGATGGACCAGACCCCACCTTGCCCTCCATCCGACTCCCACCAGGCCCCAGGCGTTGCAGTGATGGTAACACTTATGGCTACCCGTCAGCTGCAGCATTTCCCCACGAGGTGCCAGGCAACTGCACAAGGCGAGCAAGTGACCCGGTGAGGAGACCTGCAGGAGACCCCCAGGCCCTCCCACGAGTTCACCGTTTCAACAGCACCAACAACATGAACCCCTTCCATCCTCCACACCCTGCAGACAGGAGGAATTTTGGCCTCCAGAGCTATGGCCGCTCAGATGGGAACCTCCCCCGGCACACCTACTCGCCTCGGCCACTGGGCATCAGCGAAAATGTCACCATGGAAGCCATGTCCGGTGAGGCAGATGCACCAGTTGGAGATGATGACATTATGCTGCCAGATGATGTAGTGCAGTACATCAAATCCCAGAACAACAGGACAGCGGCTGAGAGCACTTCTATGGGGTACAGCAACGAGATGCAGAGCTTCCAGGGAGGTGGGAAGCTGCAGCCTCCAGCCTTGCCCAGCCAGCACAGGATGCCAGTGGCTGAGGCGAGCATGAGCCACTTGGGACCCATGATGACAGAGTGTCCCATGAGCTTTGATGCTTCCTCAGACATGAATAAAAATAACATGCCCGTCCAGTGGAACGAAGTCAGCTCAGGTACAGTTGATATCATGTCCAATCAGTCAAAGCAGCAGTTTTCACAAGGGAACTTAGCAGTGGTCCAGCAGAAGCAGAACTTTGGTCAGTACCAGAACTACAACCAGCAGCAGATGCAGCTGCCAGAGAACAGTATGAACGTAACACAGCAGAGCTTTATGCAAAGAAATGTGGGCATGGATGGGCAGAGGCTGAACTGCATGCAGCTGCGGCAGCAGCCGATGAGCCTAGGCTCCGGTATGAACCCTGATCTGGGTTTGCACACAGGGTATAACCAACCTCATCAGATGCTGAGCCCCAGTGCAATCAGTGGCAACCCAAATCAGATGTCTCCTTCTTGTAGCAACATGGCAGCAAAGTCTGGACCCCATCTTCACCCGCAGCAAATGGACATGGCGACAGACCCTTCTTTAATGGTTGACAGCAACAGTGAGCGCACGATGCTGGGCCAGGTCATGCATGACCCAAGCCAGCAGAACTACTCATCTCAGCCGACCCACCTGAACTTTCCCATGGCTCAGGAGACCTTTCATCAGCCCATCATGACCTCCAACCAGGCCAGCTTTGAGCCTCAGCAGAGCATGATGGGCTCAGCCACACATGCATATCCTCCCAGCATGGTCCAGCCTCGTCCACCACCCGAGCCAAGCCCTGGCAGTAGATCCCGAGGCCTCCGCACTGTCCAGCAGCTGGGCTACATGAGAACTCCCCACTCTACAAACACCATCAGTCCCGGCCAGCAGGCGGTGGAGGCCACGCATAAAAGAACCGGCGACCTGCTGCCAGCACCAGCCCAACAGTGTGCAGACGGCACGAGGGAAAACAATTTGATGTACTATTATGGTCAAATCCACATGTACGAACAGAACAGCAGCTTTGATAATCACGCGGACTGCAGGGTCAGACAGCAGCAGTGCGCACTGAACAGCAAGTCGGCCACTCTGCCTTCCCCAGGCGCAAACCAGGTGTCCAGCACAGTGGACTCACAAGGTCTTGAGCCGCCCCAGATAGATTTTGATGCCATCATGGACGATGGGGACCATTCGAGCCTGATGTCAGGAACCCTGAGCCCCAGCATCCTGCAGAACCTCTCCCAGAACTCCTCTCGCCTGACGACTCCACGAAACTCTCTGACACTGCCCACCATACCCACGGGAATAAGCAATATGGCAATAGGCGATATGAGCTCCATGCTAACCACGCTGGCAGAAGAGAGTAAATTTCTAAACATGATGTCATAACAGTAAAGCACAAGACCTTAGCGCTATCCAAGGGGCTGTGCGTGAAGCAGTTTTATGAATGTGCTTTTCAAAAATAATCTGTTTCAATAGAGTAGATTTTTTTATAAGTATCAAATACATTAAAGGGATTCAAAATGAAATTTTTAAAAGTCTCTGTACAGAATTATGTAAACTATATCCAAGCAGTTCAGCACCACAAGGATGCACCTCTAGTGTTATTTTTTGGCTTTGGTTTCCCAGAGCACTGAACGATATCATCACCAAGCTAGGAGACTGCATGAGCGTGGTTAGAGATTAAACCCTCCCTCCCCAGCAGCCCTGTAAATAGCAGTCCCCATCATTTTCCACTAGTTACGTTCACCAAAAAATACATTTTTAACCCACCCCAGAAAGAAACTGGAGGATGCGGTTTTGATCAGAATAAAAGCCATACTATGTGCTCTGCTCCAATGAGAGCAGGGTTTCGTTACGTCTCCAAACAAGCCCTCTGCCAGCAGTATTCTTTTATACCATAAATACCTTTGTACCTTGCAAAGAGCGTTGATTCGAAACGGCTTCTCAGCAAAGTGCCTTACCATGCTTTCGTGTTAAGTAGCCAAGGCCTCTCTTCCTTTAAAAATCAAATATAGTGTATTGCCAGAAGCGTATATAAAATGTACATTTATAAAAACATAGTGGTGTTTCTGAGAAAACATTGGAAAGACACATTGATGAGACACATAAAAGGTGAATGCACACTTTGATCAGATGTGTTTACAACGTGGTTTATATCATGTGCAGAGTGGAGCAGAGGCCTGGGAACAGCAATCACTGGGAAATAATCCCCTGTGGCAGGAAGGCTTCCGCGTGCAGACTGACACGCAGGCATAGCTTCATGCCCTCTGAGCATGGTGACTTTCTGCAGGGCCCCCGCATGCATCTTTAATGTCAGGTTTCTGAAGCACACATTACCATATCCCTGTGCGGCTTTGCAATGGCTTTGATTTCTCTTGGGTTTTCAATGCTAAGGTGTTCCCATATAAAAGTGATGGTGATGGAGAGAGTTTTATCATCGTTTCAGCCCAATCTGCGCTGTGGCAGTGTTGTGGGAGCTGGTTTGCCTGGCAAGGGTTTGTCCATGCAATATACTCCATGCAGGGCTCTGCCTGGGTTCAGTGCACACAACAGGCACGTGGCTGCACCGATGCAAAGCCAAGCATGAGCTACTACACCCTGCCCTACAAGGAGGCTTGTTGGCATGTACCCAGTGCTGCATTAACATGTCCCACAGCTTTGGTCAGCGTGAAAAGAGTTGCTGTATCCAAAAAAAATATACCATGGACAACACAGGGTGTTAGTTTGGCTAGTGCTTTGTGCTACAGTACATAGCTACTCTTTGTACCCACCCTGGTTCAGTTCAGCACCACACCTGCAGTCTACAGCATAGGCAAACATCTGGATAGTCTCAAAACAGGTATTTGAGTCAAAATAGTAGCTTGGCCAGTGAGACTCTGGGGAAGAGATGAGAGGAGCGGGACCTCCCAAAGCCAAACCTCCACCAAAATGTAGCTGCTTGTAATAATGATTAGCTGTTTCCAGGCTGGTCCCACCTGGCACTGAAGTTGATCTTAGTTGCATTATTTATTTTTATTGTCATTAGACAAGGGAGTAGAAGTGGTGGGGTGCATGTACTTAGGGAGGTGGCCTTGCTTAACTTCTGGCTGAGTGGGGTAAGGACAACTCTCCTCATCTTGCTCTCATAGCATCAGATACATCATACTCAGTATGTTGAAGGGCAAGGGACAAGTGTGAGATTCCACTCCCCCCCCCCCCGTCCCCAGGTTCTCACAGTTTGACCAGACAAGCATCTGCAGAGCTTCACACTGTCCTTCCCTTCTCTCCTCTCCCTTTGTATTGATGTGATGTTCTCACTTGCGTCCAGCTCCGTCCCCTGCATGGGACAGGGACAGCTCTATAAAGGTGCTTTCTGGTGTTCCTACTTTCCTTTTGCACAAACTGATGTCAGGATCAATGCTCCTGACATGGCCAGAGGCTGGCATGAAAATGCCCCGTGTTACCTTCAGGCAAACTCTGCCACATCAGACATGCCACCAGCCGTGCGTGGCAGCGGTGTGTTGGGACAGCCCGGCTGCCAGGTAGCCCTGGGTACAGATGGTGCAAGGAGGTGCTGCTCAGCCTCCTGACATCTCACCCGTCCTCATCCCAAATGCAGAGGGTGTGCACAGGACACTCTTCACCCCCAAGGCCCCTGTGACTCCTGCTGATGTCCAAGGTGCATGAGGACAGGAAAGCAGAGCAAGGTGCCTGGCTGTTTATTTGTGTCTGCCATGAAAGTTGTGTTTAAAGGGATTGTTTTATAGTCTGCTGTATATATTCTCCTGCAGTTACTGACCTTGCCTTTGCATTTATGAAAAGAGGGCAGTACATATTTTAGGACATTGTATATTGTCCTAGACGCTTGGAGTGCAACTTGACTTCCCTTGTGCTGAGATGGATCAGGCTGTCGTGTGTCCTTCGGCTGCTAATCTGATTTTTTTCAACAGCTGCATAGGACAACGATGGCTACTGAGTCTCTCTTCACAGATATCTCATTAGCAAAAGATCAAATACAAAAGCAAAACCAAATCTCCAGTGACTTGAGATTTCTCAGACTTTCCGTTGGTAGTCTTCCTTCATTTACTGAAAAAGTATTATAATAACCATTCCAGCACTGTATATATTATGTATAGAAGACATCATTACTAAAAGTACTGTAGGTGAATTGTTCTGTCAAATTTATATCTTAAGAACATTTTTAGCTGTTTTCTACATCATAAGAACAGAGGTAACATGCTGAACCTGTATATATAAACCTTTTGTACATTAAAAAGTAATTTTTTTCATAATTCCTTGTGCCTGTTGTTATTGCTTTCTGTTGGTAATGGTGGTTGGTCTTGGTCTGTCATTGCCATGTCAACACAGCTGGTTGGACTCTGGTGGTGCTTAGGAAGAGCTGGCAAGGAGCTGGATGGGTCCGGTGTGTGAGTCACTGCTGGAGGTGCAGGGCTCTTGCCTTGAAGAGCTTCCAGTGAACAACGGGAAGGAGGAGGCAGAAGGAGAGACAGCAAGGCCAGGATGCTGCTGCATGCACAGCCATGCTGCCCAGGTGCCTTTCACTGGCCACCTGGCAGAGGCGATTTGAAGGAGGATGGCAGCACAGCAAGGACAGCACAGGAGAAGGGCTCAAAGCAAGGGCTGGAGAAATGTGTCAAGCAGAAAATTCGTGGCAAAATAGCTTGTTGACCATCTTTGCCCGTGTCCTTAAAGAGAGAGAAATAGGACAGATCAGCAGAGCTGTGATGGGCCATGACAATGACTAGTTGAATATTGTGTTTGAAGAAAAGAGAAATTAATCTGTCCACTATCTATGTGATGGGAATCAATAATACGCTGAGCAACAGATACATTGGTCGTGGTCCAGTCAGAGGGTGGTCCAGCCCATTGATGAGAAAGATTTCATCTGACTGCAGCAAGAGCCACTCAAGGGACCAATTTTCAACCTGGTTTCATAGAAGTGGATTGGTGTGGACAGAGCTAGAGCTTTAAGGGAGGGTGAGGAAGCTGTTCACAGGTGATCCTTATGGGCACAGTGATGAGTCTGGAATAAAGTCAGCTATTGATCAAAGCAGTTGGCTAGTAAATAATCTGTAGCAGTTGGTGCAAATGAACCAGCAGTTTTACACAGAAACAACTGAAGGGAATGGCTTCATTTTTCTCCTTGCAGGATCCCTGCTGACTTAATTGTTAGAATAAGGTGAGTTTGGGACAAATCCTCACTCTTAACTGCCTGGGTTTGCTCGTAGTCTGTGGCAAGAGATTGGAATATGCCAAGACAAAATTAGTCTTTCCTGTTTTAGACACATAGGTGGATGCCTCTCTCTGGAAGACCTCATTGATTACAGAGAGACACCATGTAGCTGGTTTAGATTAAACATCTTCTCTGGTAAGGTGAGATGAATCCCATGCTCCTGTGAATCCCTTGCACCAATCAAGTCACCCTCAGCACAGTCTGAGGCTGAGCTAGTGAACAAGTTGATGATTAATGTGTTAATGATCCTGTTAGTCTGCAAATCCATTGGATAAATATCACACCCATCTGTACTGTCCAAAAACTACAGAAATCACTTTTTTAAAAAGTGCAGTAATATTATTAAAAGGAAATTGTTCAGAGCTTTTCTATTGACAGAAGGCTTTGGAGACTCAGATCAGCTCCTACTGCTTTTCTACCTCAAACACTTAACGTGGGTTTCTAATCTAGATCAAATGCTGCATTTAGCTGGTATTTCACTTCAGAGTTCAATCAGGGCACACCTCTGCCTGTGTAAGAATATACTTATTACTTAAACTGGGCTAACATTTCCTAGGAGCCCACCCGAGGTCAAATACCAGCATGTGCATTTTTACTGCTCAGCCCTCCTGGAATAAACAGGGATCAAAAGGCTCATTGCTCCAATTGTAAGCAGGTAATAACCCTTCTGCAACAAATGTTGTTTATAAGCCAGAGCTTGGAGTTTATACTACTCTTACAGCTTCATAATATTCAGTTAACCTTCTTTTTAATCAATCATATCCCTTTTGAAAAGAATCCGTGCTAACAGGACTAATTCTGACCCTCTGGTGAGTGTTACCTCACGCCACTCCCAAAACTAGTGGAGGCATAGGAGGAGTAAGATCTCACTCCGGGTAAAACCATCACAACTTTTTAATATTGCACTAATATCTGAGGTTTTTCCTGGAGGGAAGAAAAAGCCCATAAAAGCTACTGTTGCTGGATCTGATTGCACTTACTGAGTACGGAGTCATTCCAATTGCTCTTTATTGCAGTGGTCTCAGTAGGGATGACATAGGAGCTCTTGTTCTTTACAAGCTGTTGGATCTACTTGGAAGAGCATATGTGTTGCAAATAAATGGTGTGGTTTATATTATTGGAAGGACAATTTATGACCAACCAAGGCCTCTTGCAGACAGCTATTTAACTTGTAAGTAAAATGACCTAACACTTAAGAAATTTAGAAGCTACAAAACAACCTGTGCTGTGGCCAATATACTTATTTCTCCTTGATTTATGTTTCATGTAAAACTTGAAACAACTATATTAAATATGTTTGCTGTAAAAATAAAATTTAAAAAAGAACAAAGTGATAGTTTCACACATGCTGAAGGTTTGTGATGACTGTAGCTTCCTCCAATTGCACTTGCACCTCTGACTGATTACACTGGTTTCTTGCCCTCCCTCTTTCCATTTTCCCCGTGCTGGCCTGTCAGGCAGATGTGCAGGGGGCACAGTGGCCTGCCTGCTCTTGGCTTTGAAAGAGCTGCTGCACTCAAGTACAGTGCACTTGCTGGAAATGTGTCTCTAAGTATCAATGGCTTGCCAAAAAAACAAACTCTATGGCTGCTGTGTCTGACCATCAGAGGGTATTTTGCCATCACACCTTTACCATTGTTTTTAGGGTGGTATCAGCAAGGAGCAGCAGGCATGGCAACACGCCTGAAAGGCAGATTGTGCACCACGAAACAGGCCATGGGGCTACATAAATCTTTGGTCTAGGTTGCTCTGGCTAGTCTTAATTCTTACTAAGTACACTTCAGGCTAGTCTCCACAGAGAAAGGATGTTTAAGGAAGGATGTAATGGTTTAACCCCAAAGCAGAAGCTTGGTCTGATGCTCTGAATGCCTTCTAAAGGAGTCTCTTTCCCTTTCTCCCTTTCTCTCTCCTTCTCCCATTCTCTCTCCATTCACTATTGAGAAAGTCTGCAGATAAAGACAACCTTCAGAAACACCTCCTCTCCCCCTGCCTTTTCTGGTCCTCTTCGGGAAGGACCCCGGAGTGCTCTGCCCATACAAGCATCGCCTCTGCCAGGGTCTGACAGACAGATGGTTGCATTTTTTGACCCAGGAGCATGAGGAACAGCTTTCCTGACACCTGCAGAGGGAATCATGCAGAAGAAGAGCACACATTTCACAGCTGGATGTTGGCCAAAACACCAAGGTTTGTGCTACAGTGCAGTGCTGGTAGTTAAAATAGATCAAATCAAAGGAGGAGAGCAGCAGGAAAGGAAGGAAAACTCTGGTCAAAGCAGGGCTAATTTTCTTTGTGGCTTTGTGTCTCCCAGCGTGTCTCCTGCCTGCAAAATTTCAGGGGCCATGAGAAGTTACTGGCCATGATGAAAGCAAAATAAAGAAGCGATGCTTATGTAGGTATGAGAGATCTATTTTTGAAGGGTTTAGATCTGTAGAGCTTCACATAAAGGGCTTCTGGGGACAAAGGCACCATTTTTATCTCTGTTACCTCTTTTGCCCACTACACGGTTGACCAGTCGTGCAGGTACCTGTCACCTGAAAAAGCAGTGTGAGCGGTGGCACAGCAGCCGTACAGCGCTCAGAGGGATTCAGCCACCTGCTTGGGTGGAAACAACCACGGCAGCAGTGACTGAGGAACACAGCTGGGACTGATTCACAGCAGCAAGCTTGGAAAGGCGAAGCAGCCCCAGGCCTGGAGTCTGTAGGTGGGCTGCCCCACCCTTGGCAACTCCAGCATCCTGCCCTTGGCTGCAGACCTTGGAGCAAAGGCGCTCCCAGCTTGCACGTCTCAGAGCAAAGGCACTCCCAGCCTTCGTGGCTCAGCAAAGCTGCAGGAAACAAATGTGCTTCTCACTTTCTGCCCACTGTTATTCTATAGCAAGAACCAGGTAATCTCCAGGTGGCTTTATTGGCCCCATTTCCCAGCTGGCAAAGCATCCCTCTGAGAAGGTGCCTGCCTGCTGCACTTACCCATCTGACTGGCATCTGGGCAAACTGAGTAAAAAGTAATGTATTAATTTTTTTTTTTTGAGCAAAATGTCTTGATGCGAATCGTTTAACCTCTGTGTCACTCATCAATAATGATGATAAGTGAAATTCGATAGAGCTACGTGAAATGCACAGAGGATTAAACATCACTCCAGGCACACCAGAAGTGGGTGGTATTACCATGCCTGGGAGATCTTAAGGAGGAGAGAAAAAACATGTTTTGCTCTGTCATCCAAAAGGCTGGACCCCTGTAACACCAGCACTGACTGGGGAGGGGGCTCCAAATGGTGATCCTAATCGCTTCCTGCAGGCCAGTGAATTTCCCTCGTTAGCAGCCATCCAAGAACTGAACAGGTCTCACCTTGCTTGAGGTGCTCTCAGGAAATGATGGCTTGTCTTAGCAACGTCAGAAGATTTGTCAGTGAATATGAAAAATGTTTTCAGGGAATAGAAACTGGGACTGAGCCAGATAAAGGTTTCTACTTAATTGAAGAAAAAAAAAAATAGACCCCAGTATTTCCGTCGCTAACTGGAAGTGGGAACATTTTTAACAGATCAGCAGCGATCTTGGTGTCGAAAACAACAATGGCACCAAAGTAGTTGAGAAGGTTTTTCTTAGAGACAAGAGCCAGTTTTTGGCCACTGAACGCTTCCAAAAAATGCCATATAATTGCCCAAGTTAGAAGGGAAATTTAAAATCTGATCTCATTCAAAAAGCCTTCCCAAAATGTCACACATGCTAATAGTAACAAGTTCAGCCTAAAAACCTTCCAAATCTAAACCTTGAATTTAGAAGAGCACGGGGCTGAGACATGACTTCCCAAGTAGTCTTGTAAAAGTGACATCAAAAAGATTTTCAGCTAAAATACTAGCAGTACATTTTTTTTCATTAATGTTTTAACTGTCATTTATGTTTAAAAAAAAAAATAGCATGCAGAGAGCTGGGCTGGTTTCATCATGGGTGAATCAGTACCGGAAAAAGTCACGTCTCCGGGGGCCCAGGAGGAGCTGTTTTCTAGCTCTACTCTTCCTACGAAGTTCTTCCACTGGTGAGAAGTTTGGATCGAGCAGATCTCACAAGAGATGAAGGTGTAAAATAAAGTCAGGGACTGACGGCCTTTTGGATTAGCATAATCCCTCCTTGTAACAGGAAAATCCACATTGTTGGTGTTTAAAATTATCCCGACTAACAGAGAAAGTATTGTACTGTGTTGCAATTAGATTAGCTAAGGTAAAACATCTTTCCCAGCCCGCATTTCAGTGCTGATGCAAGGTACTTCAGGCAAAGTGCTGGTCCACAGATGTTTCAGGAGATTCATCAGGGCTCAGAAATCATTCATTCAGGAGCAGAACTGGTGAACAAAGGGGGTCTTTTTCTCCATTCAGAATAAACCCCATAGACAGTGGGGAGAAGGTTTATTTATTCTAAGATATTTCAAACACCTTTATTACTACTAAAAAAAGACACTACTATTTCTTGAATAAAAATAACTGCAGAACCATCAGAGGGCTGCGTTTGTAAACTTGCTCTCGTGTACATGCATCACTGCTCTCTACTAGATTGAATGAAAACTATTCAAATTAGAAAAAAAATCTTCTAATGAACAAAACAAGGTATCATGCAGAAAACCAACCAAGGTTCTCCTCTAGCATATGTAGCACAAGTGAGGCAGCATAATTTATCTAATTAGGGCCGTCCTGTCACATGTGAGGACCCAAGGAGAGTGTTTTGGCTGTGTGAAGAATGGGAAAACAGGTGAAATGTGGAAAAAACCATATTTTAACAGCATTATGAAGGAGGAAAATGAGTACAAGGATAGGGGTAGAGGTCCAGCCACTGAGACACTTTGCCAGTGGGACCATTACTCTGAGGTCCACACTCCCTGGTAAGCAGCTATCCTTTCCCTTCTTCTCCAGGGTGGCCAGTGGCCCATGGCAGGTAGAGCTGCTCCTGCATTTTGTAGCTACCTTTCCTCTACCGAGAGCTGCTGCTTGGTCTCTGTGTCTTTCACGCTCTGCTCCTCGTGCTGCTGCATCCCTTCAATCTGACAAAATTTCTCTCCTGTCAGCAAAACCAATGCCCCTCCAGGGGTTTTGTCACCACACTGTGACAGCCAGGGGCATTTCTTACATCCAGCCCATACAATTAAGCCAGAAAAGGTCTTAAGGCCAGATGTGAGCTGTATGTGTCTTTTGGTGGTGGTTTGTTTTCTCTTTAGACACTGAATTTCGAGCCTACCATTGTTCACAGCTAAAGAAAACACAGAGAGATGGCACTCATGGGCAAAACTAGCCCTAAGGCTGAAACCTTGGCCAAGAAATGTCTCTCTGACATCAAGGATTTAGCTAATCCTGTCCTCAGAGGGATTTTTCCTGGAAGCAGATGTATGTAGCAGCTTAGTAAAACTTCAAGATAAGACTATGTCACGCTTGACCTGGGTGTGGCCAGCAGTCTAGGAACCAAAAAGGTCTAGACAAGCAGCTGGGATGGGGAAGGCGTGGAGATGCTGATCCAGGATTGTGAGAGGAGACCAGAATATGGGCTCCCTCTGGTCACAATTGCCCCACATTCCTGGGGCTATGGGGTGTTTCCGCTAGGTAGGGCACACCACTTTTTAAAATAAACTTGCCCTGGAGCAGTGCCACTGCTTTTGCTGTCCTGGTGGGGTGGTCGCTGATGATATTTGCAACTCTCAGCTGCAATGCAGGAGTAAGGCTGCTTCTTGTGGGACAGTGCTGAAAGATGTGGGGTTGATCTGGTCAAAGTGACACAAGCATGCTGGCCTCTTTTCTCCAATGCTCGGGCCTGAAACCTTGCTGTTTCAAATGACCCATTTGCTTTCACAAGCTGCCTTAGTTCAACTTTTGTCTCACAGAGCAACCTGCTGCTTCACTGAAGAGTGAGTTGGGGTTTTTTTTTGTCCTTTCCTACTGTATCTTGGGGTTGTCAGTTTGGGATTGGTTTATATATATGTATATATTAATTTGCACAAGATATTGCTTTCCTTTCAGCTACACAGGAAATAACCTTTGTCCAAGCTGGTCAACCAGCCATGGGAAAAGCCCAATCCAACTTTAGTTTTTAGGTTCAGGGCCCAACCAATGCCAGAGGTGCCTTCAGTGGAAAATCAGAGCTTTCCTTGCATCTGTGCAAACTGAGGAAATCCAGCTCTACAGCTCAGAACATGAAATTTCTGTGAATAACAATATGGCACCTATTGAGAAAAGTCATCTATTTTTTTCACTGAAAGTTGTGCTGGGAGAAACAATCATGAACACTGCATGAAGCATAACAGAAAGTACACAAAGAAACAGGAGTAAGTCTGACCTTAGTGACTCAGATCTGACAAGCTGTATCACCCAGGCAGGACGGACAACTGAAAGACCACTAAGACGCATGGCACAATAGATTACAGCAAGCTCCAACCACCTGCAGCCTTCACAGTGCGCTCAAGGTGACATACAATGAAGGACAGGTCAGTATGTGCTCCATGTGTCTGGAAGCAGAAAATGGAACAAGTCAGGGTAAAACCCGGTTATGGGGGACAGTTAAAAGACCATATGAAGATATTAGAGGCACAATGACTCTTTGGATTGGGTTTTCTGGCAGCCGTGTGAGCTTATTTTTCTTGTTTTGCAATGTACAGGATGAGACAATGCTGGTACCATCGTTGCTTCAACCAAGAGGCAAATATCTCATTTAAAAGTTTATTTTAATGAAGTCACAATAAGGCCTACAGCTGGAAAGGTTATTTATTAACCTCTTATTTACAAATTGAGCCCTGATTTGAAAATTAAGGCATTGTAATTTAATATTAACCCACATGTCAGAAAATAATGAGACAAACTACAGGGAAAATTGCATTCCATATTGCAAAAGACCAATTTTATTTATAATGACCAGGATTACAAGTCATGCCAACATTGATGGATCATACTTTAAAAATCTTGATAGCTCATTCATTTCTATAATTATATTTATTACAAATTAGGTAAGTTGCGGACACCCTTGATATACAAAGAGACAAAATTAATTTGTGAATCAGTATTAATCTGTCATCAAACTAAATGAACTCTCTTTCTGGCAGCCTACTGAATGCAATGAACTGTACCAAGCTTTCCTTGATCTTCCGGACATGGAAGCAATGGAAGTTCAAGTCCAAGCTGTTGAAGGAACATCTCTTCACTTCGATGTGTGTCATTTGTCAATATGGCTTTTAAAATAAGAGAAGACATCGCAACAGAAAACTTTCTTGGCCAATTTCTGGTAATCAAAACACATTCTAACATTTCCATGAGCCTTGGTGCAAGGGTTCTCTGGCCAGGTGCCTCAATGCAGTCCAGTGATAGAGCTCCAAGGACCTCAGTGCAACCCAGCCTCGCAGCCTGGCTATCCCTCTGCCAGAAATCTACCCCAGCAGTCAAGGCTGCTACAGGCCAGCACTTGGTTCAGTAGCAAAGTGCAGTGTGCAGTGTTTTAGCACTTTTCCGGTGACCCCTATACCCAGATCACACTGTGGAAACTGGAAAGGCTTGTACGTGACTGCTGCTGTCCTTTCCTGACAATGCAGGTCCTGAGTCCTTGGGGCAAAACCCTGCTGTGAACTGTGGCAGTAGTGAGGAACGTCAGCTCAAGCAGTGTGCATGACGCTTGCTCCCCTTGGCTGAGGGAGAAGCAAAGGGGGCTGTTTGGATGTTCCTGGATGAGATTACAGACCTTAATGCTCAACAACTGCCACTCTGGTTAGCTGAAATGTGTGCCCATCTGCTCTGGGGTTTTGTGCCTGTAGACAGGGAGTTCTGCCAGCTTCAGGAGGACTCAGGCTTTCTTCCAAATTAGCAAAGTTGAAATGGAAAAAAAAAAAGAAAAAGTCTCAGTGCTGCAGGTCAGATCACATCATCTAAGCGGACACAAGCAAAGCACGGTAAGACGGGTGGTGGCTGCATGGTAGCCTGTCCCATTGCCACCGGCCTTTCCATCCCAGCATCATCCCCAGAGTCAGTGCTGACAAGCTGATGGCTAGGCTATTCCTTTTGTAAATAAGATACTACTCATCTAAGGCAGCAGAAGTGCTTACTTGTCTCTTTGGGGAGCAAGATTTCATCCTTGTGTTTACAGTCTTCTTCTTTTTTTACCCCGCCATCTTTTATTACTCCCTTTTTTCTTCTTTCCATGCCCCTCACCCTCCCCAGCTCTCCCAGAGGGATGTAGACAAGTTTACTGTCTTGGAGGACAATTTGCAACAGCAGAAGGTTGGACCCCATGCAAAATTGGCCAAAACACACCAAACTCCCCTGCCGTACTCTGCTGATCTCTCTAGCAGCTAGGATCAACTAATAAAGTGCAAGATGTAGAAATGTCATTTAGAGTTACCTACCCGTAACTAAATAACTTTGTAATGAATGAAAGGCCATTTTGAGCTGATTCCTTAAAAAGTAACTTCATCTCCATAAAGAAAGAAATATGACTCGAACAGAGACAGCCCGCACATGGCATTAACAAACCCTCTTTGTGTTTCTGTAGGAAAGACTGACACCAAGTGAGTTGTGCGCTTGCATCATCTTCACCTTATTTTACTTTCATAGTGATGACTCCACCTCAAAATATTCTTACGGCGTGAGGTCTGCTTGCAGGGAGCTGGTGGGCCCCTTCTCTGGGAAACAGAGATGGAAAGGTGTTTCTGAACTAAAAATTTTGTCTCAGGTTGACTTCAGTTATAGAAAAAGAACAGTACCTGTTTTTGTAATATAACAGTAATTAATTCTGACTGTTCATAAAGGAAAACTCAATATTGCCAGAAGAAATGATTTACACATCTTTATATGACAGTGTTTTTCCATTCACCTTTTTTGGAGCATTTCCTTCAAATAATGTTAAGCCCATACATTACTATTTAAGGAGTCTAATTCAACCCAGCCAATAATGATCCATAAATATTCATGATTTTGTTTTAACATTAAAATAACATCTGTTTCAAAACATCTGCAATCTGTTTTCAATGCTTCAGTAACATTTAAATTAACTGTAACTAATACAATAAACCACTATTAGGGATAATGATAATGAAAGATGCCCTATTAAGAGACACGAACAACATGGAAATGAATGAAAAATAAAACTGGGGGTGGAGGGGATGAACCCGACAGTCAGATAACAAAACTCCTTGCAACTGAAATCCACCATTATGGGAGAGTTTCCTCTGTGTAGGACTATTGTTTAACCATCTCAGCTGCAGCGTCTCAGCTCCACTTGGGTCTTGTTCAAATTTCCACTGCGAGAGCAGTAATTTACGGCGCAGGCGGTGTGACTACTTCTAACGTGGGGTGGGGCAGCTTATGCTCTCCAGCTGAAGGGACCCGCAAAGTATTTCTGAGCTGGAAAAGCCAGCTGCAGCCCGCACAGGGCTCTCCCAGCCAGGTGTGGTTAACGAGCCTGTTAACCTCCCCACCAACCCACCAGACATCCCCCGCAAACAGCGATGCCCAGTGGCCATGCTCTTGGGCACTGCCATGCTCCGGATCATGGACTTAACCAAAATGGTTAACCTCCCCCCACAAGAGGCTATTGTTTTCTGATGTGATTTTGCCTCTTTTCCTCCCCTTGGCTGGGGGAGATGACATCATGCACATCTGCATATTGTTGCAAGGGGAAGGTGAAGGTCGGGTGCAGGATGGTGTTAGGGAGGAAGGTTCCCATCCTCTGCTGTGGCTGCTGGTGGGCTGACACTTGGCACTCGTACCCACGGCCCCCGGCTGGAAAGTTTTACTTTCATGGAAAATCTTGGTGCGTCAGATCATCAATCATAAATCAATTTGTTTAAAAATTATATTTAGGGGTTTTGTGGTTTGTTTGGGTTTTTTGTAAGCCAGGCCTCCCTCTTTGCTTCTCTTGCTCCCTGACAAAAATTCAGGAGGCGTTTTTAAATCTCCTGCAAAGGGCTGGAGCAGCAAAAGGCAAGGATTACAGCAGCTGGGTTTGCTCTCATCTGATGATTTCTTTAAAAAAACAAAATTCTATTTTAAAATACATTTTTTTCAGTCAAAACAAAGCCAGAACTTGCTGTACATCTGTGCAATAAGAGCAGCTGTTTACACTGCCAGAGTGATGCCGTTTCACCCTCACATCCTCAGGCAATCCAAAGAGGACATTGCATAGGTGCAAATAGCTCCAGGAATAACCCTGTGGCCACTCATCCCCCTTGGTCCAAGCACTGCATCCCTGGCACAAATCCTGCGCCTGGCTGTGGTCCTGGCCCCTGGCACCGGGCTGGACCAGGTCCTGGAGGGCCACCACGGAGCCGTGCCTCCATGCTGTTCCAGCAGTGACAGGAGCCTGTGGAAAGCAGAGCATAACTCCAAACCATTTAAAGTGTGATTAAGACTTCCCCTGATTACTGCTCTGCATGATATTGAATACTTCAGCTGTCGGTGATTTATTGAAGTAATATATAATGTGCTGTATGCAGTTAACAGTCCCCATCAAGCACAATCTAGCTGAATGAAAAAAGAGAGAGAGAGAGCAAGCACGCATGGTCTAAGAAGAAGCCTCCCTGGATTTAAGGGAAATTGAAATATGCGAATGGTAATCTGCGTCCAAAGCTTTTAGCACTTCAAAAAGTGCTAGTTGCTAATACCAGCGGCTAAAATCAGCATTGCTGCGATGGCTAATGGTCCCAGGGCCATCCTCACCCACTCCTTCCCTCCACCACTGACAAGTGGCTTCCTCACATGGGCTACTTTGAGGCAGATGTTTGGCTTTTCATTTTTTTCACCATTTGAGTTGGGTTTTTTTAGTTTTATTCCAGAGTGAAGTTTCTTTGGCAAAGGGGAGGCTGCACTGCACTGTTTTGTGCATCACCACCAGCACCAACACAGAGCAGAGGAGGTGAAACTGGTGGTAACTATAACCTGAAAGGGAATAAATTGGGGCTGACATTAAAAAAAAAAAAAAAAAAAAGAAAAAAAATAGCAATATAAGCACTCAGTATAGTTTCAGTGCTTTTAATGTTTTAGTTTTAATAGCAGAAGTAGCAGTTAGTTATTCAGGGAAGAGGTTTATTTATTTTCATATATGGTATTTGCTGTATTATTGCTCTTTTAGGATCTGATTCAATGAGAAACCTCCACAGTGGGCTGATTTTAAGGTGTCATCTTCAATTAACACTGATCTCAATCACAAGACTTCCAAAATAAGGTGGCTGGCTTAGAAATGATAAGATTATAAATCAAATGTTTTATTTGACATGTGCTTTTAAGGACTCATGCCTCCAAGTTGTTGAGTGGGGTTTTTTTTTCCCCCGAAGACATAACTATTGGAAATAACTTCTACAAAAATAGGAAGAATGAAAGCAGATCCTCTCACACACAAACCCCTACTCCACAGCCTGGGACTTTCACAAAACCAAATGCACTGTCCAGAAATCACAAGCTTTTCAATGCAGTAGTTTAACTTCTCCAGCTCACTAAAAATGGCACCTGAAAACACACGTGGGCTTTGCTTTCATTTCTTTGGTTTCTAAAACTGGTGAAACTAGACCCAATGCCAAACCTGATACAGATGACAAGGACTTTTCTTCAGCACTGACATTCTTTCATGAAAGCCACAGAATCGTTTTTCTGCACCACAGCAGGTAGCTGACTTACAGTTGGTGTGTGATGGACATCGGTGCCCATGTGCATTTCTCTCCCAGCAAAGGCACAGTCCAGCAAACAAGGGAATGTTCTTGGCATTGCCCTGGTTCAACTGGCAAAGAGCAAGACTATGTCTTTAGTTATTCTTCATCTTTCTGGATGCCAGGCAGATGTTCTCCATGCTGACCACCAGGACACACAGCCTCCAGAACAGAGTCCTTGCTGTCAATTGAGACCCTGAACACATTGCCACCAGCGGAATTGCAGTAAAAGTCTTATTTACTCCCACAGCCCGGAGATGCAGCTTTGGTCCAGCTGGGGAGGTGGTACATGCACATTTGAGTGGAGGTTGGAGGACTCACTGAGCTCATGGAGAGGTAAAAGTTGGCTGCTGAGCTCTAAGATCACTAAAGTACACACTGGCAGCTATTTTTTTTCCTTACAATTAAAGTGTGTGCATTTTGATGGGAACAGCAAAAGCACAGCCCTGATTTGAGGGTAGGCACATGCCAGCTGTTGAGGTCTTACTCCAAGTTCCAGGAGTCCTTGAGCTTCTCTGGAAAATGTCTGTAATAATATTTTAGCCTGGGCATCATATTTTCCCTTAATCTCACTCACAGAAATTATGCCATCATTTTAGCTGAAACTTTCCAAATCAAATTCAGCCCAAGGCACAGACTGTTAAAAGTTGTAGACTGTTGTGCTGGGTCTTCAAATGGGAAGACTCAGGCAGCCTTGCAGAGAGGTGGAAGTCCCAGCACTGCAAACGAGCTGCAACACCGTGCACCTCCTGAAACCCCGAGAAGCACCAGCAGCCCAGAGTCCGGGCATTACGAACACCAGTATTGCAGAAGCAAAACTATTGCTATTTCTCAGCCCAATAAAGCAAAAAATGCATATGCAATAAATTGCCTTTTTTTTTTTGGTTGTTTTTTTCACAGTTTGATTATCCGTCATGATAAGACATTACTTAAAGCAGTGGTGACACTGTCTAATCATTCTTGTGAAATATAGACTTCTCTCTCCACTTCAGACAGAGCCGACATTAATACACATTTATGCAAAGCAGAGCTGGAGCTGTCAGGGGCTAATCTTTACAAGTATGATAAATGATGTTTATTTTCAGTGATGGAACGAAACACCCGGGCTGACAATAATTGTAATAAAAAGGACAGATCAACTTCTATAAAGTGATTGAATTACCAGTCTATTGCATTAATGCCCGATCTTGGCTCTGTCATAAACCTGCTTTAGGTTACCAACGACTGTGCATTAGGAAACATCCACCTTCAAATAGACTCCCTGCCCTTGACCTGTGGGGATGCAGGAGAGACACTGCTGGATGCAGATTCTGGCCACTCACTTTCATTTGCTTACAGTAAAGTAACGTTTCCTCTTCTCAGGCCGACAAAGAAACACCTGAGCCCTGCAGAAAAGTTGCAAAAGCTCAGCACCTCCACACACACACAATGCCCAAGCTCCCATACACAGGGACTTTGGTACTGAACTTGCTGCTTGTGCCCGCAAGGCAGGTCAGATCCACCAACACCCACAAGGATCTGTACAAGGACTGTGGATTGACAAAGCTTCCTCGAAACAAAAAATAGAAAGAGGTTAACCTTCCCCATCTATGCAGGTAAACAGCAGTGTCCTGCACTGGACAGAGCATGATACAGCCCAGAGCTGTGGAGAAAAAGACAGGAGGTGTGTCAGACCACCGGATCAAACCCTTAGGTCACTCATGCACTCAGAGCAGCCTCCAGCCCAGAGAGGAGAGGAAGACACCCTCCACATCTCCAGCAAAGACAAATACCCAAGAATCAACCTTGGAGGACAGACTTCTCTTCACCCTGGTCTTTAGTTTCACGGAGAAAGATATTTTGACAAAATATGGGCTCCAGAGAGTCCATATGTCCTATCTTTGTCTGTTGGTTTTGTTGAGTGGGTGCTATCACTAGATCTTCTGTGGTTGCACTGACTGTGGCATGAAGAGGAAAACAGGGGCATTCGAATATCTCACAGGGCATCCCGGTGTGAGGTGGTGCTCACAGGTAGCATGGAGACATGCATTTCAAACAAACAGAGTGATTTACTCCAGATTCAGGACTCAGCCACAGCCCACTGAATAATGGGCTAGACTAGGACATGTCGTGCTGCCTGCCCTGGTCTACAGGTCGCCTTAGCATCCATGGTAAGACCAAAAACTCTCATTAATGACTGTGTCAATTGATTATTCTGTCATAGGAGATAAAAACATTTTCAGTTTTCAGAATGGGGCAGATACTGTGGGAAAAAGAAAGACAGATGGAAAAGAAGAGTGTGCAGTTATATCTGTGTATGTTTATACACATGTTCATGCATCGATTGTTCTGTGTTTCCCTACAACTAGGAATTCTGATGTAAGAGCAAAATCTGAATAGGAAAGATAAACACGGGTTCATCAACAATCTTTCACAAAACAATATTCTGGAAACACTTTGCTTCAGGTCAATTGAAACATTTGGTTTCATTTTCGGATTAGTTCTTTTATAGGTTTTCCATTCCATTATGTTTGCTTTTAGTGAATATTTCATATTTTGAGTATTTCATGTTTCTATTCCAGTCCAGATTTGTAGAGTATTATTCTGTTTCATAATTCATTTTGCATTATTTCATGTAAGAATTTGTACTGTGGTATACATTAATGCACAGTGGTGTCAAAGAGAAGTCATTTCAGACTGCAAACTTGAAATATCCCATTCTGACAGCTGACTGCTGAGAGTTTATTGAAATGAGTTATTTTGATTTTTGTTTCCCCCCTAAACTTAAGTTTGTCCAAATTGACACACTCCCGTGGGATAGTTCAGTTTTGGCAGAGCAGGATTTTCTGGCAGCAGACGTTAAGCAGGACATTTTCAACCTTTCTCAGTCATGTGTATTTGTCTGCACATGAGTGTGTGGGGTGCCACAGGGCAGGACCCCACAGGGACTGGGAGCTGATGACCACGGCACGGACTGGGCAGCAGGAGCTCTGACCACAGCCCAGATGATGGTTTCTGACAGCCCCAGCTCCTGCCCAGCTGATGCTGGAAGGGTGATGGTACTCCTGAAGGTCCTAACAGAAAAGATGATGATTTTGCAAGAAAAATAAATTGCCTAAATACAGCTGATCTAGACAGCTGTGTCGCTCTATTGAAAAGCATCCACAGCATCAATTCCTTCATGAAATAAACCTTATTTCTGCTGGATTTGTCTGTTCCCAGCATTGCTGTTACACAGTTTCATTCTCCACAGACCTGCCTGCAGTCAGAAATGCAACAGACCAACCTGCAGCAGACCTGGGACCATCTGATGTGAAGCCAACAGGTGTGGTAGGTTCCTGGAATGCTCCTTCAGACTCTGGAGGGCATGCGGAGGAGGAAGATGGGCAGCTGGACATGTTTATTCAGCTAGGGGTGTGCAGGGGGGCTCGAGGTTGGAGGCACTTCTGACTGATGGATCAGGGAAGGGGGATACACAGGTCCAAATATCCCCTGTCCCACTACCACAAAGGGGGATTAAAGCCCTTTTCTCTCCTCCCTATTTCCTACTCTGAGCACTGAGATTTTCTAAATACTCTGCTGTTTATTAAAAGGGGGATATGTGCATAGGATGCGTATCTCATAAAGAGGGCAGAAACCTCTGCATTACATCATACCCCAATTTACATATCACATAATGCTATATATTCTCTTGGGTGAACTATTGTCAGAGTGAAAATAACCTCATTGGCAGCTAAAGAGTTTTCCCTTCAGACAGCAGTGAGAAAGGATCCAGCACAAACTCCTGATCATCCAGCATTGCCTGTGTCTACACTTTGATGGCAGAAGTGCTTGAGGGCTGAGTCAGAACAGCTATAGCTGCTTCTGTCACCTCTCATGTAAAAGAGAGAAGCAGCATCCCATCATTCCATCATCCACTAATATCAGCAAGACACCAGCATCCTCAAAGCATTGCCAACCCCCAAACCTGCTGAACTGTTAAGCCAGCTGTGCAAAGTGTCGGTGTTTAGCTAAAAGAAAGAGCAAAGAAGAAAGAAGATTGTCTCCTCCCCTTGCTCTGGGACAGCTGTCAACAGCATGGCTGTATTTCCCCGCCCTGCTCACAGGCTGCCGGGATGCAAAACACACACGAAGTGGCAAGAAAACATGTGGTATTTTCAGAGAAAATTCTTGGCTTGTTTTCTTTGGGTACCAAAGCATCCAGCCTGCATCCTGGTGCTGCTCCAGGCAAGACAAGGGATGGGGCCAGTGTTACCAGCCTCCCTGGCACTTCCCAGGAGGAGGACAGAGAAGCCTGAATACTTTTAGATTTTAAAATGTTTTTTTCCTTCCATACCAGACAGCTTCTTTTTTTCTATTTTTTTATACCAATCAAGTTGTCATACAGAAAACTAGAAGCATCTCTCTGCTTAGCAAAAGCAAAGCCATCCCTCTCACCCAGACCTTTGTAGAGAGGAGAACATAGTGAAAATCCAAGTAAAGCCCCTGGGTGGTGGTGGGAAATGACTGGGATGCCAGTGAGGATGAGCGGGGGGCTGCAGCGTGCAGCAGCTGGCGGTGCCCAGCCTCGGTGTGGAGCAGTGATTGCCACCATGGTCCCAGGGGCACTGATCACCAAAGTACATCTCTCTGAAGAGGTGGCAATCCCAAACAAAACCTCCATGGGGCAGTGGGAAGCACCACCAGGAGGTGTTGGAAGGACGATGGGGAGCAGGATGACCAGCAGGAAGAGGTAATCTGACAGCAGAGTCTGTTGGTCTGGTCCCCTCAAGCCACAGGACTCAATCCCTGAACCCAAAGGGAGTCACAGTTCAACATCAGGTGTTGTTGAAATGGGTCGTGGTCCCCAGCTGCTGCTTTGACCCCTCCAGCACAAGCTACTGCTCTCGAGCTCTGCCCAAAACAGCCTGACTCCCCTCACGCTCAGGATGTTACTGGCTGAAAATGCTTGGTTGGGTTTTGGCTGGGGGGGAAGGGGGAGACTCTCACATAACCTGCTCCCCCAGCAGTGATGCAACGACCCTGAAAAATGGAAAAGCAGGAGGAGGCAGAGCATAGAGACCTCATTCACAGACATAGACCACAACCAGGGCATCTCACCAGAGCAAAGAGCAGCAGTGTGAGGCCGGAAGAGAGCAAGGCCAGGTTGTCTGTCGTTGCACAGTCGAGGAGTCACACATGGGACTTTTGCTGGGACTGCCAGAGTGGAGAAAGAGTTTTCTGACACTGGAGAGCATCAAAAGGCAGCACTAGGATAAAAATTGCACAAACAGCAGGAACATTTTTTAAATAAGTCTCCAGAAAGATAAATCACAGCTTAAGGAGAGATTGCAGTGCTATTTATTAGTCATTTGTTCATGATTTGCACACATCATTGGTAGTGGAATTTCTTTTTCAGGTATTTGATATTAATCAGAAATAATTTGTGTGCTGCACAGCAGTTCATACCAACACCACCACCCTGCAGCGCATGGGCACCTGTAACCAACCACCTATAGATGGCTTCAGCCTTGAAGAAAAACCCTGAGGGTGACCTCCTAAAGGAGATGCCACAGTGGTTGAAGGCATCAACTTTCATATGTATCTTTCTTATTTTTCAGAGCTGTTAGGTTTCCTTGCATGGCAGAGTGATACCCATCAGGTAGCACATGGTTCTTTAAGCTGGATTCCTTGTCTCCAGCCATTTCCACATCCCAGCCTGGGAAACAACAGGCTGGGTGGTAATGGGTGACAGGACACAGAATGAGGGGGTTAAAAGGCTGGTATAAAGGAAAACAAATGGAAATCATTAAACACACATAGATTACTTTTTAGAAGACTGAGAAAATGCCACACCAATTTGTACCTGCTGTTAATCCAAGGGGTTAAGGCAAAACTGAGTTTTCCCCCTGTATGTAACACCCATCAACACAACAGTGCTAGGATTAAAGTGACGTTGGAGAAGCCCTATAGCAATTACTGCTGTACAGGGTAGCTCTCGCTACTTGATGCTTCTCCAGAGCAAATATTCCCAGCTTTTGGAGAAGTAATTATCTGTCTTTCGGATATTTTCATTGTGGGACTTCATGGCTTGTAGCAAAGCAAGATCTTGCATGGTAGCCAGAAGTTTTCAAGCTCTCCAGGACTAGCAACACCAAAGTCTATCTACTTGGAATTAGTTTAATTTACTAACAAATTAAAAATTATCCCCATCTCTTGTTCTTCTGTTAGTTCAAGATACATTAACTTCTTCACTCAAAGTTCCACTTACCAGAAGATGTTGTAACCCAAAGGGTTTAGACTTTGGCAGTCATTATTCAAAAAGCATGAGGAACCCCAGACTAAGGCTCTGCCATTGTGTAAAATCCATTTTGTACCTTATTCAGGCACAGAGAAATTCAGTCCTTAGTATACTCCCTGCCCAAGTCCTTGAACTTGCAAGAAACACTAGAAGATGTTCATTAGTGCATTGGTAACTAGAGAATTGGAGGCACTTTTCGACTCTGTACGTGATGAATAAATGCTGGAATGTTTCTGCCTGGGAACAGCACTTTTGCTTTGGGGCAAACTGGACACACTCAAAAAAGTCTGTGAGGGGCAGGAGGCATTATGGCCACCAGTTACACTTTGTTGTTCCTATTATCAAATTTAATTATACATGTGAGCTGCCAAAAACCTGAGGACATCTACCCCTACCTAAACATAACAAATAGCATATATTTGGGTAAGATTAATGATTTTTTGAGGTTTCATAAAGATTCGGTTGCTCATGGGTATGATGTCCTCCTGTTCCCGGCACCATAAGAGCCTGGACGTCACAGTTGTCTCACAGACAAATGGCCAAGAAGAGCAGAGCTGGCACAGGAGCATCGCAAACACCAACATCACTTGAGGTCAGAACATGCCTCCCAAACTCATCTTCAGGTTTGCACTTACCTGGCGAGCTCAGAATTTTTTCCTTCCCTGCAAATATTCCTCCAGAGCCTGAGTCCACCACCAACCCCTCCAAAATCCAGCAAACATCTCCTTCCCCCTGGGTAGCCATCACTTGCACCAACTACTGTCTTTTAAAAGCAAAGAGATACTTTCTCAGCATTAAATTATGCTGCGTGTTTCCCAGGCTGGCCTGGAACTGCAAGCAAGGTACCACTGCAAAAAAATCCCTCCTGAACTGTGCAAGAGAATGAACAAAGGCAACACAGCCTGGTGGTGGAGAAATTGCTTCACTTTAAAAAACTCAAATGTTTAAGCACTTTTTGTTAAAGTAATTCAAAAACGCAATGCTGGCCCAACAGGAGAAAAGCCAGTGTTCTCCCAAGGCAGCTGTCTGGGCCAGAGCTCTCTGAATGTGGGAGTGAGAAGCTCCATTCAGTCTCTTAGCACAAAAATGACTGAAAGTGATCTGCTGGAAGCTGCCTCCCTACACACAGGCATGCAGACACACACACACACAGAGCTCTGATATGTGGGTCTGACTTAATTATAGCTGGCAAACACAAATGTTAGATATGCTTGAGAACGATGCTTGATGAAACTATACTCTGCAAAGGACAACTCGGTTTCCCAGAGAAAAATAAAGCAGATAGTGGTCACATCTGGATTTTTTCTCACTCTCACATCACTCTGCATTTTCTGGTTAGAGCTGGGATCTCCCCATGAGAGGCTTTTCTTGTGGTATTTCTAGCTGGGACTGGACGCACCACAAATCTCATGAGAAGGTCTTTCCTTCCAAGATTCGTGAGCTGGAGGCTCATGAAGCACAGACAGTTCAGGGAAGTGACCGACTGTGTGGCTGCTTGCCAAACTCTCAGCCGTTTGGGGGGTCTGGTAGCTCTCACAATGATATAGGGTCCCATCTCACCCCCTTCCCACCAGCACGGACACTTGATGTTACAACTGTCTGGAAAGCTCCTTTAAAAAATTAAAAAAGGAAAAGAGAAATCCCACTGTGTCAGAGTGGAGCAGCAGAGCTTGGAGGTTTGCCTGACTGCTTCAAGGTCATGAAGCAGCCATGTCCCCAAAGCCACTGCACTAGTTGGTAACACACCAAGAGGAAAGGGACAGCCAGAAATCACCCAGCTGCTGATTTCCATTTCCAGGGGACACCAGCTTTCTTCCATGCTGAGAGGTGAATGATGTCCAACAGGAGCTTCAGACCTTCTCTTGCAGGGAAATAAACCCTCAGGCCAACCCAAACCTTCCACTCCAGTTAACTCTGGGTCTATCTGCTTAGCACACACCAAGAAATCATCTGAGAAAAACAACATACCCTGCACTGCTTCAGAGCCCTCTCCACCCAAGCTCACACCTCTCCATGCTCGGTCTCTGGGTCTTCTGAAAAGGTACAAAACAGGCACTTTAGAAGGCACTTAGCTGCCTGTGGGCACCTAGGATCTCAGTCTTGCCTTGACACAGGTTTGCTACCTGACCCTGAGTAATCCACTTAACTGATCTATGCCTCAGTTCCCTATCCAGAAAAACAAGAGAGAGAAGTAACAGCATTTCCTGGCATCCCTGGGATGTTGTGAAGATTAATGCATTAAACAACAAAGTGCATAGAGGTTCTCCAAAGGAAAAGCAAGTTAGAAGGTCAACATAGCACTGAGAAGGAGTGTGTTTCTACACTAGTTTTGTTTATTCCATATTGTTCCTGTCCAAGAGAGATGTGAAGGTTAAAATTAAAGCAGAATAAATGCATCTCTGTGCTCCAGAGGGGACTGCTCAGTGTGTGGGCACACAGGAACGCTTTTAGGAATAGGAGGTTTGGAAACTACTGTGAAAACTGAGGTCAAGAAGAAGTGAAACCTACTGAATTCCCCTAAGGAGCCTTTACTGACAACCACTCAGTGATGTCCTCGCGGGCAGAGGCTGGTGGATGCAGATTTCCCTGCTGCTTGACCTGAGTGTGACACCTGGAGCTGCACAGTCGGAAGGGGCTCAGCCACCAGGTGCCGAAGCTGTCCCTCCTCTGCCTGGCTCTGTTGTGGCTTCAAGGTACCTCACGTTGAGCCCCCAAAACCCACCAGGCACCGCTGAAAAACCTTGTCACAAATATCCTGTAGGGTTAGAGACCTCTTTGCAATGTAATCCTGCTCCTCAAGCACACAATCCTACTTCCTTCTACTTCATCATAGTTCAAACCTGACGGCTTGTAGCTCTGCCTCTCCTGAAGGAAATCTCACTCTAACAGTGTGTTTTGGCACAGCATGTGTTGGCCGGGGTCACGCCACATGGGGACTGTGGTATCGTATTTTAGCGCAGGACAATGGGGCTTCCAGGACCTTTCCTTTTCACACGAGACAGCCGCTGTGGAGCCAGCTGGGAGCTAAACGCCCACCAGTTCAGTCTGCAGCATCATGCACCACAAAGTTTATTTTCCTTCTGGACCCATGAGATGCATATTCCTGAGAGGGGACCTTTCTCTCCAGAGAAGTTAATATTACATATTCAGACCTCCTTCGGTTGACAAAAAGAGCCTAACATTCAGGTCCACCGTCTTCCCGGTTCTATCAGAAAATATCTACCATTATCGTGAGCTTATCTATCTGAAGAAAACAGAGCTATTTCTATTTAAGCACTCATCTGGACAGCTAAGTGCAGGCCACATTGCTGCTGAATCCTCATGTCATGGAAACAACCACCTCAAAGCTACAGGGACCTTCCAAAGTAGTTGCAGGTACCTTCAGATCCAAACACATCACTGGTATGTCCTCTTAGCTGGGTTAGTCCATCATCACACTCCATCCCCAGTAAGGCTATCATGCTTAGGAAATTCACTGCGTGGGAAATGTAAGCATCTGAGCCAGCATTATGCATCCCAGCACAGTGCTGGGATCACGAGCTCTCAAGGATGAGACCAGCCCTGACCATTCAGCCACAGAGGTCCTGTTCATCCAGTTTGCCCAGAGAAACTTGAGAGAATCCCTGCTTTTGTGCCACAACATATAACCCATCCATTTAGACTTCAGATAGTTCAAAGAAACAGAGCCAGCATTTCCTCCACTGAATTACAGAGGTGTGTAAAAATAAATCCAGGTGTGACATCTGAGTGATGAGCTCCTGACATACTCCCAACCTGCAGCACTTGTCACCTTTCCTCCTTTGAACTATTTTTTTAGATAGTGCAAAAAATTCCCAAGACAAAATGTGTTACACCAGAGCCAGGGGAGAGCACAAGCGGCTGGGGCTGGTGCCTTGCTCCCTGCCTAAGCCTCTCACTAGGGATCTGGCTCTGAACCCCTCAAAATGAGCCTGACAGGCACAAACTAAGCAAGCAGGGGCTAAAATTCAAGCAAGTCTTTGGTCTAGTAGGACTCAAGGGTTCTAGGTACTGACCCACGATTGCATCTCCCACTTTGCCCAGCCATGCTGAGCCTGAACTTCAAGGAAGATTTGGACATTGGGCAAGGGCACATAGAGGATGTGTGAGGGATAAAGGACAGACCAGAAAATACCGATTTCTGAGTCCAGATGTGATAGTGGGCTTCAGATATGCAATAAACTACAATGAAGAGGAAAAATGTTTCCTGTCCAGAGGGTATTGCATAAGAAGTCAGGGGCATAAAGTGCAGAAAAAAATGTTCAGGTTAGACAGCAGAAAATTCTCTCTAACCATAAGGATATTGCAGACTGTGGGGAAGCTGCAGAAATTCCCCTATTAGAACTCTTTAAGAACCAGTCAGATGAATAAATACATGCTGGGCAGGAGCCAGGTGTACTTGATCCTGCCTTCATGTGTGACCTCTTCAGGCCTCTGACACTTTGCTCTTCCAGGGTGTGTCACAGCAGCCCACGCACACCAGTCACCCGGTGCTGCTGCGAGTCCCAGCCCTGGGCTGTCACTGGGAGCACTGGAGATCTCAATGGGAAACATCAGGGCTTCTCCTGCCAACCTGCTCATCTCCCCATTCAGGCTGGGTGTGAATCCTGCTTTGCAATAGCTCACATGCACTTGGTTAAAATTGCTACCAGTGCAGACGTGTTTGACTTGTGGGAGGGGAAAAAAGGGGAGATCCAGGGAACTAACATCAGTGGAAAACACTGAAGTTGCAGTGCAGATATCAGGCAAAGCTCACCAGCTCCTCAATGGGCTGCAGCAATGTTAAGCTCCCTTGCAATCAGCACGAATGTTTTCTCCCCCCACCTCTTTTTTTTTTTTAATAGATGCAGCCCATTTCAAACCATATTTCCTAAGACCAATCAGTAAAGGGTCATAAAACACCCGCAGGTGTCAAAACAAATGCACGTCCTGTGCCTGGTGCAGCCTGGATGGTGGCTGGCAGTGAGCAGGACCCAGTGCTTGCTGCGCTCTTGGCACCCACACCCTGCTCCACACCCTGCCGCTCCCCCAGCTCCCCACAGCAGCACCCGCGGCTTATTTGGCTCTGCTGGAGTCTCAGCTAAAACAGAGCTCTATAGTTTTATACGACCTCCCTTCCCTCATGCGGGAGGATTTTCAGCCAAGCTCTTCTCTACCACCTAGTGGGAAACCAGACTTTTCCCACCGTGGTGAGCACGGTGCTGAGCCAGATCGCTTCCCTGATGCCTCAACAAGCCCTTTGCAGCCCGTCTGCCCGTACCCACCAGGGACATCCCAAAGGCCAGAGCAGCATCAGGGTGATGGGTCCCTTCCTGCCTCTTAGCAGCACCCTGGCTTAGGGGCCAGCAAGGCATGGTTGGGAGAAGATGCTCCCCTCCCAGCCAGCATCCACTATTTCTAGGGCAGATAGGGACTATCTAAGCCCATTTTCTGATTAGTCAAAGGCCAAAAAGGGCACCTAAATTTGCACCATCTCAATGCTTCTTAATGCAGCAGCCGCCCCCCTAAATTTGCACCATCTCAATGCTTCTCAATGCAGCAGCCGCCCCCCTTCCCAAAAAGTTGGATTTCTCACTTATGCATAAACTCTCCGTGTTTTCCTGCCTCCAGCCACCCCAGCTGAGGTTTTGGCATGACCCACACATGACATCCACAGCCTCAGGAGCTGTGATAGCCCCGCAGCACCTGAGCACCGGCCATCAGTGTCCAGCCCTGCGGCAGCTCTCAGAGGAGAGGGGCTCTGGCCAAACTCCAGCACAGGTAATTGCAGTCTGCGTACTTAAATTCCCCCTGCAGATACAGCCGCCTTAATTTCCTGCCCTAAACTGTAGGGTAGTGTTGCAGCACGTTGTTAAACAGCTGCCATGCGCTACCCAGAGGGGCTTGTATTTCGGCAGTGGGTGGGTTCAGCATGCTTCATGTATGGTCAGAAAGCAGGCAAGGAGGGCGCTGGGTTGGGCTGTTGCTTGCCTCCCCGCTTCTGAAGCACAGTTAAAGCATTGCCAGCTCTCCATGCTCTTTCCTCACACAGCCAAAATCTGGACATCCCCTTCCCTTTGCCTGGTAACCAAGCGCTGACGGGGAAAGCCGGTCTGTCCTCCAACTGCTGCCAAAACAGAGGATGCAAAGGGTTAATGGTGAGACTGCTGGGGGGGGGGGGGGGGTTCTCCTTGCAAACTGGAGACCCCTGTGAGTTTTATGGGAAGGGCTGGTGGGGGCGGAGGGACAGGGCAGGGGAAGAAAATTTGCTTTATGGCTTTGACAGGAACTCCCATCATGGTATAATTATGGAAGTGAGAAGTCTGCGTGTAATGAAGACCATATGCCGTGTTAAAACACACACGCACAAATATTAGGCCCCTGTGAGGCCTGCGGGGGAGCTGGGCAGGGAAGGGAGGGGGATCGGGAAGGGGCGGTGGACACAGCCCTCCCCCCAAAACTCCTCACGGATTTTCCAGCCTGGCTGTGGCCAGGGCAGCAGGGATGCGGGGTGACTGGGGAGCCCAGTACATGAGAACAGGGCCAGTTTGGGGTGAGAAACATCCAGTTTAAGTAACTTAGTGAGTACAAGGAAGGACCCCAATGCCAAAACTAAAAGCGCTTTTACCCCACATCGCTGCAGACAGCCCCTGAGAGCAGGGTCTCCTTCAGCAGCAGTTTTTCTCCAAGTCCCGTTACAATTTTTCCCTTTCCTTTCTAACTACGCACTCGCTGCTCTTCCCTCGCTGGAAAACATCTGCACGCAGCTGCCTGTGGAGGCGACCAGCCCTCCTCCCCACCCGATCCAGCTGCACTGGCAGGAGCAGCAGGATCCACGCGGTGTCCCTGAGAAGCTCCCGGGCTGGGGAAGATGACTTTAATGAGTGCCAGGGCCACCCAGCTGGTGTTTGAAGTCCCCATGCCATCCTCTGTGTTGCCCCAACTGCTCTTTATAATGTGAAGCTTTCTTGACTACGGCATATTCGTCTCTCCTCTCCGGATCTCACATGTCTTCTGCTTCACATCTCCTACTCTCTCTCTTCAGGGGTCCTTTTGGTGTCTTTGAGGTTGTTTCTTCCTTTGCAGGTCACACGCTTGCAGGACTCTCTTCTTCCCAGCCCACTTTCTGGGTCTGTCACCCTGCAAGTCCCTGTGACAGCCACACTCCCTCACCCTCATGCCCACTCTGCCAAACCACCAGCACACAGTCACCCCAGCACACTCAACTATCCACCGCATCTCTTAAGGAACCGTTCTCCATATTAACCTTCGCAGGGATGGACACAAGCTGTCCTTCATCAGGCTTAAACACGCTTACAGTGCCCACCCCCTATCCTTTGTCCATCCTTTTCCTCACTGCCAGGACAGACTCTGACTTGGAGACCCTGGTTTGCCGCACTCTGGACCATTTTCTGCTCGCTGGTGGTGCCTTAGCTGGGAGCCTCAGCTCGAGCTGCCTGGCACACGCCCATTTTCCTCTTCCAACTATTTTGGCAGCACAAAGGGAGCTGTTGCTGTTTTGTACCAGGGCTGGAGGCGAGAGCTGTGCAGGAGTCGCTGCGGACAGCAATGCAGCTCCCCGTGCTGGGCAGCACCAAGGGCCCCCAGCTGCGGGTCTGGTTGGGGGCAGCAGGTGAGTGCAAGAGTACAGGAAAGCAAAACTGATTAGCTCAACATACACTTTCCTTGCATCTAAGGACGGAAAAATGCATCCCTGCACCTCTCTGGTGGAAAAGAGAGGTGGCAGGAAATACCAAATGCAACAGTGGATTATTCCAACTGGTTTCAGTGGGACTGGCAACATGCAGGGAGAGGAGAGCCCATAAATTGTATTTACCTTATCTTTCATACACCCTTCATATAAAATACTCTTTTTTGTTAATTTATAGATATACCATTGTTTCTCCTCCTAAAAAACGTAGCTGCTTTCCACCACCCAAAGGTGCTGCTATAGATTCATTACAGATATGGGGTTTGGGACTGTGACTCCCACAGCATTGCAGGGCAGTATTAGAAGAGGGTCACCCACTCCAGATGGGGAGAGCCCACATAGAGCCCTGGCACAGAAAGTGCCTGGATGAATGCTGCTACCAAATGCATGACCATTTTAGGATTTATCTGTCCTCCTTGCTTTACTGGTGTAAGTTCCTCCTGCACATTTGCCATTCACGTCTGCTCTCAGGCAAAGCAACAATGAGCATTTGGTGTTGGGAGCAAAATTTTTAAGCTGCTTCAATTACAAGCGTCCCTCACCCCAGCCAACACTCAGGGCTCATCCTCCCCAACCTCACTACCCACACACTGCAAACCCTCCCCACCACTGCCTCCGCACCTGATGAGAAGCGGCGACATCCCCAGACATGTCCATCCAGCCCAGCTGCCACACAGTGAATTTTCCAGGGCTTCTGCAAACTTTTACAGCTGTTTTTACAGAGAAGAGGTGTCACACAGAGGTGTACCACAGGTGCAGCGCAAGTGGCCTTCCTCTACCAGGGATGGCAGGGCCAGGAGCAACCTCTTCTTTTCCCAGTCTCTGCTGCGATCCGCGATTCCCGTCATGCACAGTGTCATTTCCCATGAGTACCTGCCTGTTTCTGCCATCTGCCATGATTTATAGAAAATGGGCAGTGATTAATAGCCCAGTCAATGCCGAGTGAAGCCATTTTCTTTCATTTACCTGCTCCCTGACCTCCCTGCGCAGTCCCAGACAAGGGCTGGGAAAGTGTATTAATCATGCACTTAAAAAATATTTAGAAGGGGAGATTGGCCAGGAGCTCAATCGTATTTATGGAGTCATTTTCTACAAAGGATACAAGCTAATTGCCAGATAAAACAAATGGGCTCTTTGAAATGGAAATGAGACACTTGGAGGTACTCAGTGTTTGGTCCCTGAGTGATGCCCCAAACCCACAGTCCTCCTGAGGCTCCCTGTCACCTACCTGGGACCAAGTCCAGTGGCAGCCATAGCTCTCAGACACACAGGATGGGGTACAGTGCACCGGCTTGAGGTGTGATCATGGTGCTAAGAGGTCTCTGTCACCGGAGAGGGCTGTGCTCCCACCATACCACAGTGATGGCACCATGGCAGGATGCTGCAAGGGGACAGAGGGCTCATGCCAGGCTGGAGTCCACCTGAAGACATCCTGCAAGAGGGAAGGGTATTTGGGGAAAAGACCTCAATTTCCTATCACGTAAGCTGTATTCCCAGAGCATGTGAAGGCATTTGGTCCCTGTCTGGACCCACGATATGAACAGGCAGTAGAAGTGCTCCAGCCCACCTTCCCAGGCACAAAGTGGGCTCTTCACACTGTTTTTGCCAGGAGGACCAGATAAGTTTATGGGGATGAGCATTGGTGTGTCTTGCTTCTCCCGTCCCAGGATGGGAGCCCCTGCTCACCTCTGCCTTCTGTGGCACAGAGCCATGATTCCATCATCTGGAGGGGCACCCTGCTTTGCTGCAGCTCAAATCTAACATCTCCCTTCCTTGCACCATGTCCCTGGATGGCATCGCATGCACCTTGTCCTGTACAGCTCTGAGTGACCTCCCAGAAAATGCCGCTCTGCTATGGGCCCCTAAGGACATTTGGGGTTGATAGCAGAAAAATGAAAATCCCCTGTCAAGCCAAACAAAATTATTGAGTTATTCTCACCCACCAGAGACCAAAGCTTTGTTGACAACTTAATTAACTGGGTTTGTAATGAATTTTTGGCCACATGCAACAGACTAATTATCAAAGCAAACCTTAATCTCTTCCTAGGCACATCAAAGTATTGAGAGCACAAAATATTTACATCAGTCTCAGATAAAATTCTTTGCACTAATTCTAACATAATTAAAATTATGTTGGGGCTAAGGTAATTATGCAAGGTGCTTATATGGCATAACAATGCAATACAAGCCTGTGGTTTTTTTTTTTTCAACTGTAGTCGATCAGCAAAGTCCTCAAACGTGTAACTTCTATTAAGTGCATTTTCAAACGAGAGAAAACAGCACCACCTCTAAGCTCAGTTAAGGCATTTAAAACAGCCCACTAAGGCCCAATTTGAGGTAAGCACCTTCATTATTTGCATTATCTGAGCTTTTCCAAGCAATAACTAGACATGAGTAAAATTACTGAGTTTTAAATGGCCATTGCAGCATTTCCAACTGCCTCTGTGCAACCAGTGATGGTTTTCTTCTTCTTTCCTTCAAAGTGCTGATGTCAGTTTGATGACTGAGAGGTGGAGAGGACTGTGTCAACCCATCCTCTCCTAAGGGATGTCCCTCCCAAAAACAGGGTGCATGATAGGGAGAGAGAGACAAGCAGGAGAGGGGAAAGGGACCTGCTTTCTCCCTGGGGTGAGCTGTGGCAGGACACCTCTTTGCTCCGGAGAAGGGACACAGTGACGCAAGGCTAGTACCTCCACCACAGGAGGTGGCAAAGACTGAACATCTCCCAAAAGCCCCAGAGAGCAAAGGGGGTCACAGACCGTCCCTGTTACTTCCATCTTCTCTGCCCAGACCTGCACAAGTGGCTGTCCCTGTGGCTGTAGGGACTGCCCGGCCACAGCAAGCTCAGTCCCAGCTGCACGTGTCACCAAGGAACTGCCTGAGTTGTGGTCCCCAAGCTAAGCCTTGGGCATGATAAAATGACCAAAAGGCAAGGTCATTTCCAGGTCCCACCTGCCATCTGTGCTGGGAGTCACTTCTTCCACCATTACAGGAGGTAACCTAGTTTCAGGGAGCGGTCCCAGAGATGTCACCTTGCATGCTTCACTGCATCCTCCTGTCCCTGGTACCGGCACACCTGCGCTGCTGTGACCCAGAGCCTTGTGGTGCAGGCCATGTGGAGAGTCAGCGATGACCCAGAAAATCCTTCAGCTGATGAGCTGAGAAGGCAAGTTGTCTGGGTGCNAAAAAAAAAAAACAAACAAAAACAACCAAAAAAAAAACCCCACAAAACAAAACCCAAAAAAACCAAACCAATATCAAAAACTGCCTTAGATCTGCATTACCAAACTGCAGAGACATGACTTCAGAGGTCCCCAGCTTGGTCCATCCCTAATGTAGAACCAAATATGCTTGTGCGTGTCTGCCTGATGGTCTGACCCATCACAATGAGCCTCCGTCAGTGGAGATGAGACCTTATCCCTCCATGCTGGCACTCCCATTAGAAAGTTTCTAACTCTTTCTCACTCGTGGTCAAGCTTCATGTCCTGCCCATCAGTGATCGGCAAAGCTGGAAACTTCCATGGGCACAGCAGCCTCATCCCTCCCAGGATGCCCATCTGGTGCCTCAGCCCCATTCCAATCCACAAAAAGGAGGGTACCCTCCACGTGGGTTGTACTAGGCTGGAGCCTTTAGCAGCTGTTCTATGATATGATTCTGTGTTCAAACTGCCCCTTCTTGCCAAAACACAGAGCTCAGCTCCCTCCTTGCCTGCCACGGTGGATAAACCAGCAGCCAGGCCACAGGTGCTCGTGCTACACCAGCATACGGCGGCTGCGGTTGCAAGGAGCACCCTGTCCCAACACCATCCCTGCTGCAGATGTCAAGGCATATGTTCCTGTTTTCCCTGCTACTAAAATCAGCTCCTTTTCATGGCCTTTGGAGACATTTTGCAGGCAGAAAAGTTGTCTTCGAACAGGCTTCTGCCTAAGTTTTGACTTCATTAATCAAGTCATTTCTTGACACAAATCGCCAAGGACCTACTGGAGGTGCAAGGCTGGAGAGTGAGGCTGTGCCAAGTGGCTCTGAGGGGTTGCCCAGAGGCACTCTCACAGCCGCAAAGCTTCAAGGAAACTGTTGAGCTTTCAGCTTGATCTGCAGAACTTAAAAAACTAACAAGTTTGGAGCAACAATAATAACAACTCCTCCTCTCCAGCCCTGTTTTCCCCACTATTGCTCTAGTGCCGGTGGGGCTGTAGTGATGAACCCAGCCCTGGCTGGTGGGTTTGCCCCCATCTCTGCAGACAGCATCACCCCCAAAAAGCTCTTTTACTGGTACCAGTACTGGCTGGAGTTACCATTCACCAGACAACAAACGTTACACCAAGAACAAAGAGCCATAGCACATCTCAAGTTCCTCAAAACAAGAATGAGCTAAAGGGATTTTATATGGGTTTCTTCCACAGCAATGGGTGTTAGCCTGGAGTTACTCAGAGGCAAGCCCTACTGTTTGGCCACAAGTGGCCAACCAGCTAATTGCCCCAATCCATCTGAGGGATGGGATGGAAGAAAGCGTGGTCATTAAATCTGTGTGCGGGGAGGCTGTAAAAGCCTTTCCTCCCCCGTGCCTCTGTGGCCAAACAGTTTTGGCATTTTTTCAGCATTTATGTAGACAAAGTCCGGACGCTCGGCAGGCTCCTGTGCAGTGGTGCTTCTTAATGCTTGGTTGCCTAAAAAGCAACTCCCACATTCCTCAAGTTTCTGAGCAGCTTGACTTTTTTTTTTTTTTTCCCCAAACCTTCAAAGCTCCTGCAGGATTAGGGCTTGGTTTAACCTCTGGCAGAGCTGACAGTTGCTTTAGGAGATAGAAAGCTTTTAGGGCTCTTCATCCTTGGCCTCTTGCAGAGGCCAGGACCTTTATGTTGCTGCCGCCTTCCAGACAGAGGAGAGGTGCTGGGGGTGCTCTCTAGTGGCAGCCTGCAGAGAGAGGAGAGGAGCAGTGTACAGATGTTACCCACATCTGGAACAGCTGAGGTAAAGCACAGCTGGGGACGCAGGCAAGATTTTGGGGTGCAGAGAAAACCAGCAAACATTAGGTAGGGGAGTGGCAGGCTACAGACTGGTATGAATATCCTCTGCCTGAGTTGCTCTCGACTAAAAGGCATAGTATTTTCCAGAGGAATTTGTGATATCTGTTCGACACACTATTTTTTTGCTGCTTGCAAAGGGAATGCTCTGGGTGCCCTTATTGCAGTACCTGAACAGCTCCACCTCTTTATTCTTTTTTTATCCTGACAAAACTCTTTTGAGATTAGGGAGCATTAGCTCCATTTTAGTGATGGGAAAGAGAGAGGGCTAACTTTAAAGGTGTTTTAGCACTGACACAGAGGAAGTTACTCAGCACCAGTGGAAAAGGTGCGTGGATCACACCTCTGCATATTTGAAGTTAAAATAGCTTCAAAATCAGAATCAGTGGGGAGAGGGCCAATTTTAAAGGCATATTTGTGATATTTTAAACATTACATTTTGAAGTTCTGAATAATAAAGATTGTTGATTAAAGAGACTATGGAAATTTGCCCAGTATCTAGTAGGGAAGCAATCTGAACAGTTGGGGGTTGAAGATCTTGTGAGAGAAGGAAATTTAAAAAAAAAAAAAAAGAATATTTTCCACTCATAGCTACAAATACTTTTAGCCTCTTCTCAGAGAAAAATAATAACCCCACATTATTCTCAATTTATTACTCCCATCACCCTGAAACTGATAGAATTTGTCTATTTGACTGAAAAATACAAGAAGGCGCTTTGGGGGAGGAGGTCTGATTCCAGCCTCTACAGCAGTCCCTTCCAGCAGCTGCCTCCTTTTGAGGCCATGCATGGAGAAAAGGGGTTAGGGTAGGCTTCCCTCTCAGGATGGACCAGCCACAGCATCCCTGGGTCCTGGGCAAATTCCCACTGCAGCATCCAGCCATCTGAGGGCTCTGAGGGTGCCCTGGGCCTCCTTACCTCCAGCCTTCCTCAGAACCACCAAACTGCTGTCGGCATCAAAAGCTGCCACAGGGTCGCGAGGGAATTTGGTTGGTGGGAGCAAGAGTTGAGGTTTTCCTTCCAGCTGAATCAGAGGCGCGAGATTTTTTTTTCTTCCTAGTGCAGGACAAAAATACTAATCGTTATTCACAAATCCTTAAGCCCTTTGTGGTGAGTAAATCTAAGCCCAATTCTTATTCCAGGGAGGAAAATGCACCCGTTCAGTGCCCTGCAGTCCCAGTTTGGGATGAGCAGAGCAACAGCAGATGGAGCTGCGAGACCACGAGTGAGGGTGGGAAGTGCCTGGTGCAGCTCCTGCTGCCTGGGGAAGAAAGAAATATTTGGGTTTGAAGGGGAGCTGGAAAGTCTCAGCTCAATGTTGCCTTTTGAAACTCCCTTCCCACCACAAATTAAGAAAAGGAAATGTTTGTTTCAAATCCAGCAGGAAAGGCTTGGAGAGGGCAGAGCCTGCTGGGTTTTGCAGAGAAGACAGATGCTCTGGGGTTGGGATGTGGTGTTCAGCTCCCGGCCCCGCTGCCACCGCAGACTTCATGCACAGTCTTAACCACATCAATCAGTGAGACACCTGAGATGGCTTTTCAACATTTTCAAGGGAACTTAGGCAACTGCCAAGCAAATGGGCTCTGGAATATCCCTCAGTCCCTGTGCACCCCTTCCCCTGGCAGCCCCTGAAGATACCCTCCATCCTAAAGCCTCCTGCAAAAGCTTTTGGTGGTAGATAATATTATTCTCCTCGTAGCCAAAAGGCAGAGACACAGCTTGCCAAGGGCTTGAAAATATGAAAATATTCCCAGGAAAAAGGTGGCACTTGCTCAGGGTGCTGGCACTGGCTCCAGCAGCCCCAAAGGTGAAGCTTTACACGTGTGGCTTTGGCAGGTTATTAAACTCCCTTATAAAGTCAGCGACTATAATTAATGTAAGTTTTATGGATATGGAGTGTTCTTTGATGGTGTCTGGGTCACAGGAAGGAATAAGGAGATGGAGAATGACGCAAGGGTGCCCGGGCCAGTGAGGCCAGGCTGACCTGGTGACAGATGTGGGGCTCATCCATCTCCCTGCTAAAAGCTCAGTGTGCCAGTGCCCCAGATTGTGAGAGACTTTATAGAAGAAATAAAGCAATAACTTCAGTGTAATAAGCTCACACACAGCCCTCCTTAGCTTAATTTTTAACTGTGAGGGTGACAATCAACCAGCAGAACAACTTCCAGAGGGACCTGCTGTATTTGTCATCCTCAACGGATCAGATCTATGTCCTCCTGTGGGGTTTCTCAGGGGTGGCAAACTCACTTGCTGGGGTAGGCCTGGCTGACACTCCAGCATCTCACCTGGGCATAGTCAAGAAGAGTTTTAAAAGAAACACATGTAAAGACAAACTGTATTCATGCCGTTAGCTTTAACTTATTGCTTTTGCAATAACTGCAATGCAGTTACACGTACACTATGCTGAGCTATTATACCATTCTAAGGGTCTGTACCAGTGCTCAGCACAGGGCTGGAGCCCACCCTGAACTATCAGCAGCCCTACAGACCCTGAGAAGTCTGGATAAAGCTGTTCTGCAGGCCAGGTCCAAGCTATCTCAGTTATCACCTCATTTATGGACACAGGGCAGCTGAAACAGGAGTTTTTGGCTCAGGGCACAGGGGAACCAACATACAACCGCAATGGCTCGTCCTCGTTTCCACATCTCTGGAGTGCTTCTGCCACATGGTAACAGTAGGGAATAAGCTATTTGCTCCACAAGCATAACCACAGCCTAACATTGCACGAAACACATAGGAACAAAAATAAAAGCATGTTCTAACCATGTTGCAGCTATTGTTCTTCAGCAGGATTTTCATCTCACGGCAATTTCTGAGGGAGTTGAAGTCTTTGTGGTTTCTTGCATTTGGGGCAAGGAAAAGAAAAAATCAAAGAGCAACACCCTCTGAGATCTGGCCTGGGTGACACTGTCCCCAGATCACTCGGTGGCATGTGACATCTTAGTCTGCAAAACTTTAACAAGGCAAGACACATGAGGGCTCAGCCTGCCTTGCCATGGAGCTGAGCAGCAGGACAAGGTGGGTGGTGGCACCCCAGCCCCCCCACAGCATGGTGGATGAGGCAGCTATGTCCTGGGTAAGGCCAGCAGAGTGTCCTCTTAAGCCAGTCCTTCGAGACTTCTCCCCTGCTGCGTGCCAGCACCACCTGTCCTGCAACACGCAGTCCCTTCACACCCCAGCTCAGCTCCTACTTGCCAAGAAACAGAAATTAAAACATTCCCTTGAAGGAAAACAACCTAGGAGCTCGTGGGCTGGCGGGGCGGATATCCCACAGTGCCCAGCCAACCTCTGTAGCCTTCACAAGTTGTAGGCATCCAGGATGCGTACTCCCAGCACAGGGCAGGTGGGCACAGTGACCAAGGAGCCTCTCAGCCTTACCAGACAGGAACCAGGTTGCACCAGGCTGGCACAGAAGCTCTGCACCTCCAGCTCCTCCCAGCAAACCCAGCTGCCTGCCCAGCTGCTCTGTGCTCACCTACCAGCCTTACAGACCCTGCCAGGCCCCCAGCAGCCTGACCTAAGATCAAAGTGAGCCCTGATTAGAGCAGGGAGTTGAACCAGAGACCTGCTGAGGTGTTTCCAGCCTGATTTATTCCATGATGCACCTTTGTACACCATGGGAGGTTATCCTGGGCCACCACCTTCCTGTGCACCACCCATAGAGGCTAAATGACCCGGTGCTCCAAGCCCTGATGCAGAGGCTCTGCAGCCAGATCTCCCCTGGCATTTAGCTTACCCCTTCTGCCAGCCCAGCTGGTACAGATCATCGCCTGAGCTGGCAGAGGACCTAAAGGAGCCCACGCATCGCAGCCGACTCTAGCCCAGCCTTCCCAGGATTTCTTCTCCCATTTATGCCACATGAGCAGAACAAACCCACATCTCCAACCACCGTTTTGCTACAACTGACCAAGCTGATGCAGAAAGCCCAGGACTTAGCTCCTGAACCCCTGTTAGGCTCGCAAGGCTGTAGCTGAGGGATTAGACATCAAAACCCTTCACACAGCAGCCTCGAGGGGCAAAGCAGAACTTTGAGCCTGGGAACTTTGATCACTTTGGTAAATAACCAGGCAGGGATTGGGAGACTGGAGAAAGACTCCTCTAACATCCTGTTCTGCCCATAAAATGTAAGAATAGGCTGTACATTTAATAACTTTGCATGTTTTATGACATTATTGTCTGTAAACCTTCTTAGTTTCCCTAGTAATCAGAAAACCGGCTCCTTTAATAGAAAACACGGTGTACTTGACACAGGAGCAGAGAATGAAAATTGGTCTCCTATGCAAATAGTTCAATTATAATCAAAAGCAAACACTGAAAAAGGTCAGGTTCCCAAAAGGATGTATGTTTACATTATAAATAAGGAACTGGGAAACAGGAACAATATGACAGTTTTACCACTTGGGAGCCGTGACTCGCTAAGGTAAACAGCAGTTTCATGAGGGGACTTGAGGTGCAGCAAACTCACAGTGGGATTTTTTTGTGGAAAACTAGAAAAAGACATTATTTTTTGCAAAACCATGAAGCTGACCCCAGATAAGTCGGCAGGGTTTCCTATTTGGTGTTTTGCCTGGGTGTTCGCTTAGTTGACTTGAAATTATCACAAACATCTCTGAAGAAAGCAGAATTTGTTACTTAAGCTCTTCACTGAAAGTAAAATAGTATCTAAAATGGGTTCAGATCCTCAGGGATGAGGAAAAATTGGTACCTGGTAATTATTTTTTTAACTCCTTTTGGTCCTCACTCATGGATTGTTAGTACAGTCTGTCTCTGAGACATTGGAGTTTTTTTGGAGTAACAAAATCAAAACCACTAAATATTTTACTATTTATAAGTAATCTGTTACAGGCAAGTAATGGAGTCCTGCTATAGCTTTGAATTAATGTATAACTTAAATAATGGCTAGCCTAGTGCTATTGTGTTGGTTTACATCCGGGAAGGCTTTAGGCAAAAAGCAGGGCCTGATGTGGATGGTTGAATAATACAAGATAAAGAAAGACAACCCAACGCAAGAAGGAAAGCAAGCCCAGTATAGGGAATTACAAATGTAAGACAGGAAATATATACTAAAATATAAATATAAGGAAGCTTTCTATAAGTGGAGACAAAGATTTCCCTTTGTCACCTCCCAGGAGGTGCCTCAAGTTTTTAGGGCTCCATGCTGAGCCCACAATGTACCTCCCGACACCTGCGGGAAGAGGTCAAGGCTGGAGGTGATCTACCACGAATACCATCCAGATACAAAACACTGAGCTCAAGAAACATGAAAATGAGGCCAAGAGTGCCCAGGAATGAGCCATGACTGCTACAGCACTCTGAATGTGAGAATGGCACTCTCCTGTTGCCATCCATGTTCACTCTAATGCACCCACTTGGAAAGGATGCTCCCAGACAGAAAGCCCTGGCCCATCAGCCATGCACAGTCCTCAAAAAAAAACTTGTTGGAGAGATCCTTCAGGAATTTCTTGCCTTCTCCATTTTAAGTTGGCAAATTGGAAGCTCAAAACCTCAGTTAGTTCTTCTCAACATCTATATTATCATACTTAAAATTATCAATTTCAGACAAAAAGGCATTCAGCTACACATTCAACAGAGTAAAAAGCCACATCCATACAGTTTTGCTCGAGTTAATTTTGAGACTGAGCACATGCCTACACTCCAACCACATACTGAGAGCTGAAGACCAGACAGCAATTTCCCTCATTTTCAGAGGGTGCAGAACAGTCTCAGCTCCTGCTGAGATGCCAAGGATACTTGAGGAGGAAAAAGCTACCTTTATAACAAGACAAACCCAAAGACAGCAAACCAGATTCCCCAAAACTCTGTTGTGTGAGGGCTCCCAACTCCCCTCTGGAGTTGCACTGAGCTTCAACCAAGGTCCAGCAGTGTTTAACTTGGGCTTTCCCTAGTTATAAAATAAAAATTTTTATTGATCTCAAAATAATGGATAATTTTTATATAAGACAGTCAGAGCTATTGAACGCAGGATTTCAGTACTTTATTTGCCTTTCTCCATCAGCCAAAATTCAGATCACTTTTGCATCTGGAGCAGAGGACCTCAGCTACTTCCCTAGCAAAGATAACCATAAAACCCAAATAAATATATTGTTGGATTTGTCAAAATTGATGAGATGTAATTGAAAAGTAAGGCAAGAACCTTGAGCACTGTTAATGCCAAATCACTCTTGATCATTAATTAGTCACCATTTCCACAGAAAGAGCATCATGCCAGCAAAATCAGGAAGAAGAGGAGATGCACCTTTGCTTTTTGAGAAAGATGTTAACAAGAGTTCATTACACACAAGTCAAGACAACAGCCCCTTTGATCTGGATAAGACTTGCAACAAGCAAAGGTGGAACAAGCTGCAGATGCTAACAGAATAATGTTAATAATTTATAGGGCAGGGAGAAGGGCAGAAATTATTTTGAAAACCACCACAAACCTCTAAAAGGGACCTAGACATCTCCAGGCTTACAGAGCAAGAAGAGAATTGACCAATACTACCAAAAAGAAGTTGAACCTGTGATGCCTTGCCCTGAGGAAGGCAGATGGAGCTGCTGCTGCCCTCCCACCAGCCCCCCACCTCCAGGGACACCAAGAACTGTGCAGCAAAACACTTCCCAGGGGACACTGAGATGACCAGGTGGTAGGTTGACAGCCCTTGGTGGGTCAATATACATTGGAAAGCATAATATATAGGCATTATGCATGATTAATTTTATTAGGGTGTTATCAAAGTATTCTCCAAACACCTTTGCAACCATTTCACAGATAGAAAAACTGAGAGATGGAGAAACCAAGAACCTTCATTTCACTTCTGATTTCAGTGTTTCTTTGGGAAAAACCTATGTGGGGAAAAACTGTTGTACAAATGTATATAACCAGTATCAAGTGACAGAACGAGCTCGTATGTGTCACTGTCTCTAAGTCCTGAATCGAGTCCCCTACCCCCAATTAGTCAGGATAATAATCAGATTTCCAGTTCACTAAAATCACATTAACTATTGCAAACTTTCCTGAGCACTCCCAAAGCTGAACATAATGTCCACTTCCAAACAAGTGCAACAAGACGTACTGCACCTCCTGCCTAAGACCAAGCTTCCAATAGTGGTGTTCTTTTACCTGTCCTAAATAGCCAGGGTATTTTAGGCTGGGGGAGAAGTTAGGCCCAGATCTCTCTCTGCTCCCAAATGCATGTTCAGCTTGTAGCTTGGAGTGACTGCGAAGGTAAAAGGACACAGAGAGCCATACACCAGTGAGGCTCAGCAACTGCCCCTTCTCCCCTCTTACTGCACACGCCGCTGAGATTTCAGCTCATCAGCTGCATCTGGTTCATCGGATCAAACCGCTTCTTTGCCCACATGCAAATGTCAGGAAGGGAGGGATCATACACAGGCCAAAATTGATTTATTGTAAATGCAAGGTGGTGGGAGGGACCTGCAAATAGAAGAATACCCAAGCCCTGAAAATACCCAGAGGAAGAAAAAGGATGGCCTGAGAGGCTGAGCAATAAAGTGCCTTTTCTCCTAAGAGGCCAAAGGAGAACTAACAGACAGACAGAGATGAACAACCCTGCTGCAGCTGAGAGAGGGATTAGGGACCACTTCCAAGAGGAAGGACCCACCAATAAATTCAAAGTGAGGTTCAGCGAGAGCTGTGGAGCAGGATCTATATGACAGCAGTTGTTTATGATATGCCCATATAGATTTCAGCAGGACTCTGTTTTCTTCTCCTCTTCTATATGTTACCTAACGTTGCTATGCAGCACTTAACAGCTGCAATCCCAGGTCCCTAGAGGTGACTGCACCCCAGCAGGGTGAATGTCTGCATACAGTGCACTAAACACATACCTCTCCCAAAACAGTCTCTGTCTATACATTAACCACTGACCCAGGCTGGCTGCAGAATGACATCTGTGTAACACTCCGTGCCAGTGCTGCACAATCATCTTAGAAGCCTGAGCTAAGAGAAGCACAGATGTTTTCCAAAATCCTGCAGGACATTTTCACCAACAGCTGGACAGGCTTTTGCATGGTAACATCACAGCAGACAGTAACACAGAAGAAAAGGAAGAGTTAGGGCCTAAGCTGAGCTGCCAGCATTCCAGAAAGAAATGTTATTTCAATAAGGAGCACAAATGCAGATGCTCTGTCTGGGCAGAGTAGAATCCCTCCCCACCAGTTCTTCATATGCTGCTTGAGTTTTCTACCACATATTCCATAATAAAGTTATTTGTCCATGTGATCTTTGCTACTGTCACGCTATTATCAGCGTTGGGGTTTCAGGAGAAAAAGGAATTGCAGGTTTCGGTGCCTCTCACACCCAAGCCTTCCTGTCTGACTACAGTCACTTGGTCTCCAGGTGTAGTGGGGAGTCCATAACCCATGGTGGGCTCTGCATCACCCAGGGCAGGATCCAGCTGGGAAGCCCAGGAAGGGGAACCTGTTGCACGGTTGCATTGTATTAGTGGGTGCTCACAAGCAGCAAAGCTGTTCTGCAAATGCTAACATTGTTTTCACACACTCTGCCTCTCTGCATCACAAAGTCTTGCCAAGATCAGCGTGTTTGCTGAAATGAACCTGCACCTGAAAAACTTCCCTCCAGCCATGCAATAGCAGCAGAATATCAGTGACCCCTCTCAACCAGGTCTTCAGCATTCAGAGGAACGTGCAATGTTTTGCCACATCATCCGAACAAGTTTGTTTCAAGAGGTGTGCAGAGGAGGGAGGGGCAGCTAATAATGGGCTTACCTTGGTCCAAGAAAAGGTGTAATTAGAGAGTGTAAACCAAAGTGCATCTCACAATACCACATATTAACACAGCATTTTTGAAAGCTCTACAGTTGTACCCATGGAAAAAACATTACAAGAAGAAATGTACTTTGAGCGGTGCAAATTTATATTGTCACATTAGCACAGCTTCTTTCCACTGAGAAAAAAAACATCATAGCAAGTCAGTGTAGAAGAAAGCCTTTTGTTTGTTTCTTTTTTTGTAATTAAGTCAGTCTTGCAAACAGGCAAGAAAAATGAAAGATTCGCCGGATTTGTGGGAGAGTAGCACAGTGAACCCAGAGCTACACAGCGGACCTGGAAGTCTCTCTCTTTCTGTGCTTTTCATTCCTCCCCTTCCTCAACTGTTCTCAGTCAGGCCTTATACACAGCATCTTAATGAAAATATTCATGGTTTTAGTCTACATATTGCGCTAGAACCTAGAAGCCCTCCATCACAAGCAGTGTCCTCACTGGGATCAGTGCTGTGGAAATGTGGGAACACAAACTAGTTCCTGACCACTTTTGAGGTAAAGCTATCCAATATGAAAAGTTCTGGGTGGCCACCCCAGTTCCTGCAGAACACAGTCAGAAATAACCTGTGTTCCTTGTCTCTGCTCCGTGAATCCACAGCCATAGCATACAGGTCCAGCCAGCAGAGCTGCTTTTCTGGCCATGCCACGTCTCTCTGAGATTTGGTCCACTGTCCAAAGTGCTTCTACTCTCTATTTCAGTTGAGAAAAATGCAGAGTGTGCCTCAGGCTCCATTTGTACCAACCTGCAAAGCAATTTAGTTATAGTTTAACTCCTGCTTGAAAACGAGGTCAAGAGGTGAAGCTTACAAGCCAAAGAGAAGTCCTCCAGCAGGCATGTGGTTATTGGGTGCACCACAAAAAATCAGCTACACCATCTCTAAGCATAACCTTATGATGCATCACATGCAGAAGCTTTGGAAACTGTTGAGGGCAGCTATTGTCCTTGGAAATACCAGATAAATTGGGTAAGAATATGAAGACTTGTTGTATTCGTTAGGTGCTTTCTCCCACTGGATGTGGTACTGGGCAGCCCAAATTTTGCCCCCAAAAAAGCTGAAATGGCAAGTCAAAGCTTGCAAGAATCTGTATGCTCTCAGCTCAAAGGCACCTCATTTTTTCACTCTGCCAGTGCTTCTGGGAGTCTAAAAAGCTTCTCAGTCATCCAAGAGACAACATTACAGACTGTGACATCCCCCTCCCTGTTCTCTACAAGCAGAGAAAGGCCTGTTGCTCACACAGATCCCAGAATGTCTTATTCACCCTGAAACACACAGAACACATCAGACAAGTGAGAGCTTAAGCAACGAGGCAGCTGCTGTTGCGAATCTCGTCTCATTAAAGGGGAAAGGCATCACAAGTGGCATTTCCTAAAGCAGGGGACTGCCCAGAGAAAAGCACTGTATCCACTACAACGCAAGTGACCTGGGTAAAAGTGGGGTGAGCAGATGTGATGGTACCTCTGCAGGGTGCCTTGCAGCAGGGGACATGTGCTGTCCTCATTCAGCTACAGCTAGCGACGGGACATCGAAATTCCTGCAGTTGCGAGGGTCCAGGCTTCATCTTTTATCTGATCTTCCACTCCTGTCACTTTGGTATCTTAGCACAATCTCAAGCTTTTCTAAGTAAACATTTCCACAGAGCAGCAATGGTATGTGCTAACTCTTTCCATTTGACCTTTGTGTTTCCCAGAGTGTCAAGTGATTTCCCATTCACAGTAAGGCTGAGGAAGCTTTGCTGCAGAGCCCAAGGGAGGATTCTTAGAGGATATAACCAAGAGTAGTGTGTTTTACTCTCTCTCCTTTTCCCTGTGGTGGTGGTTCTGCCCTGCCCTACCCTTCCCTCAGCCCAGTCAGACAGTCTCCAGTCCGACTTTGCTGTCTCCCTTCCCCCTGCGTATTACCTTGCAGCATTTACCATGGCACAACAAAATGCATATCTCCAGAAAAACTCTGTGTCCGGTCCACACCTGCCCATGGATCCTTCACAGATCCTGTTTTCAGAGTTGGATGGAGGTATCTCAGTAGGCTTACAGCATTTGTGTGGCCTTCACACATGTCATCGCAGAATGAGTCTACAATCCTTTCTGCTTCCTGGGATCCATGGAAAATAATGAGGATTTGACATTTAAATCTGGATGGCTTACAAGATACTTCTGCATCTCTGAAAAGCTATAGAGCTTGGGAAGTAATTGTCAATCTAAATTACATGTAACTGGATGATTTCTCCATCCACCCTTCTCTGAACATCTGGGCAGATCTTCAGCTGGTGTAAATTAGCATAGCTGTGCTCAGTTACTCCAGCTGAGAATCTGGCACATATGTCTTATAACTCTTCCAATATTAAAAACACATTCTCTTTTTATGTGTGCTCAAATATTTATATGATGTTCTTTGGACAATTTTACTTTTTTGGTGCACATTAGTCTCCCCCGAAGAAATGGGTGTAAATAAAATGGTTGCAGCATTTAGGCTTTATTCAATCCCCAGTTTCCATGTTTCTTCTGATTGTTGTTTGCATCATTGTTTCAATGATGTGAAGCATACATAGAAAAAATCCATGTATGGGAAAGGAACAGATGGAGGACCAAAAGCTGTTTACAGATGGAATGCAAAGTACTTAATGAGGTTAATGCCAGCAGAGCCAAATAAGGCCACTTGAGTTATATGGGTGCCATTCTAGAGTTGAAAAGCAGACTTTGTACATTGCTGAATCTTATGTATCAGTTCACTGCATTGGAATATATCCAATACCATTGAGATAATGGATCTATGATCATTTACATTGGGGGACAAACTGGCAACTTGTCTATACATGGAAACATATTAATTTCCCTGAGATTGCCCCACAAAATTATCTTTAGTCTTAGGCCACATGAAATTGAATTTGAAAGCTTTGTGTCACCATAATACCCCAGTTCCTCTAAGACCCACGCTCTAATGGCCTTCTGCAGCATGTGTCCTCGTAGCCATGTTGGAGTCTGGGAAATCTTGTTTCACCAGCTGTGAACTTCTGCATTAGAAGATTTTTCTCCTGACTTTCACTGCTTTTTACATTATTTGATGGCTATCCCTTGAGTACTAGGGCAGACTTGCTTGATGGCTTCTGAATCTTGACTGCAGTTCATCACTGTTTTTCACAATGGTTGCTGAAACAGCTCCATGTTAACTACTACATAAATCTCCCGAACACAGACAGTTTGGAATCCTCTGCTGTGTGACTATAGAGTTTTTCCTTCCCATCAGTCACACCAGAAAAGTTATTAAAAACAGTGTTTTTAATAAACCCCAGAAAGCTATGTATTTCCTGTACATGCCTGGCTAGCCAAAGAGACTGCTTTTCAAAAGTGCCATATGCAAAGCTTATATCATCAGCCAAGGAAACTATACCTATACTCAAAGCAGAAAAAGTGAGTGAACTGAAAGAAGAACCTGTGCATATTTCCTTTACCAACCAACCTCCACGCTGGTTCAGAAAAATTACTAAGAATGAGACTTCTACACATTTTTAAAGCCCACAGGATTCTTCTGTCAGTACTAGAAAAATCCTATTGCAAAAACCCTCTCCATCTTGTCTTGTCTGCCTACAGAATGAGCTGGCTAAGAAACATGGTTTACTTGGTCTGTCGCAACATCTGGAAGTCATATTGACACATCCAAGCAAATGAGAGCCAGAGACCAGCAAGTTATGTAAAGAATGAACATGTCTGGCCGACCCTCTCCCAGACACTGCGTTATCATGAGGGAAGATAAATGGACCCCAATGGGGAAACACAGGTGCAAGAAAAGGATGACATTGGTACACTCACCTTCATCATATCAAAGGCCCTGCCTTTAATTTGTGTTCAGGACAGCTGAAAGTTCACACTAATCAATAAATGCATTCCTCTGCAGGAGGTTAAGGGAGAAATGCTGTTATAAACAATTAGCCCCTCCTAAGCTTTATTTTTAGCTCATCGGCTAAGACAAATTACAGTCCACTCTACAGGAAGACTTTACTACTGTAATAGCCATGGCTGCACTGAAGTTGCTGGTGACAGCATCAGGCCTTGCAAATAAAGATCTGTTAATAAATGGCATTTCTTCCATAGTGGCTACTGACTGGCAGAATTTCCATACTTTCATACTGCCTCTTTTCCCAGATGAAACTGAGACATTCCAACTTGAACTGTCCGGCACCAGCAGGAACTGCTTGTTATCAGCAGTTCTCACTTGGTGTTGCCAGTTTTACAACTTTTAGGTCACTGAAGAAGTGTTGCTGGGCTTGTCCTATTGTCTGCCTTTGGAGGCCACCAGCACAGTGCTAATCACAGCTGCCAGGCCTGGGATGCTGGCATGCTCCAAAACATCTTATAAATGCTGCCCTACCATCTGATGTGCAGTTCGATGCACAGATGGCATCGGTGAAATATCTCTTGAATGCACCAAATATTTGTCAATAACAAGTCCACGCCTCGGAGCCATCCAACAAATTGGAATAGGCTATTGCTTTGTTGACCTTTAGCTTGCTATGAAGTTTCATGCTACGTTGTTTCCAAACTCCATGTGATAACCACTGAAATACATGCTGGGTCTGCTACTACAGTTTTGCAGCTTTTCATTAATGTGTCATTTGCCACTGTCCTATCACCTAGTGGTGTCTGAGTGACATCCACAGGGGGTGGGTGGCTGCTCCAGGCAAGGACAGTTGGCATGGTGAAAGCAGGAGACAATTGCCTGTGGTTAGATGGTGCACAGATTTATCACCTGGCAGAGGTCAAAATCTGCATCTAGAAGTGAAAGTCTCTGCCTGGCATCCTATCTCCAAATCAGCCCCTCCACAAGTTCTAGCTGAAGATGTCCCTGCTCATTTCAGGGGGGTTGGACTAGATGACCTTTAAAGGTCCCTTCTAACCCAAACCTTTCTATGATTGTGATCTTACAGGAGATAGTACAGACCCAAAATCTGAGACTACAGCCAGGTTTAATATAAATTGCATCCACTGCAGTTCACCGTGCCTGTGCCCTGCTACCTGCCCACCCTTGTTCCCAAGAAGTCTCCTTCAGCAGCAGATTAATCCCAGCTACTTCTTCCTTGGTGCAAGTAAGGAAGGGGCAGGATCTACATGAAGAAGCCATAAATTTCCCCCTAGGAAGGATCAAGTCACAAGAGTGAGTACCAGGTTGATTGCAGGGTATTGTCTTCTGGCTAAATGTAGTTTGGGGTTCAAGTTACTTATAAACAGCTTTTAGGGTACTGGAGACATAAATCTGACTGAAATGATAACATGCAAGTTTGGGATTAAGGACCAGATCCCACCCCTGAAATGCCATCTCTGAATCAGAACTGAGAGCAGCATTTGGACAGAGCAGGCTCTCCTTGGAAAATGAACAGTGTTAAACTGATGACAGAGTGCAAAGTGATTTCTCCATACAGCTGCAGTCACAGAAGGGGAAAGTACCTCATTCCTGTAGGTCTTACAGAGAGCTTATTGCTGTTTATGAAGAGCCTGTACACATCAGCTGCTAAGACAGGCAGCAGGCAGGGTAGCCTGGCCATGGAGCGGACAAGTGGCACTGCCCCTCTGCACATTGGCTGATCCCACATTTGACCGAGACCACTATGTTCTAGTAGGGAATAGCTTAAGTTTTTAATATCTGGAGGAAGCAAGGAGGTACTTTAAAGGCAGATCTGGGCCTCCAGCACATATCCCAAAATGCAAACTGCAGGAATTTGAAAGGCATCACTCCATGGCAGCTACCCATGTCTAGTTATTGCCCTGGACTCAATTCCCATTGCAGGAGCCCACCTAAAGGTGAATGAGGGCCAGAAATTCAGCCAATACCCTGAAGATCAGAGATCAAAGAGCAAGCACTGCATAAAATACAACAAATTCCTTTGGTCAGATGAGGGACCGGCTGGTCTTGATTTGGCACAAACAGTTGTAGGGCTTTGTTGCAAACTACAACCAGGCAGGTATTTCATTTGGTTTTACCCTTGGCTGTTATCATCTCTCTGCAGCTGGCTCAGGCAGAATCAGGTCAGTTGGTTCCAGTCTAACCTTCCAGGGGAGGGGAGGAAGGAGGGACCCCTTATTTGCACTGCTAAGCAAAGCCAGTCTTTCTGTCACCATCTGCCCTGCTCTTATGCTAGATGGCTTTAAAAAAAAAAAAGCATAGCTAGGAAGGAAAAAAAAACCCCTAAAACAAAACAACCAACCATACCCCACCCAGCCTGCCTCCACTACATAGTTGCTTTAATCAAAGGTTAAAAATGAACTCGGGCCAATGAGATGGAAATAGAGAATAAACATGCAGAAGCATCTGAGATTTACTACTCAGATAGGACTATTTTCCATAGGATTTGACTAAGAATTCCTGGCAGAGGAATGGAAGGCAAATCTCTCTGTTCTTTGAATGGAATGGGGATTTTCAGGTCTTTCTCTGGCTGAGTAAGTGCAGGCATGTGCAGCTTTCTGTGGATGTGAGCAGATGTAAATACCACGTTCATCAGTCAAAGGTTCAGTGTAAGCTTGCTCCTTTCAGAGGATCTGAGGTTTAAACATAGCTTTTAAAAACAGCAGGAGCCTTCCTTGACTCAAATGCCTGATCCAAAAGCCCAGTGAAGCAGCAGGTCATCTGAGTATGGATGATTTGCTCATTCTGAGTATGAGACTATTCACTGAAATTTGTTATGAAGTTTGCAAAGAACATTGTAATAATTAGGGCCAAAAGGTGCAAATTTCCCTTCTTTCCCCTTCATTTCAGCTAAACAACTCCAGACCTTAGTAAATTCCAGCTCTGCAGCCCAACAGACAGGAGAACTCTCTCAGCAGTCATAAATGCGTGTAGCTTTCAGTATATGCCAAACCTATTTTTATGCAGGAACTGTTGCCATTAGAGCAATGAGCCTTTCCCAGTCTGGGAACACCACACAGCCCTAATTGACACATCACACAGACATGACATCCTTAATTAAACCCCATATAATTAACTGTGCTTCTCATACCACTCCAGGCACCTGAGCTGATATCTCTGTAAGATGCTGTTCTAAGAGAGAAGGATGTACCTGTCTGCTTCAGGCTAGCCAGGGAACCTCCAAAAACCCTGCACAGCACAGACTGATCTCATTCCCACACACCTTTGAAGAGGAGAGATGTTCCATTGACTCAATCAGACACATGCAGTACAAAAGCCCTTATGTTCTCTAAGTTCACAGGAATACATCAGTCAATTTATTTAAAAGTTGAGCAGAGGGACAAGAGGAGAATGGCTTCAGACTCAACATACATTTTGTGTTAGTGTCAGGTAGAAAAGTGCCTTTTTCCCTGTATGATCCCCATAAGGAAACTAGGATACAACTCATAACATTGTCTGTGAGGACCTGTTGGTACCGTAATGACCTGTTCATTGAAGTCAATCTTACAAGCTTACTTGCTGTTTTATGCCTATGCATGTGGGCTCCCACTCAGGACGCCTTGATCCCTCATTTCTGTCCACTGAATGACTGCCGGGGATGAGTGAGTGCATCCACCACAATGATGTCTCCAAAATAACCACCCCATACTAAGCCCTGCAACAGGCATAGCACAAATGCAGAATAGGAGATAACTTATGTCAATATAAACAGCCCCCAAAACCTAAATAAACTCACGATGGAGCATAGCCTGTCCATTGCCAGGCACTGCTCTGTCCCCAGCTGGCAAATCCCTCACTGTTGGCCTTCACTGAACTATGTGTTCCAGTACAGACACCACTCGAGGAGTATTGGCGGGGGGACAGATTTCAGTATCCTCCCTTCCCCTAAAATACTGCTTCTAATGCATCCCTTCTGCTTTCCCCTGGCCCTTTTTCCACACCCTTATGGTGGCTGCCGTAGCGGATGGGGATGCAGGTACTGAGGGGGCAATGTCCCTAGCTTGTGGGCCAGGGATGAGCGCTGAGAATCCCTCGGCTCCCTCATCCCTCCTGGTTTTGCATCTCTGTGAACAAAACCAGTTACTTTACTATGCTAGGGGGACTGAGGAGAACCACTCCCTCCAGTGACACCTGGGGACAGGAAGGTCATGTCATAGTGTAGAGCTGCATACCCCACAGGGTATTGCAAGAAGTACCCAGTGTTAAAGGGAAACCTGTAAAAAGTCAGGAAAACACTGAATTGCCAAGGGAAGGCTCCACGTTCTAAACTGACTGCATTCTCCTTGAAGCGCAGAGACACAAGTTCTCAACTGGTGTTAACTGGTGAGGTCCAGTTACATCATCCATTTATTTAACCAAATTCAGTATATTCCTTGGGACTGCATCGTGCTTGGCAAGAGCCTCCTTGTTCTATATGTGCTCTCAGCTAGCACAACCCACGTTTGAAGGATGAGGTTTCCAGCCAGAACATTGTTTGAAGTTTGGGATTTGGAGGTGGCTCAGCAAGTGAAACATCCCACATGACTTCAGATCACAGCAGTGGTCAGAAGCAGAGCTGTGCATGCTGGCTGTGCCTGAGGAAATACAGAGCAAACAGAGCAAGGCAGCCAGACCTTGCTGAGGTCAGCAAAGGGAGGCTGTGGCTCAGTGTTTTACAGGGCATTTACTACGTGGCCATCTGGGTACACCAAGTAAAGAGAGGGTGGGAGGGAGAGAGAGAAAGCCTGGATGCTTTTGCTTCAGCCATAAGAAATCTTCCACCATGTCATTTCCTTTCCTCAATGGATTTATATTTTTAATATAGTTGGTCCTATCAAATTGCCTAACAGGGTGAAGAAACCTCTTCTTTTCAAGACACCGTCGCATCACAGATTCACAATGTGATCTTGAAACTGTTCAAGGTCCTAATTCTTATCAGGGCACCCAAATTCCTACTTAGGAACTTAAATATCATTGGGAAATTTAATCCAAATTAAACACATATTCAGACCAGCTGAGCCAAACATGGAACTAAATAGCCCTTTGAGTATCCATGCAAATAGTTCATCCCCTCAATCCTGGTGGATCCATCTAGCTTCAGTGGGGCAAACAGGGAAATCCAGGCACACCGACATCTGGGACTCCTGCACAAAGAAGAGTCCTCAGCTGCAGAAAGCTCAATTTCCCTTGAAAGCATAACGCCATCCAGGTGCTGTGCAAACTGAGCTAAGGAACAAGCCTGCTGCACCTCCTGTGTCCATCTGCCAGCTTAAGCAGACAACAAATTGATCGCTTGCACCTGGCATTTTGCATTAAGCAAAGGTGGGGACGATGGCAGTAGTTTGTTTTTGCCCCACCTTTGCACATGTACTGCAAACCCAGTAAGTGCCCTGCACACACAGCTGCCTCCTCCCATCTCCATGAGGTGCTTCAAGTTCACGGACTGAGGCCAGGCAGGGTTTGATTCAGGTCAATGAACATTTCAGGACAACATTCACTTTCCATGACCCTTAGCAGGAACCATTCCTCAACTCTTGTGTAAAAGACAACTCTGACTTGCTCCAGGGAGCTGACAGCCTACTTCTGCTCCCTTTCTTCCTGAACATTAGCAGGTCCAGCAGTAATTCACACCCTGGCTCGAACTAGTCCCATTCTGGACCACGGTCATCTCTTCCAGTTTAACTGACATTGCTCTTATGTCGCCTACAGTTCTCCTTGGTGATGCAGTTTCCTCAGCTTTAGCTCCAGCTTCCTGAAAATGTCTTGCTTTTTCCCCACCTTATTCCTAAATTAGAATGAACCAAGAATATTTTCTTCATTTGCTTGTAAATAAAAGCTAACCCAGGTTCTGCACTTCCTTCCCCAGAATTCTATAAATTAGAAGTGTCAGACAATGAAAAGCTGAACTAAAAAAGCAAGTACAAAATTCAGGAACTGGTTCATTAAAAAAAGCTGCTAGAATGTTTTGACAGAATTTCAGAAGTTGTTTTAAATGTAAGACAACTAGATGTACTTAATATGAATGAGCACAACCAAGGATTATTTAACACCAGCACGTACATGAGACCAGCACAACACAAGCACCAGCCCTTCATTGATCCCGTTGGCATCCAGTTTCTGTTCAGGTCTGTGTCCTCAGGGACACCATTGTGTTGCTCCTACAGTGTTTACCCTGAAGTTAGGAGCTTTTGTCCTAATTGGGCTGCTGTGCCCAATAATAATCTTCTTGCAGCACTGCTTTATTTGTGATGTTTGTAACAAAAATTCAGTAACAGTGGGTATTATAAAAACAAATGTGAGTCAAAACATAAAGATGCAAGAAGCACTAAGGCTACAGCTACTGTCAGGAAACAATGACATTGAGAATCTCTTTTTTGACATTAATGTAGAGTAAAACTTTAAATTTACATGAACATATAAATCTTCATATACACCACTCAGCAAAGTTTTTTTGGGTCACACCAGGGCAGGAAGAGTATGGACACAGACTTCTGAGGTGTATCACCTTGTGTACAACAGTTACCCCATATTGACCCCAAAAGATCTATATATCCATAATGTCTATTGCCTACTAAGATTGCAAGCTTTTGGATAGACAGAGATCATCCTTTTGCTCCCTGACAGTATTTTCTTTACTGCCAGCACAGCAAAAGAACCCAAGAGATCTTTCTGCATGGAGAGGATTCCTGACAGAAGGAAAAAAGCCCTTCAGTATGCATCAAAATACCTGATAAATGAATGAGGTCAACGTCACAGTTCCTGACTGACAGATGGAAAAAGCTGAGAAAGAGAGGTCGTGCCTATCCTGGTTTGAAAGGGCAGGTCTGTGCAGCACAAGGTCCCACATCCTTCCCTGGGGTACCTGTAGAAAGCCCAGCTGGCTTTGCCTGGGGGCACAATAAGCTGCTGTGTGTGCCTGGAGGAATGAGAACATGCATGCCCTGGATGATGCCTCAGGCTTGGGTTACTGGCTGGTTGTACAGCAAAGGAGAATGGCCTCGAGGCACGCGTTGCCAAAGCAGAGAGCTCAAAGACATCCAACAGGCCAGTCCTCAGAACTGAGAGATGGACTTCAGACTGCTGTTCCTGTTCTGTCTGTAGCTTTCTGTCTTCCAGTCCACAGGCAATTAAAATATCCCCCAGCTAATCTAGAGAGGCTTCATTTTCGAGATACTGATATTCAGTCTGAGGATAATGGTTCCTTATCAGCGAAGAGGTAGATCAAAGCATCCAGTGCCTGTGATAGTGACATGTTCATCAACGTACTGAGTGACATACAGAGTGCAAAGCAGGGCATGGGTGCTCAGAAGGTAAGTTATACCCTGCAGAGGGTCTCTCATTCTCTGTAAAACCAGCCCTCAAGGTACATGTATTGTGAACAATGGGATTTAGAAAAACAACTAGGATTTACCAGAAAGCTTTTTTTTCTTGTTCTCTAATGACATCATACCCAACACCGTGGTAGCAAAAACTGGGCCATAGTATAAGATAACATGCTCAGAGTGCTAAAGGGAGCAAGGACATCTGCAAAAGTTTGACATTTAAGGAGCAGAAGTTATCATTTAGATATCCTGATAGGAATTCTGCTTGTGACAAAGACAGTCAAATAAAGCACTTGTTTCACCTCCAGGCAGCGTTCTTTGTGTAAGTTCCTGCTGGATACGTTACAAGGAATTGCTCTAATCGTAATGACTATGGCTTTGCTGTGGAGGCTTTGAAAGCACATAAGAAATTGGACTTTACCAAACTTTAGTCCTACCGGTACCAGTGCATGGAACAAAGACACCAGTGCTACTAAGAAACTAACGTTATTGCAATAACAGACATGTCATGGAACCTGACCGTCCTATTTCCTCTATAGAAAGTGCTAGAAATGTGTGTATAACACAGATGTCAAATGTACTTCAGGGCTTGAAAGTTCATCTGGTGTGAACAACTCTCATTCCTTGGATGGGTTCTCTCCTTGGATGAATCACTCTGGACAAAAAATCCTAATCATCCACCCCAAATCAGATAATGTTCTTCACCTGGCTGCAACCACATGGTAGCTCTTTGCCACAGTGAATTAATGAAATTACCAATGATTCACCCACTACTGAAACTGGTACAAGTTCAAATGAGGAGGTTACCCTGAACCAATTCAATACCCAAGAAAATTAGAGAAAAAAAAAATATTTCTGAGCTGGAAGGACAGTTACTAGAACAGTACTCACTCAATTAGGACAAAACTAAGTTTTACTGCAAGAAATTAGTCCTCTTGCTCCTTCACCAGTGTGCCTTTTACTATTATATCCACAAAAATGCCAGCTTTTTGTTTAATATTGGGTGAACCTCAAAGGGCTGGGTTAAACAATCTAAAACTTGGAAAGCTTGTCCAAGCTATTTGACCTTCTTAAGTCTGTAGGGTCTGGTACCAAACACTTAGTCATTTGCATTTCCAGCCAAAAGCAGAAGCACAAAGACTTACATAGATGAAAAACAAGGTGGAGAAGGACATGCAATGGTCACTGGAATTGATTACCATGCTGACTCTGTAGAGCCACAGAAGTCAACACCCACCATTACCTTTCTTGTGACAATCAAAGTGAGATTTACACACTAGAAGACATGGCTGTGACTGCTACCAAAGTCAAGGGGCTTTTCCAGTTGGTTTCTGCCCCAGCTTTGTTTTCCAAGCCAACTCCATCTTCTTCGGAAATTGCTCACAACTTTCTTTAAGGATTCCTTTGGGAGATGAAGTTTTCTAGGCTAAGATTCAACCCAAAAGGTTTTAATTTTAGCCAAATTGATTTGACCATTTTTGAGTGGTGAAGGAATGGAAGAAAATACTTTTCCCATATGTTCCAGTCAGAGGAGTATGTTTGCCGAGAAGAAAGAATCCTTGAGGAGGCAGGGGGAGGAGGGGGTAAGTATCTCTAAAGGATAAAAATATTCCCAGACACAACACCACCATGAGCTAAGCCCTAACCTTGCGTCAAAGAACACAGCAGAAATGGCATTTGCGTTTACACCAGCTGAGTATCTGGCCCCTAGGAATAGAGAAGAAAGCTTTCTATTAAAATTTTGGATAGAACACATCAGAATCTAAGCAACATGGAAAAAGCTTCATACGTTAACCCCCTTCTTGTTCTTTCTCAAGGCTAAGAGACAGCACAGTCCAGTGCACAGAGAAGATGATCTGTTGCAAGCCCTACCTGGACACAACGAGCCCCTGCAGCAAGACATCCCTGCCCAGACCTTCAGCAAGACTCAGGACCCCCCCTCTCTCCCCAAGGACCTGGGCTCATTAACCTCAAGGGAAGACTAATGACTGTGTGCTCCTGGCAGCTCTGCTACCCACCCTCTCTGGGTCAGACTAAATTTCACATATCTCCAACTGTTGCCTCTTAACTAAAGTGAGAAAATGCAAAGCCCAGGAAGAAAACAAACAGTCAGTGGTGAACCGTGCTCAAGATTAGAGTTACCCAAAACTTAGCAGCTCCAGTACAAGGGAAAGGCAAACCTTAGAACTGGCAACTTCCAGTCCTGACCATGGAAGCACGGTTCTATACTGCAAGAAAACCCATACTGCAGTGCTACTTTAAGCAGAATTAATAAGGCTTGAAGCACACCATGTGAGATAAGAGAGCCAGGTCCCACAAGAACCCAGCTTCACAGAATGAAGCCCAGAAATTAAAAAAATGGCGCTTAACTTACACTCAATAGAGCCTCCAAGGTTTTCCAGATTCTTGGTGTCACACGCCAAGCCCAAGGCACTCCAGTTTCTTTAGCTTCCGAGGAGGTTTTCATCATGAAGTTACAATAGAGCTGGGGATAAAAGAGGCCCTGGAGTCATGAGCAGCATGCCCATTTTCATTTAATAACAACATCATTATTAAATACCTGTGTCATAGGTGCCTCATCAAGATTGCTGGGTGTTATACAAAAGTGTGAATTCTCTGCCTTACAGACTTAACAATCTATAAAGGTGAACAGCAAATAGAAGAGGAACTAGGCAAGGATATAAGCAGAAGTATGTAATACAATGTCAGTTTGAAGTGTGACTATCTACAGGTATACTAGCTAGTAGCTATGAATGAACTCCTTCACTACCTCCCCTTGGTTCTTGCTAGTCTAGTGGTTCTTTACATCAGTATTTATTACAGATGGAGACATTTGAGAGAAAAGAACTGGGTTTATGGTCCATTCCTTACAATCTCCTTTAAAAGTGTGCCATTGACCTCTCTTGGCCACAGGCTCTTTATAAGTGCATGAGCACAGCTGGAGAACACTGAGAATGCTTGTAAGTGTTTGATAGGACACAGGTGAGTTGGGGGCAGAAGACTAGATAATGAAGAGAAAAAAAAGCAAACAAGGTCTGAAAGGCAAGCTTGAGATCCTCACATTTCATACAGGTAAAGAGAGAGAGGCAGTAGCGGAAAAAAAAAAGTGCAAATGGCTGTAACACCAACATTATAAATCAATAAATCTCCCTAGTGATGATCCAGCTTCCATACCTTTAGCAGCAGTAGTCTGTGGGAGGTTAGATGAGAAAAGCAAAGTTAACAGGAGACTGAGAAGAAAAGAGAAAGAAGAGAAAAGGAGGAGGGAGAGCACTTTGAGCATAATAAAAATAAGAGAAATGTTTATATAGGTTATATGCATGTAGTAGAAAAGACAAAAGAGTCGCATAAGCTGAGCAGTAGCCATTTAGTAGCCAGGAAGATGGTAGAAAATGGATAGGTCTTTTAATTCCCAGCAAAGTTTAACTGTAGTTGGTCAATGATGATGAATAACCCATTTATATTCAATGCCACAGACACCTGGAGACATGAGTGTCTGTAGGAAGATAAGACTAGTCTATTCTAAAAACTCCTCTGATGTAACTATATTAGCATGAAGAAACAAGTACAGACAGCTTACAAAAAAAAAAGCCTTCTTGCTGGGTGGTTTAGTCTGCTGATACAACGCATCAAAACAAAAGGCTTTTTCACCATCTTGCTTTTTACACAGGAACATTTTCTCACACAGCTCCACTGGATGTAAGCACATCTAACTACTTCTGGTCCATAACATCGGTAGGTTGTTGCAAAATACACCTATCTTAGGTCCAAACCCTGCCACAGGATCAGTAAAGTGACATTTTAGTAAAGGTTTCCTGTATTGCAACCTGCTAATTTACCTGCTGTTGTCAATGATTAAAGACATGAGTCACACCCCACAAAAGCTGTATGTTTAGGGTTTTAAAAAAATGTTAAGTAACAAACATTGGGCTCCTTTTAAACTGCCTTTTGTTTAGGGTTGTCAGTTGTGCAGGTTAGAACTTTGATTACAAATAAAGCTGATTTTTTTCACCCTGGGAACTGCAGCCGGAGCTGGGTGTGTGGGATTAGCTCAGTGCATCCCCAGAGCAGAGCAGCAATGTGCATGCATGGCACCACCTGCAGCTTGCTCCACCAGCCACCCCCCCAATGCCACCTGTGGGGACAGTGGCATTGGCCACACAAAGGAGAGAGACTGAATCTGACTGTGGTACAGCCCTCTCTCCCAAACAATTAGAGGATTCCCGTGCAAGGAATGATTCTGGAGAGGAACTGAAGCTCTGTATGTGGCCTTCACTCCTTATAGGACCGTAGATGAGCTTGGTGTTGTGTCTCTGTGTCCAAGTTTCCTATCCATCAAAGGGGATAATAATCCTATACAGGTCCCCACTGGTCTCTTTCAACCATTCAGAGCAGCTGAATAGTATGTCAAACAGATTAGGGTAAGAGCTTCATCTGCAAACACAATTCATTCATGGTTATAAGTGCTCTTTCATTTAATTCAACAGTATATTTAATTTTGGTCCAGAATAAGCACACTGACTTGCAAACAAGCAGCCAGGCACTGAGGTGCCATGGGCAGTACTTTGTTTCTTCAAAAGTTCTTGACTCATGCAAGACATAATCTGTCTCTATACCAAATTCAGCTTCACTGAACAGGACAGTTTTGTGTCTTTACTGCAAGGTCTGGGCTGTGGGGTTATTGGGGAAGTCCCCAAGCTTAAGCATTAGAAATAGAACAACAAGGCAAAGGAAAAGTCATGAAAAGCAAGACCCAAGCAGGGGAGAAGAAGAAATTAATAAGGTGTTACAGCACTAGAATAACTGTGACACTTTAGCACGTATCCCCTGAGGACCTCTAAAGTCTCCAGCAGATACCAGCTACCATGAAGCTTTATGGGTTCCCTCCTGAAAAGGAAGGAGAAATGGAACCCATGAATGGTTCTGCTAACTTGCTGATGGGGCACGTTCACCCCCGCCCTCCATTTCCTATACCCCCACGCAACAAGGATTGTGTTGACCATAGAGCTTCTGAGAACAATCCTGGTGTCAAACTGAGATGTGGAGAAAATCATCTCTGGTTAGGCTTTCAAGACTCCACCAGAAGGGAGCAGGAGAGACCTGCAGAAGAGCCCAAAGTAATACATGTACTATGGACAGTGTTGTCCTGCACAGAGCCTGGCTTTGCCGTAGGTGCATCTCAGCTAGGCTCCCAACAGATATGACAACAGCAAGATTAAGAAATCTCACCAGCATAACCTTGTAGCCTGGGAGATTGTAGCTTTGCGGTTTTCGCTACATGTGCAAATTATATGCCTACAATCATGCCAGTGCACTGAAGACAGTACAAGGTGCCCCTTTCCCTTCCCATTGCTGATACACTTAGAGTTTATAAATACATATACACCAGAGGAGTTTAATCCTATGTAAAACGAGCATAAACTAAGACAAGTTTCACATACTTTTCAACAAATGTAACTATATCTATGCTTACTGGTAGGACAGGTTAAGATCAAAACAGAAATCTCCTGTTCCCTACTGATGTGGATATATTGGTCCCTGTATCAAATTTGCACTCAAGAATTAAGAAACCAAGTCTTAACTGGACACCATGAAAAGAATAGCAAGAAGGAATCTAGTTTAAATCACATCCAGTTAGGAACTAGATTTCAGAACATGTTTATAATAAAACAGGACAGTAAGTGCAAAATACCAAGATTTTGCCTAGTGCAGAAGTTTCCTAGACAGCAGTTCACGAACCTCTGTGCTGGACACAAGGCTTCAGCTGCTGTCTGGCACACAGTTGCAGAAGCAGCCCTGCAGCAAGTTTTACAACTGGATTCTTGGAAGACCAACATTAGTAAAACATTCAGTGTAAATATGCCAGTTTTTAACTGCTTGGAGACCTGCTCTCACCTACCTTCATCTGACAGCAGCTCCCCCAACCAGAGCACGGGTCAGGGCTCTCTACACACAACTGGAGAGTCGCTGCCTTACACGTGACCTTGACAAACTTGTGTCAGAGGAAAGAAAGGTCTGTAATTTCACATCTGGCCCAAATTCAAGGTCACAGTCTTTGGGAAGGCTCAGCACTATGGACTTTTCTCGAACTTCTCCTATCACCTATGCTAGTCACTGTTGGATGTAGTAGCTGAGAAAACTTGGACATCAAAACCAAGCAGTTTGGTTGCATAGAGCCCAGCTGCCCCTGCAGGGCACATGACATAATAGACATGAGAAGTGCACGAAGTCCCTCTTCTTCGAGGATGGGCGTTCAGATTTATGAGCTGCCATGAATGATTAGATGCAAAACCTGGGTTTGAATTACATTTGCTCATTAACTGCAAGCTGACAAAGGAGTTAAGGAGGAAAAGTGGCTACATGCAGATCCCCTCTCACATCCAAGAGCAACCATCCCCCTTGGGTCTAGCAGGAGCAGCCACGGACATTTACTTTGTTCCCTGGATCAGAGTTAGTGCTGCCAGAGTTTCCCTGGGGCAATTGAGCACTCCCTAGGCTGTTCTAGTGCAAGACCAGGCAGCTCAGCGCACACCATCTCCACCAGATTAAACAGACAGATGACCCCTTCAGGGAGGAGCAGCTGACACCTCCAGACACATGTTACTTTCCATCTGCTAAAGAGCACTGTGACCACTCACTTGGATTAAAGAGTTTCAGCGACGGCTCTGAGTTAAGCCAACTGATTTTGCCCAGTGTGAAGGACGGCAGAGTCACATCTGCTGACATGGTGGAAGAAAAGAGTAACTCAACAGATGCTAGTAGGTTGGTGGCCACCAGAGTCCCCAGGTGAGATAGCCAACTTTGCAACCTCAGTGGCCAAGGAGTGGTCATGGTGTCTGGTGGGGTGAGGGAGCCTGCCCCTAGCAGGGCTGTGGGTCAGCCATGCACAGGCAATGCCCAAAACCTGCCTGAACATCTTCAGGAGCATAGACGGGAACCCTGTGGGCTGAGCAATGAATCTTGTTTATCCCCTAAAAATTCAAAGCAGAATTAAAATTCATCAATCTTTCCTAGCAGCTGGGTTATATACACAGAAAACGGGGTGTTGATGTTTACAAGACCCAGAGCTCATTTCTGTTCGTTTCTATGCACAAAGAACAAAACATTTAGGTACTTTCCATCTAAAATAACTTTGCTCTTGTCCTTTTCCCTCAGCTGTCCAAGAATGAGGGCTGTGTGTGACCAGGAGAAGGGAAACACTTAGAAATCGTTCTCGTTCCACTGCTGCTGTTACTTGCTGACATTTAACCAAGACAATACAAGCACCACCCTCAGTTACACCCAGCTGGGCTCAGTGACTTCACTGGGAAGCCATGGTGTGGCACGGCTCTAACCAACAGCAGAAACAGACAAATATTTCTGTGTGGAGCACGAGATTGTTCGTTAGACTGAATTTTTCTTTGCTCAGTATATTTTGAGCGCAACATAAGTTGCTTTAACTTCGCTGAGCCGTTCCAGGGGTGACAGCACAGGGCAGGAGAGATGGGAACCCAGATTACCCCTCCTGGCTCTGCCCCAGGGAAAGCTCTCACCTCTGCTCCTACCTTCTCATGAGGGGGAAGGAGAGATCTTCATATTGCTTTGCAGGACCCTGCAAGCTAGAGTTGAAAGTGCAGGCTGAAAGCTGCCTGGTTTGATCACTGGCACTCATGCCTTTCAAAATACCCACTGCAAAGGGTGATGGTGGGTCACAGAGAGCACTGAGGTGGGACACGGTAGACCCCCTGTGAAGGGAGAAGGGACTCAGACTGCCACTCTGCTGATGAATCCACCTCATTTCAGTGCTGCAAACTGCATGGGGTGGCTTGCATGACAATTAGAAGGCAAGCATTAGCCTGTAGTGCATGCCTGAGCGTCAGATCTCTGCGTGCGTTTCAGCCCGCTCCGTCCAACAAGTGCCTCCCATCACAAAATACAGAAATATATAAAAATGTAACACACAGAGCATCCCAGTTAATAATAAAGAGGGGACAGTTGCACAACTTCCCTGGAATGTCTGTGTTGATGGCTGTGGTACACTGATGGGCAGGAATGGCAAAAACAGTCCAACGGCAAGGAGAGGATGGGACTTGGTGTCACAGCAGCTGCAGCAAGACTTGGCAGGAGATGGGCTGTCCTTCCATGGCAGGAGGCTGGTCCCCCCGTTAGCGTGTCTCAGAGGCTCGGGGTGCAGGGCTGGTGAGAGCCAGGCTCAGCAGGGTGTGGGAGTCCTACCTCCATGGTGAGCAGGAACATGCAGCATTTTTTATGCAACTGGTTCACTTGCAGGCATGGGTCAGTGCAAAGCAAATGCAAACCTCATGCCTCAGTGTCCTTATATATGTGTGTTTAAAAGCAGACGGTACACTCATAAAACAGCTGAGTCTCCAGGGCTAACTTGTAAGTGCCAGAAAAAAATCCGTCAAGACTGATAAGTCTCTATTACGACGTCCAACATTATACTGGACTTTAAAAAGCCTTGCAGGAACAAGGGTTGTTAAATATCTAGAATAAATTCAGTCAAATAGAAGTTCAGACACCCAGCTGTTTGTTTGCAGGGGCATGTCCTATACCTGGAAATGCGGTAAGCTTTCATGGCAAATTCCTGGAAAGATTAGCCTAATGCACAACTCCCAGATCCCACAGCTCATTAGGAAGAGACTCTAATGCAACACCTCCCGAGCAGCCCATGCACACACCGGCAAGGTGGCTTCTTGCACACCGCTGTTGGAGACAAAAATTTGTTTGGCTGGTCATTGGGTCATTTTGGCTTCAGAGACAGCACCCAGCCACAGACAGCATCCACCCAGGGCTTCTGGGTGACAAGGAACAGGGAAAACTAATGCTGCTACTCTAAAAAGGGTTAGTGAATTGATTCGTCTGTGAGAATAACATGCTTCATGACACACCTTTTACTGGATCCAACAGAGGACATGAGGGCACACGTGTAACAGCCAGCACAGCACATGGGCTATTTAGTGATATGTCCTGCAAGGAAAACCCTCCATTGCCAACTTACTTCATCGTTTAAAAAAAAAAAACAAAACCAAAAAACATCTCTTGACAGCAGCCTGCATGAAGGCATCTGGAGGTAAACCAGGTCATTTCCAATATTAACAATTTGTTCGTCTAAAAAATTTCAGGAGAGGGATCTCCATAGAGGTTACTGAAAAGCAGGCTTACAGATGAGGTGGAGCGAGGGAAGAATGACCAAGAAAGACCATTTTCAGGTAGGCTCCTGAACTCCAGCCTGTGAGTTCAGAAACCACACAGTTTCTCTCATGTTGAAGAAAACACAGGTCTATGGACTGGTATTTGTTGCAAATTACCCACCTGCACCACGCAGATGCCTGCCTCACCTTTACATGAGCAAACTTGTCAGTCTTGAGACCAGTTCTGCCCCTCAGCCATGCCTTGGCCACCCAGTGCCCCTGGCTGGTTGAGACCACAGAAGTGCTTCATAACTAACAGCAATTATCATTCTGGTTTCATCATTGCTTTTCCAAGTGGCTTCTGCCTCTGCTGTTTGGAAACAATGCTCAAGGCCACCAGAACCAGATCAATAACTCATCTGGGAACAAAAAACTGAGATGCAGGAAGATGATCAAGGGAGGACCTTTTTTGCTGAGGGAAGGTTTTCCACCCCATTATAAGAACCAGAAATAGTCATGGAAACTTGGGTACAGAGAGCAGAGCATCAAGAGGGGATGCTGGACACATTGCAAAGGGAAACCAAGTGCTGGAGACCATTGCCACATTTTGCTGACATTAATGCTCCTCACTGACTTGTGCTGCAGTCAGCTGAGAACACAAGATCCTTGTAGCCATGGGCACACCATAGGTAAATCCCAAAGTGCCAGAAGGAAAGCTGATGTCATTTTTAAAAAGGAAGCCCTGCTCTAAAAGTTCTTGGGCTGGGATGCTCAGGGTTATATGAGACAGTATTGAAGGATTTTAAGAGATGCATTTATTGCAGTTCTGGAGACTGCAAAAGAGCTGGGGTTCCCTACAGCTTGTCACAGGAAGAGAGGAGTTCTGTATGCATGTAGCAATTGCTGGGAGGGAGGAAGATGCGACACCAGGTTCAGGCACAGTTAGTATTAGGGGTGTGCACCTTCCTCCTTGTCCTTCCCAGCCCTGTGCCCTCACTGCCTTTCCAGCAGCATGGCTATCGTCATCTATGTTTGTGACCTGCATACAGAGCACTGGCGGTTGTTTGAGCACTCTCAATGCTCTGGACATGTCTGCCCGCATGGGTTTTACCTACCAATATAAATGTATTATTGAGATCTCTACTAAAAATGCTTCTCAAGATACTCTTCATAAAGTATTTAGCTTTCTGATTTTCTGAGGCCAATCCACCGACACCCTTTTAGACCTTCACATCAGTTCCCTCTCAGAGGGTTACAGTGAAACTCTTTCTCCTACCCAAGTGTCCAGTAAAGGGTTTCGGAAATCAGAGAAGCAGGATCTTGGAAAAACCCATTTTTGCAGATGCATGAATTTTGCATGCGCTGCCTGCCTTTAAACCAGGAGAGCACAACTTTTAGCAGCAGCACAGCTGTCCATGCTGGGAACCCCAGCTATTAGCCACTTGCAAAGGGCAGAGCCAGCCTGAACTGCTACACACCTCATCTGTTTCCGTGTGCATTAAGAGGAATGAAGTCTGTGCTAACATTGCAAGGGGCTGGTAGGTGTTGACATCCACCAAGAATGCTGGTAGCACATATTCCCCATATTCCACCACAGGACTGAGCTCTTTCACTTCCTCACTTCAGTTTCAGACAATCTTGCCTGGCACATCTGGGAAGGTGAGCAGCAAGCACCATTTGTATATAACAAAAAGTTACCTCTTCGTCTCAGGAATACTCGAGAATAATCAAAACCAGGATTTTGTTACCATTCTTGTGAGTTCAGGGCTTGGAGTACTTTGTAATAATGTACAGTCTTACACCACTCATCCAGACATTTCCAGAGCACATATGTGGATTTTTTTACCAAATGGAGGACTAATGAGTGCATTTGCCAAGAGGTAGAGTACAAAATTCTGTACATCTGTAACACTATTACCCAAAGACTCAGCTTTTGACAAATATTCAGATCAGTATTTGCACTGGGCTGATGTCTTATAGAAAGCTCAAGGTGGGTTTCCCTGTCATGTACCCCCACCCTCATTGCACGGCACACTCTTCTCCAAAAGAGGGGAAAGCAACAAAGCAAAACACATAAATGCACCTACCTCCCCAGAAAGGATCAAAGGGACCATCATGGAGAGAAGTGCTGAGATATTATGAAGAATACAATTCCATAAAACCTGCTAAATATAGCAGAAAAGAATAAACATCAAGCGTCAAACTTCAAGCATCTGACCCAATACGTGCTTGGGTCTTTTCCCAGGACAGAACACTGGGGAAGGTATACTGAAATTCATAAACGGCATGGCTGAAAAAAACACTAATACCCTGATAATTCAGAGAACTTAAAGCCAAAAGGAACTGTCTTGCATGTCAGTTCTCTGTCTATTTATTGAAATAGCTGCTACTGCTTAAAATAATACCTTGCTACGACTAAAACATACGTTTCAGCAAGGACCCTAATCAGTAGATGATCAACCACATCCTGTAGTAATTTAGTTAATCACCTTCCCATTAAAAGTTATGCTTTAAGTTCCAGCATCTCTCTTCAGCTGGCTGCAAACACTTCAAGTTATTGCTTTTTCCAGAAGAAATGGCATGCTGCTCTCACTTCTGCTAGTACTTAGAGTGATAAAGTCAGTCTGCCATAAGTAAAAAACAGAGGGAGTTTCTTGCATCTCTTACTGCAAGAAGAAGCTTCTACAATCCCAGTGCCCTTTTTGGGGCACTTTTCTGCGCACCATTCATTTTTTTTATTTCTTTAAAAAGCTCTAGAGGTGAAGGTACAATGCCATTATCAGTCTCATCAATACCTAATGAAAGCAGCATAACCAGCTGAACAGACAAGTGAATGACAGGATTAAAAGCCGCAAATCTACTGAAATTTTAGTCACATACTTGACACTTCACCAACACTGAAATGCAGCCAACTTCCAAAAGCACTATTGGCACTTTAAAACTAGACTGCAGTTATGCACCGGTTGCTTTGGCCATGAAGAAAAGAACACTACAAAGAACACAGGGAAATATAATATAATATGACATAGCATAACACAACATAATAACTAGAATTGCAGACATTAATGTCCCCACATTTAGAAAAAGTACCTTTTTCAGTCTTTAAAGGCCATATCTTAAATCCTTTAACAACCACTTAACTTTATGGTAGTGCCACTATGTCTGTGCTGTTGCACGTGATTCAGTCTCTCATACAGTCATGTACAATAGATTATGTTTTGGTAACATAAAAATACAAGTCGTGCAGCTGTCTCATACATGGTAGTATCTTGTTTGTGTTTGTGTAAGGTAATCACATTGCCCTCTGAGAGCTCATATGCCAGTTAAAGATATCTTCAGTGAGTAGAATTGGGCTACTGGAAATGAACCAGTTATTAAAATCATTGTGGATGTCTATATCACAAGCCATATTAGACCACAAAACCCCAGGAACAATATTTTCTAGGTCACAGATAAATATATTTGAAATGACTGTTGGTTCTACCCTCAAAAATCTGTGCAAATTCCTTCAGTATCTCATTAAATCTGTATTTCTCAGACTGCTCTGGCAGGGATTTCAAGTTTGTACTTGAGGAGTTCATAAAAAGCATACTTCCAAAGTGGGCTCTTTCACTCTCAGCCACACAGGATATGATCCTAAATGCATTGCAGTTTTTCCATGAGTCCACCCTAAGAACCAAATCCAATAACTCACAGCTTGTAGCTAGATTAGAAATTAAAGATGAGCAGGAGCAACAATGCACTCATCCAAACAGGATGATCTGATTATATCACAGGGAAGGTTCTTCTGACAGCTCCTGCAGGAACAAGGGAGTTCATCACTATTTCAGAAACTCTGCAGAAACACCAGCCTTTGGCGAGGTCTGTAATTGTCCCTAAGTGTAAAACTTGCTGTCAGCATGCATAAGTGACGGGTTAAAATTGAGAACTCAAGCTGCAGACAGCCTTTGCTAGGGGAACTGATGTTGTCCGATACAGCTCACATAAGGAGCGTGGGCACGTGGATGCAAATCCTGGAGCTGTCTGAAAACACAACTGGTCAGTTCTATGGCCAATTATTATTCATGGTTTCTCTTAAAGTCTCTTTAAATGTGGCAGATATTAAATTCTGTTCATGAGTGCTTAAAAACTTAACACTAGGACAGAGGAAATCTGTGTTTTGTAGAGGAAGTCAATGCTCTGATAGGGATTGTATATTGCTGAATATATTGATTTTCAAATATAGATACTCTGAATTTTTTCAAATATAGTTGGCAACCAATTGTACAACAGGCACTGTGATAAAGAAAAGAAGACAATATTCTCCAGACAGTGTCAGCATCTGCACACTGCATATCCTAACTCTAAAAACAAAACAGAAGAATTGCAGCAGTAAACTTCCAGTTACCATATCTCTGTGTGAGTAATTTCCATCTTGTCACTGAAAGAGCAAAAATGGATATAATACTGAACAAATTATCTAAACAACATTAAAATAGGATATTTCTGCAGGTACTTGATTCTTGAAAAATGGGTCAAGATTATTTAGAAAGCTATATAAATTAAATGAAATATGTACACATGCATATCCATACATATACATATACACAAAAACATATGCAGAATTTCTTCAGCCACATTGTTTTGCCCTTTTCACCATCCTTTCTAAAGAGCATTCCTCGGTTTAAGAACAGGAATGTGTTTTATGGAAAACTGGTTACATCCAGTTCAAACAGGTTGGAATTTATGGCCTTTCTATCAGCAATCAGTCTCTTGCAAGGAAAGCTAAAGGGAAATGATCCTTGAAACACCACTCTGGATGGCTATGGAAATCCTTTTAATTGTACACTGCTCCCAACAGTGACAATAAGTGGATACTATTTGCCAATAACCTTGATTGCCATCAGTCTGGGGTTACTATACTTTCACACATACAAACTTTCATCACAGATAACCCAGATATAAAAGTATGAGTGGTTGTAAATGTGTCCTCAGCTCACTTCAGCATCAACTATGTCCCACAAACCCAGAGCTGGAGGCAAGTGCTAGCTGAGGTGGGACAGGTAGGTGGGGTTCGGGCAGTGCGGCAAAGCAGCTTCCCCCTGTGTCACGCTTATGAGCATGTGGTCCCTCCTACTGCCAAGTCACGGAGACTTTTCTGCAGGAGATATCCAGATTTATATGTTGCTACTTTAAAATACTGGAGAAAAATAGGAGAAGAATGAGGGCGCCTAGTGGCATACCTCAAGCTGGGCATGCAAATTCTCAGCCACTTGTCAGTTTAGACATTTTCAGACGAGTAGCCAAACACGAGAAAAGATAAGAAAGATGCAGGAGCAACAACAATATGCAGGTTTAGATGGTCACAGTGGTGCCCTCCCATAGCCACCTGGCAGGGCTGGTTGCACCATGCAGCAGGCAGGGAGCCAAAGCATGGAGGGGGAGGCATGCAGCACAAAGACACCTTCTGCTGAGCAGGGACACTGCTCCAGGATCCACCCTGACATCAATGCAGCCACCTCAGATGTTTCCCTGCCTCTGCTTCCCAGACAAGGACAAGCATGGACGTGGCTGAGGTGTGCCCCCACGTGCCACAAGCAGTTGCTTTCAGCATTTGATGTGCTTCGCTAGAAGCCACTAAATAATGTTTATAGGGAGTTTCTTTTGGTTCTAGGCTTGATATAAAGAAAAGGAAACAGAATTTGGAGGATATGGAGGATATTCTTTTGCAAAGAATACACATGGCCAAAGCAAAGCTTGCAGAAAGAAATTAGAACAGCACCATAATTTCAATGTAAACCCCAGGGAGATGGAGATTAGTGTGGGATGGGACACAGTTTGATTGCAACGAGGACAATCTGCATTATATCGTCTGCATAACCTTCCCACTGCAGGTAAAGTGGAATATGAAGAGTCCTGAAGGTGATGAGTGATGCTGGCAAGTTGTGTGCCCAGAAAGGAAACTGAAATTTATTTTGCAAAAGTGTCCAGCAGCTTGAGCAGACAATTCTTGAGAAAGAGTTGGAAACAGTTCACAAAGCACCAGCCCTGCAGTAGTGCACAGGAACATGAAACTAACATGTTTCCAGACATATGAAAGTGAGACACTGGTTCAGTCCCCTTGGAGAGGCAGCAAAAGCAGAGACAAGTGGCTTGTGTATTCACACTAACAATAGCAGTGCCAACGCCGAAACAGGGAAAGCAGCTTTACCTTAGGGGTAAAAACTATTGCATCCTCACGTACCATACAATCCCCTGTTGATGTATGTTGCCAAATATTGCCCCCCGTTCAGAACTATAGAGAGTATGTGCTCTGCAAATTGAAGACAAATGTGGGATTGAGTGAGGGACTGAAGAAAGGCTTTGCCAAAAGCAGAGAGGAGCAGACACCAGAGAGGCTCTGCATATGATGGTTATATCAAGTGAAAACGTGTCCTATCTTAGAACAAACAGTGACAACAGTTACGAGAGCTGCTGATGAGAATTAGACAGTAATTAAAGCACAGTCAAGTCAGGATAGCATTTTCCCAGTTCAAGGTGAAGGTCACAGTAACAGGCAGGGTTTTGTTGAAAAGCACTAGCAAGGTACTCAGTAACACATTATAGAAAAATATTGGTGAAACAATCCACAAAGGTTATTTGAGAATTAGGAATTAAAGAGAAAGTCCCAAGCCATTTTTATTGGCATTAAATGAGCAGTGACATGAATGACATTGGTCAAGTTTGCAGCACAGGCAAAGGCCTTGTGCTGGTAGAATAAGAAAAGGTGTCCTTCCAGGGGTGATGCATGTGCAGTTCTTTAAACTGAATGAGAAATTCATTGATGTTTCGTCATTTCCTTGAGCTGTAGATAACACAGCCAAAGTGATGATTTCCCATGTCATGTGTTTGCTGGACGCTGTTCATCTGACACAGGGATGGCAGTCACATAGACTCTATATAGTTCTGTTGGGTTTTAAAGACCTCCAGGGGTTGTTTAGGCAAATAACTGCTTGGCCTCATTGCTAGCCACCCAACAAGCCACGTGACAACATTTTTAAAATAATAAAATAACTCCAAAAAGGATTTTGAAGTTTGACTCATGCATGTTTAGCCCTGTTAAGGTACACAGCAGCCCCATTAAAACTTGCAGACATCTGGTGTAAGAGAAAACTCAAAATAAAAATTACTGGAATTGCAGAGACTGAGATCAGAGGAAGTCAGGATTTGTAAGCATAAAGAAACAGATAACATCAAGCTAAACAAGAAACCCATCTGAAATGAGGCCTCCTGGGAGCAGTCCTCAGTGGAGGAGAACATGCAAACTGTCCCCAGCCCTTGCCTTGAAGGGTGTCACCAAACATGACCCAAGACCATGCCAGAGTGTGGTCAAGATTAAATAGCATGGACAGCACTGAGTCAGAGTCCGAGATCAGGCTTTGGTGCTGTTTGATGTGCCAGATCTCATTTTTCTTTACTAGATAATGTCATAGGTCCCTATCAGCCAACACATCCAGGTCTGCTTCCCATGGAAACCCAGGTTGTCAAGATCTTGCCTCTTCCAGGCATTGGGACACAACAGGACCAGGCACTGGGTCTGGCAGTCACAGTCGAACTACTTTTGATCCCATGCTCTTCCAGAGCCACTGCCTATTTTAAGCATTTCAGTTTCTCGGGCAGTGGAGATGGCATTTTTCTGGAAGGCAGAGAGCCATGCAGAGCTGCCTTACTGAATACAGAGGGTTTCTTTCAATTGCTTCTGCCCAGAGTGACTCCTGAGCCCCATTCAGTTTAGCTAAAGTTATCATCTGACTGTGTCCAAAATATCTTAAATCCTCCCTCAAGGAAAGATTTGTTCTGACCACTGACATTCTCCATCTGATAAATGTCTTCTAGAAAAGGCAGAGCGCAGTAAATCATCTCATAAAAAATAGCAGTTATGGACATTTAACAAGCCTGGATCTTGAGAAAAATACCCAGTTAAATCAGCATGCTTGGTAACAGCATTATGCTGTCACATCCCAGCAGATATTATCCACCAAAAGCCATGTCTGTATTCTTGAGTCAAACAATTGGCATGTATTGCTCTCTGAAGGCATGAGTCTAGTGTCTCATTCCTCCTGTCAACCACTAATGTCTTCCATAATGTTAGAAGGCATCTTACTCCCTTTGTGTACAACAAGCTATTCCCCTTCACCTTCTCCTCATGAAGACTTCACTCCTTCTATCTGTTGAGCTACTTTCCCACCTTGATTTTTATTGATGACAAAATCACATCACTAGATCTCTTACGCTAACAACCCAGCCAGTTGTTTTGTCTGGTTATATATTGCTACAACATTTAGCTTCAGTGCTCAGGTCCTATGACCAGCTTCACTGCTGTTAGACTTTCCTTCCACCGTTACTTGTGTCTTTATGACCTCCTCTAATTTCATTGCTCTCCGAAAGAAGAGGGGTTTCTGGGTCAATAATTTTCCATCCTTGGAACTTCTCCAATTAATATTTTGCTATTTCTTGTGGAGTCCTTGTGACTATGTTGAGCTGCTGTTTATAAAACAGTTTTAGACTATTTTATTCTTCCCCTCCTGGGATGAGAACACACACTGCTAGTTCACATTGTCTTGAATTCAGACTTCACAACACTACACACATTTTCATCAGTTTCCTTCATTGTAGCTCATTTGCATTGTCTGAGGATACATCCCATAACGCTGTGCATTTTCCCTGCCTTTGTCAGTGGCTACAGTTAACCCACAAATGAGAAGTGGCGTGGTAACTCTCGCTTACCATACACAGAGGCAATTTGTTACCCTAATGGATTTAGCATTCTGTGGCAGAAGATTTACATCTTCTGCCATGCCTGGTGTACTGAGTTTGCAGCTCAGATTACATGCTAGATCTGAATGTCAAAGAATATTCTCAGATCTAAACAAAGACCTTCTCTAAGCCCCCCAAAAGAGAGCTGTCAGAGGACATAAATTGTCATGGCTTATGGAAGTCAGCGGTATAGCTTCACCAGCTGGAGCTCAAGCTAACTTCATCAATTGATGAGGTAACTAATCCATGCAGTCATCTCTCATTGATTCTATGATTCTATGATTTATTTTATTTTTTTTACTTTCTGTCTCCACTTCTGGTCCTGATGTCGATCTTCAAGCTGTCAGCTGAGCTGTTCTCACTTGTTTCAATACCATTGACAAACCATTTTTGGTAACTCTAATGATTTTTGTCTGCTGGTCTAGGTACTTGGCTTATGCCCTTTCACTATTACCAAATTGAGCTTTGCTGTTGTGTTGCAATTGGTGGCTAATGCCATATGTTAACATTCCTTTCCAATTAGCTTCTCCTGCAAACATATGTGACAAAGAGAAACCTTTTCTTTTCTAAGTGCGCACTGCCAGGCAAAATTAACATGCTGCATGGTCTTTGTGTTTTGAGCGAGAGTGGTGTGTTTATGGCCAAAATGCCAGCAAAGTTATGACAACACTGTCCAGGAGATTATAACATGCAGGTTGTTTGCTGATGTCATAGATTGCAATCTTTTTTAACTTAGAATTCACCCCACTTCCCAAACCTAGGCAAAACAAAACAAAAAGCAGAGGGGTAAACAAAGGCAAAGACAAGAGAAGGCGACATGAAGAAAAGGAAGGTGTTCTGCTACAACCCAGCACATGTAAAGCCACTGATTCTGCCCATTCTTCTCCTTTTTATTTTTTAGAAATATAATGACACTGAGGGTCAAGGATCTTCACTCCAACAGTCAGACTTGATGAGCCAGTATCAGATATGCCAGCACGAACCACAGTGAAGATGGCTCATGCATGTTGCTAAAGTTCAGTTTGCACCCAGCTCGCTGGCCACATCTGATCTCAACACAGCAGAATACGAGAAAAGACACAGCATCATAAAGAAAACTTCTTTCTCCACCCTCTTCTAAGCTCCAGAGTCCCGTAAATTTACAGTATGTTTACTTTTGTGTGATTAATTTGTGCCTCTTTGAATTGGAACCCCCTATCCCAGAATTAGTCATGGCTGACCATAACTGTCTTCATGGATATAAGACCTTGTAAATGAGGAAATTGTTCAGAGGCCTTCAAGATAACAAGCTACAATATACCCAAGAACTTCGCACATGCATGCTTCCCAAAACAGAACTCCATACATAAGAGTTGACACTGCCATGACTGCTTTTAATCAAGCACAGCGTTCAAAATAATTAGACACGGTTTGAGCACATACAACCACCAGTGCACCTTTGAGATGCATGCCCCTTTTCTCTGCCCCAAATATCACAAGGGGGGAGAAAGGCACTTGAGCAAGTAATTCAGACAGGTCAGGGGTGTCCTTCAAAGGCTGAGCATTTTTTGGTATCATGTAAAAGATTCTCCTCAGAGTTTGGGAGCCTAGAGCATCTCAAACAATTACAGCAATAAGATGAAACATTATAATTTGATAAAGGTGACCAGCTAAATCCCACCCAAACTACATTTGAAACCCCCCATACATTTTGTTGATTGTTTTCCTAAGTCTCCTGTCCCTTAACAGAGTGACACTTCAGAGAGCTGAGCTTTCAAGACTGCAGAATTGGATTTTAGCAGCAGCCGTACAAGTAACTCATGGAGCAACAGGTAAATGCCTCTCAAACACATTTTTTTAGTTTGTTTTGTGGAACCTCATGTGTAAGTAGCCAGACATTAATTTGAGATTGTCATAAAATTAAAGGACGGGATTTACAGAAATAATAGAAGTTGTCCCCCTTGCAACTGAAGTAGACAAGACATCTTGATTCTTTGCATAGTTACCAAAAGTCAGAAGGTACTCAATACAAACCTTGTTGTTTTGCTACATGATCCTGTAACTGTCACTGAGAAAGCAGTAGCTGACCTTCTCTCTGAATTTCAAAGTCCAACTTAATCCGGATGACCGTAAGGTTGCTCAAACTATCTGGTGTGCTTTGTCACATCTGTAAGCCCTGTTAGCTAAGTACTCCCAGGATCCAGTCTGGGTGGAGATGGACTGGAGCCACAAAATCTGGATGCAATCCCATGCGGTAAATGTCTCTCATGGATATATATGTCTTTTATTAAGAGTCACATAAGGTGGCTAGACAAGACAGTCTGATTGCCACCTTTTTCATGTCCTGCAATAGCTTCTTGGAGGCCCCATCACTGTTGTCTCTTGCACAACTACTTGCTTCTTTTCCATGTGCAGGACCAGGCAGTCCTTAAACAGTGCTCTCCACATGGCCCTGTGTTGCAGACCTGCAGGAGGATACTATGGTGAATACCCACCATGTCAGCCCCAGCAGCGTGGCAGGGCCAGGGCAATGGAGCAGCCCCATCTGCCCCCAACCCTACCTATGGCTCCAAGCCCCCAGAGGGAGCAGAGGGTCTGGAACATGGCAGCCATGGGAAGCAATCTCCCCCAGAAAGGAACAGGCAGCACCCAGAGTTATTCCAAGTCACCTCTGAGATGCTGCAGTGATGAGAACATGATGACCAGGTTAGACAGAAGGAAGAGAAAACAACCAGTCTGATGCACACGGCAAAAGTCTGCAACACCAGAGCTGGTGCATGAACCAGAGCCAGTTGGAAACATGAACAAATGCTCTCAGGAACACAGACAAGCACTTTAACACCATTACTAATAAAGGGTAAAACAGAGGCAGGGAGGTTAAGTAGTTTACTTAAGCTATGGAGCAGAGCCTAGTTAGGCATCCTGGAGCTGGGCTCAAGCCACTGTTAGACCAGCAGATTTCAAATAATCATTCCCACAAACTTCTTCTGTGGTGATATTTCTGAACAATACCAGGGAACATTCCATCATAAATTGTGCTGTGTTCCAGTTTCCACATTATAGCTATGATGTTACTCAGTAACACTTTGTCCCATCAAGCCCAACAACAATAGATTTAATCGGAACATTTGTCTCAGAGAGACAATGGGGAGTTCTGATTAATCTGGCACCAAACTCTGGCAGTTGCCTATGAGTGATTTTTTAAATTTTTTTTTTCTAAATGCTTGCCCTTGGCGGCTCTTCAGTATGCAATATGCCAAGCCTGCAGGCTGCCAGGAGAGCTGTGAAAATGTCCCATACCATTTGACATGCAAATAACATACGTTATTTCAGAAACATAACATTTCTGCAGAAGTGAAGGGAGAAAGATGCTGTTCCTTGGACATGCCACCAGCCAACCGCATGAGCATGGAGGACATCAGAACACAATCAGATGTGAAGGGTCAGACCTGTGAGACCTTGCTGGTGGAAACTGAACTGCAGCCACTGAGTACCCAAAAAGAGGGGAGTGGACAAGGGTAGCACCGCACCACTTCTCTGCAATGGGTTGGTTGGTTCCTTTTGCACCTCTGCTACTTTTCAAGCAGTTCAGACCTCAACAACCCTACAGGTTGCTGCAGAGTGGAGAGGCACCTTCACATAGAGTGGGTGCAGATGGGAACCCAGGTGAGAAGTCAGATTGAATATGGTAACTGACAGACATCACAGTCAGTCATCAAAGGTACAGGAGCACAGCTACAACCCAGTGTGATCACAAACAAAGGCAGGGCTCAATTCTGCTCCCATGCATATTTCTGCAAAGACTGGGGTAGGACAGAGTAACCAAGATGACAAGCAGTCCCAACAACTTGCACAACCCTTGATAACATTGGCAATAAGCTGCACCACCACACCCAAGCAGTGCATGGCACCAAGTAGTCACCTCAGGCTTGGGGGGTGCAATAAAGTATCTTTCAATGTGGGCTTTAGGGATATCCTGTGTTGTCACTTCCCACAGCCCTCCCTGCATGCAGACAGCCTCCCATCACCTATCCATCCACCTGTCCCATGCGCGGCACTAGCCACTGGTCCTGCTCACATCCCACGGCCATGCTGGTTCCCTGCATGCAGCTGCCTGCCTCCCTAACACAGCAGTCCCAAAAATCCTTTCTATAAAGAGCCAGGAAACAGCAAGGCCAAAGCTCAGACTCGTTCTTGAAGTGGATTGCTGCTGGGCAGTAATGCTTGGGAGTTGAAAATTTAATGGGAGTGTATCTCAAACTAGCCCTTGGCATTTGCAATCTAAGAAAGTTTGACGTAGGCTGGGAAGGGATATAAAAAAAGAAAACAATGAATAAGAAAGAATAAATGTAGTAACCAAAGCCTGCAACAAGGTCCCAAAGCAACTATCAGCCTCTGGCTTTTGGTCCATCCTTCTTCCTCCTGCTCAGCTCTGCTGTCACTGCTTTCACTACAGTAGCACAGAGAAAAGGGGCCAGCTCTGCTAGAGGAGATTTGGGTCCACAGAAAGAAAAGGGGCCTCCCCAGTGCTTCCCATCAGAGGAATTATAAATAATATAGTAGCATGGCATTTTCTGCAAATCCTTCTATTTCCACAAAAAAAAAAAAAAACCAAAAAAAACCCACAACACAAGGCATCTTCTCCAATATTTGAGACTAGACAAAAGTTTAGATTGCCTTGTTTTCACCAACATCCTCTTCCACTCTCATCCTTTTCCGTTTTTCGCACTCGGTGCGAGAGCTACTTCTGCAGTTACAAAAGCTTTTCTGTGTGTTGTTGCCGGAGTTGAAGAAGCTTTCTCTGGATGGATCTAGTCAGCCAGGGAAGAAGCTCGAGGGTTGTTACAAGCATATTACTCATCTTGGCCAACCCCCACCTCCCATTCATTTCAATAAGATATGTTTGTTTTGTTATAAATTTGATTTTTGGTAAGTGAAATACCCACCCCTGGCAAGAAGAAATGGTACATTCTGCATGTCACCACTACATCCTCCTCTTCTGAAGAGCTAGATGTTGTGAAACAAAAAGATCAATTTATGTTAAGGCCAGATTTTTATTGGGCCAAGGCTTGTAACGAAAGGAATGTGTATGGAAAATATATTTAAAAATGACTGAGAGTTACTAAAAAAAAAAAGTCACTGCTCAGAACATGCAAGCCACTACCTTGTTTATTATATAATTCATCCAAAAATCCCTAACATTCTCATGACAGTTATATTATTGTTTCATCCACCACTGAAATACCATCCTGACTCCGAGAATCCATTTCGATAGCTCTCAAATTCTACATGCATATTGTTAAGTATACAGCCAGGAACAGTAAGCAAAAAAATAAAAATGAAATAAAAAAAAAAAAAGGACAAACACTTTCTTAGATGACTTCAGGTAGAAACCTCTCCAGTTTCTTAAAAGCCTGGTTCACTACAGAAATTATATTCCTGCCCTGAAGATGTACAAATATTTCCAATCCTAAGCTTTAGGAGCAATGCAATAATTAGAGTTTTGTCTCCAAGCTCAAAGGGCACTGGAAAAACCTGGAGATGCCCAGGTTAAAAAGAATTCTTGTCCACATGGTTGCGGGGAGGTTTGAAAAGCAGGTAGAGAAGACACAGCTGTATAGACAGTTATCTTCTAACATTGTCTGGAAACCATCCAGGAGCTGATAACAGTGTGTATACACCATTGCTTTGTTCCCCCCCCCCTCATCAGTAGACTAATTCATACACAATTACATTCTCAACTGGCATTACCCACATTCCTAATTCATGGCATTTCAAGGAGACTGTAACGTCACGCTTAGCCTCTTCATTAATGACCACGTGCTATCTTCATTAGAGATAGTTTCAAATTAGATTTCTAATGCCCCAGCTTTGCCATCATTCACTATACATACCTTGGGTCTATCTCTTCTACAGCAAGACCTATGGAAATGATGTTCAAAATAGAGCAGCCTTTCATGCAGGGGCTCTTTATACCCACAAGTTTGGTTCAAGCCTGAGCATTTTCCCATGCTGTTGGGCAAGGCACATTTACCACAAGTATACCATGCAGCAAAAATGATACCTGCAGCTATAAGGCATCGATGGATAGGGCAGAGACCTGGGAAGAGGACCAAATGGCCTGGCCTAAAACACCGCGCCATTGACCAGGCAAGAAGGGTTTACATGGTGCTTCTCTAAACAGATATTGCTCCCAGAAGCTATTCACATCAGTACCCACATCCACAGTGGGTCAGAGGCTTGTAAATAGCCATCAGCTACAGAAAACCAGGGTCCAAAGCCAGTGATCCTCAGGTTAGTTCATCTTGATATGTTATTTATTCACTCCTCGCTCTCTTTAATAGAAGATATTTTCACTTCTACCTCCAGATTTTTCCTTTCCATCTACATTTCTTTTGGAGTCTAGTAGGTTTAATTATTTCCAGACCTTGCAGCAAAATGCAGAATGCTGAAAGAAACCTAAAACATACGATCAGAACATTTTTTTTCTTAAAACACTGAATAATCCATTACAATTATTTATGTCTTTGGATTGAGTCAAAGTAAGAAAACAAGTATGTCATGACATCTTGATATATTTTGGTATACCACTGAACTGCGTCAATGAAATGACTTGTAACTTGTTCAGTTTAGGCTCCTGAGAAATGTTATCAGGATTATTGCTAAATACAAGCCAATGTTGATATTGTTTATATTTTGAGTTGCAAATTAAGGGAAACACAAGAAGTGTTTTGGTTAACTCCTGAAGATAAGTAAAAGAATTAATGTTTTGAGAAAACAGCAGTGGTTGTGATGGTCTAAGGGCACAGACAAGGCAATGTCTTTAAGAAGATATTATTTCTGAAAGTGTTCTTTTGTGCCTGAAAAATCTAACTGCTTTTTCCAGTTTAAAAGGCGTGGTCTCTACCTACAACATTTGTCCAGGCTAATTCTACCCTACCTTTGGCCTACAGACCTTGCCCTGATTACTTCTACCTTACTCTCTACCTACAAACCTTCCCATCCCTTCAGGGAATCCAGTTGCTTTAGTTTAAGTGGGATATGAACGAAATACGAGTGATGACCTGTTGTGAATTAAGATGCATGATCTAAGAATAGTCACAGCATAAATAAACACCTTTAGATACATGATGCTGAAGAACATCATATATCACAGCATGTGCCTGTATCCCTTTCATTGACAGTAGTTGAATTGTCTTTTTTTCAACTTTGAGTTTGCCATCATAGGATAACTCAATCCATTCTTTTTTCTTCACTAGAAACACTCTTCTAGCAAAAACTGGTTCCTAAGCAATTCTCATTCATTATTCCTCCAGGAAAATATTCATTATATTCAGCAAACAATACTCCTATTCTAAAAACAAGATTAGGTTAAATTTTTCAGCTCTGAAAGGTAATTTCCCAACTCTGGTGTGATTAGCAGTTTTCTCCTTCACTTCTGAAAATCTGCAGTTTCTCTGTCACTGTGCTTATTTTGTTTAGAATTTACAAGCATGAACTTCCTGCCCCTTAGATCAGCATTTGGGTTTAAAAAGACCTGTGAGCAGGCTAAAGCAAGATCCTTCATTCATATATCAGAAGTGGTCAGCATGCTAAGGAAAACCTGAGCTGCAGTTAGTTCAAAGCAATGAAATGAGTCTATCTTCCCACGCATCAGCCACCTCTCCTGAAGGAAACAGCAGGCTCATGGCTTCCCATTTTACTGCACAAAACAGACAGCAAGTGGGAATACAGAAATCAGAATTAAATAAAAATGACAATCCATGCTGCCTTGCAGAATGACAGGCACTTTGGCTTTGGGTTTTCTTCCAGTTAATATCTCCAAAAAAATACTGCAGTGCAAAGATTTGGTCTGTTCACCAATTTGTTCCCTTTTGCCAAGTCACCACCTCTCCCAGTTTGTATTTGTGTGCTGCCAAATCCCATGTGAAAGTAGTTTTGTCACAGCAGGGCTACCTGTGATGATTAACAAGAGCATGCACTGAGTCTCCTCTGCGGTCATGCTGTCTTGCTAGAACTTCATGCAGTCATAACTCATCTTGAGAGAGCTGTTCTGATTCAAACCTTATGGCAAAGTCACACATAAGAAGTTAAGCAAAATTAGTGTTGCTGTCATTTATGTGTCATTGCAGGTAGAAGATCTTAAAACTCCTACGCACTCTATGAACTTTACTGAAATGACACATCTTGAATTCTTTAACACATTGGTTTTGGTTAAAAGAAAAACCCACATCAAGCTGTTTTGCAGCTTTATTCTTAAAAACCAATGACACAATGTCTGTTGTTGCAGATGAAAATGAGAGCTCTTTGTGCGAGGTTTCCTGGTTTGAGCAATCCTAAAGCTTTACATAGTATGACGTTTTGAGGGCTCTCACAAAGTCATCAAAACACACTGAGGGCTTTGGCTGTGGTCCAGCTTTCTCTCAAGGGAAAACAAAAGAAAAAGAGTGTGGATTTGTTTGTCTTTTAAGGAGCTGTACTTGGTGGAAGCAAGAAAGCAGGGAGAGCTCCAATGGGTTATTAAACAATAGTTCACAGCAAGAATTAACACCACTCACATTGCTTTTAAAGTAAGTGTTAGAGGTAAGGAGCTGGGGCTGCACCTCCTCACACCATGTGCTGCACCGTACTTCAGCAGGAAGCTGCAAGCAGCTCTGGACCCACGCTGCTGCCTGCTCCCTCAATAGACTTTTGTTCTGTTTCTGTATGGGCTTGTGTTTTTTTAAGCTACCCTTGCTAGTTAATTGCTTCATCCCTAGCTGAGGACCTCAGTCAGATCCACAAGCAGTTTCCAGTGCCCACGCTCAAGTTCCTTAGAGAAGCAAAGGGCCAGGGTTCATAAGGGAGAAGCAGACAGCGAGGGCACTCACAGCCTCTTGCCCCTCGGCCACAAACACCTGCACAAACACAGGAGAGTGACAAAAGGATCATCTCCACCCTTGCAGCTCTGCTGTTTGGAACATCAGCCACCGCAGTCCTGCAATCCTTTGGACATAGCCACCCTTGACATAGCCTGTCCTCATCCCCAGCATGTCCCTGCCCTGCTGGTGACAGCTCCAGCCATGGGCAGCCCTGGGTTTCACAGGGTTGTGGCCAAGCCACACACCCCAGTGCTTCCTGCTGATGGGCTTCAGTAGCCTGGGATGGAAGTATCACAAATCAGATCAGTCAAATGACCCTGCTTAAAAAAAAAAAAAAAGACTTTTCTTCAAGTGGTCAGTTCACCCATCCCTTTCACAATGCAGCTTCACCACGACCGGTGCCAGAAACACATGGGACAATGAGAAGAGATGAGGGGGGACAAACAGGGCAGTCACAGCCTTGACGTTGCAATGTGGTAGGAAGGGAGCAAAGTTAAACCATCAAACCAGTTACTGCTGGAGGCTGAAGGAGGTGCTGATACATGGAGATCTGTCCCCTCATCCAAACATAAGTACAAGAAACCAGCTCCCCAGGGTGCAGCACAATTTTGCTGCTGACCTCTCTGGTATTGTCTGCAGGAGTACAAGACACATACTTTTCATTCAGGGCTGCTACTGTTGTACTGGAGTACGCATTTCTTTCCCTAGACACCTCAAACACACCAACTTGGGCCAATATAACCATTGTTGTAGCTATAGGACGAATCAGATCAGGAAACTCTCAAGTCAAAGCCAGTCAATTGTCCCTAACCTAGAGCAGTCACTGTGCATGCACTGGCACACGGTGCGGGCAGCACGCCACGGCCAGGCAGGAGCCCATCCCCAGGCAACCTACAGCTGTCTCACCCCAAGACAAGCAGTGCAGGACTGACAGTAGGAGTAGGGCAAATCACATGTAGGAAAGCTGAAAGGAGAAGGTAATGGTGGAAAAGTACTGTGGAAGAGAGAGCCACACAGCAAACTTTCTCTGGTCTTACCAACAACTGTGTAGTGAGCTGCTGCATCAATGGCAAGTGTTGGACAGTGCAAAAGCGTGGTCATTGATATGCACATCAGTCCCTGGGACTGTCTGGCCAGACCACACCCTAACCCAGGCAGTGTGCGGGGAGAAGGAAGGGTTTACTTTTCTCTGCTAAGCAGCAAAGAGCAGGCTTGTTATAATGCTTACACGAGGATTTTACCTCTTGGTAGTTCACGAGCTCACAAATTCTCTGAAGACATGGGAGGCACAGGCTGGAAAGGTCACCAGCAGGTGCTCTGATTGCCTGTGACTCCGACCTCACCCGTGCAGCAAGATGAAATATTGTTCTGCCTGCAGAGGGCAGGGAGTCCCACCTCTGAGCCCTAAATCTCCAGTGACAGTGGGAACCGCGCAGCCACAGCTCCCTGCCCTGTGTCCCAGGGACATCCCTGCCCCCATTTTCCTATGCGGAGGGTCCAGTCCATATGGTGTGATACGCTATAACTGCTTGGTGCCAATCCAACGCTCGTATGGCTTCTCTTAGAGGGCACTAACCTCCACGCAATTTCCATCTCTCCAGTCAGTAATTGCACCAAAGAAGGCTCTCGGATAAATATAGGTAGTAACACTTTCTCCCTTGCTTGTCATTGTTCTTCTGTGATTCAAACAGCTTCAAATGACAGGTTTGAGAAAGGGCCAAGGCTTGTAAAGTGTGGGAATGGAAAGTTTCTGAATGCTGGCAAGTGCTTATCAACCCCTGCATTGTAATATCAGCAACCAAGTGGCAACAGAACTGTGCCAAATTAGGTGGAAAAAGAGCACACACAAAGAAAGATCAATAGATTTAAAGGCAGAATTGCTATGAGCATGAGTACTCCCGAATAATTTCACCCACTATTTGCTGCAGCAGGAGTTTCTCTTCAGTAGCATCTGTAAGTGTTGTTCCACTGACCTCAAGGAAAACGACAGAAACATTCAAGTTTTCCAGCTGCAGGACAACATATACCTCACCCAATTTTGCAGCTTTTATGCAAAACCAATCCAATAGTTTAGCCATAGTTACTTGGGGAAAATATTTTATTAACCTGTGAACTCTTTTTATCTGCTTAAGAACATCAGACCACTCAGGCAGCCCTTCAAAGAGAAATGTTACTGGGTATCAAGTGCTACATGATGCTCCAGACAAGAATATATAGTGAATATGTTGTTCTGTGTGGTGGGGTGCTCTTCCTGACCAGTTCTATAATAGGCAATGTTATTTCACTGACCATCATTGAAGTGATGCTCTTGGTTACAGCATGTGGGAACCTCAAATATCGAGCAGTCATGCACTGCATATCTCCCTGGGGTAATAGAGCTTAGCCAGTCTTCACTAGTGCAGATATTGTCACAGGATTCTACCAGAGCAAAGATATTTTGACATTATAGATTTCCTTTTTCAGAAAGCTGCTGTGGAAAAAAAAGACCTCCACTCCCCCAAAAAGTCCATCCAAATATTACAAAAGTGTAAACAAAATTTTCTGCCCTTTCTCCAGCAACTTATGCAAGAACTGGGGCATCTTCACCAAGCATGGCTGCCTCTCATGCACTGAGAAAACCCATCCTTGACAATGTTAAATTACAACACACAAGACACCGTGTCCTCCTAAGCTCTCTCAAAGGCACTCCATTAAAAATATATAAAGAAATAAAACTAGCCACAGACTAGTTAGTAAAGGCTGGGCTTACATGTAATGATAAGTTCCTATTAACCCTAAAGATCTCAACTGAGCTGTTCCCCAGGATGCTGCAACCATACCCAGGAGGCATTCAGACATATCCAGCATGATGCCGTCTGCCATGGATATTGTGGATGCCTCTGCCCCATGCCAGGCACAGCTACAGCAACAACCAGGTTTTACAAGGGCAGTACTGCGTGCCTGTCTCTTTCTACCTGAAAGGGACATGCTTAAAAAACTTGATCCAAGATGGGGTCTTAAAAAGTCCTCTCTACTTATGTCGTATGTATAATAACCATATCTCATGCCACTGACTCCTATTGCGCATCCAAAGTGGGAGCAGTCAAGATTTGTGACTATTGCCATGGAAATCAGGAAGTGCTGACTCTGATAGACAGGCCTACCTTGAATCACGGGCAATCACTGGGACTCAAACGACTATGGACCAAATCTCTACTCTGCCACAGTCTTCAGCCCACAGGTGTCATTTCTCCTGAAGTCCACAATAGCATACAGGCACCAAATGGTGTGGAGGTGAGTCAGGTGCCCAAGTAATTTAGAGGCTCTAGGTCTAAACCTCTTTGGTTTAGTTTCCCCTCTTGAACAAAGGGAGGAGCACCTCCTGACATCCTCAGACTCTTGAGAAGAACCTGAGAGATGGGGAGAGATCACACAGCAGCTCGTCAGCAGAACAGTGACTAAGCTATTTAGCTACGAGGGATGTGTGGGGATCCAAGAGACCAGAAGAGCTAGACAAGACAGTTCACCCAAAGTTCAAGTAGTAAAATGTGTGATGCTCTTTGGGTTTTTTGTACTCTCTTAGCTGAAGGCACAAGGGACGTCACACTCATGCTGTCCAAAACCACAGCCTTCCTAGGCCAGGACTTCCAGTACGCACAATTGCAATATGCCAGGAGGTGCTTTGGCCAAGACACTAGGTCAAGTACCTTTCCAGAAGACAGTTTGCGTACTCAAAAAAAGTGAGAACAAAATGTACAGGCTAAATAACACAAAAATGTACCTTAGGCAATTGGTGTTCTATCCTGTTCTGCTGCCCTTCATTTACTGAGGTGAACAATGAATTAAATTATGCTTTGCCAAGGAAGAAAAAAAAAAAGTCTGTTGAATTGTGTCAGAACATCCCGTTTTGGAAATGAGGCAGGAGTATTTTTGAATGGCAAAACCTAAATTTACCATTGTTGAATCACAGTTTTGAAGTGGTATTTTCACCCTAAATATAGATTACTCAAACAAAAAATTACCAGCTAGGAAACAGAAAGAAGTCTTCTCTTTCTCAAAAGCTGTGTCAGACACAGGTGAACTGTTTTAAGGAAGTTTAAAATGAAATTCCACAAAAGCATTTGCTACTGAACAGACCATGGTATCCACAGATCCTCAGTAATGTTGCCGGGGACTACTCACAGCAGCAAATGTGTCGCATAAGATTTGAAATGGGGAAAAACCTGAACTATATAACTGTTTTTATTATTATCACCAGATTATGCTAATCTCCACATTTTAGGTCTTTCAGAGTTCAAGGTCTTCCTAGGAGGTGTCCCATGTCCATCATGGGAATGCTGCACTTAGGACTGGGCACTTCAGTGTGGAGCCCATGGTCACAAATGATTAAGGAAATTGCCAAATTGCTAGAATTTCCCCATTTTGAAGGAAAGACAGACAATCACGTTTTCCTTCGAAAGAAAGGCATAAAGGCAACATGTAATGCTTCTTGTGCTTATGCCTATGAGCCAGACTCAGCTTGTGAGACTTATCTTGGTTCTATGGTAGAAAGTCCTGCCTGTTGCCTCTCCACTCAAATTAAAAAAGCACTGAAAGGAAGATTACTTGCATCTTCATTTACTTCAAGTTTGTAACTTAAGGATAAGCATCTCTTACCCACCAACTCCACAGCCATTTCTCCTTTTGATTGTGTATTCTTTTACCATATACAAAAAAAAAGCTGAGTTAATGTACCCTCTCCCATCTAGGTGACACAGTACACCAGAGCAAGCAAGCAGAGAATTTGGGAATTTGCAGCACCCATGGCCAATTGCACAAGATTCTAGTTTGGAGAATTAATGCATTCGCAGCACAGGTACCCTAAGCTGCTCAAAAGGCAGCATACACTGCCTTGCACCACAGCATGTGTAGAGTAAGAGGGCATCCACACAGCATGGAGTGGCTCGTCCACTGCAGTTTCACCCCAGCCTAAAGACCACTGGACACCTCGCACTGCCAATCCCACCTGCCACTGTGAAACAATACTGTTAGCAAGTAAAACCTTAGATATTCAGTTGCAATTAATATGTGTTCAGCCCCATTGTGACACATTATAAGGTTAGCTGGCACCATATCTCCACAAGAACTGCCAGACTTACTAGAAAGCGGTTGCCAAGTTATATTATTTCTATTTGCTGGGAAAAATTATTAAGTAAACAAATACATCCCAATTTAATTTTTAAATAGTCATTCTTAAGGGATGAACTGAAAGATAATTATGGCTTGGCACGTCTGTGTTATTTTACTTTTCTCCCACCCAACACTGGAAATACAAAAGCTTTTCTTAGTGAGTGTATTCATAGATTATCCAAAGCAAGAATGGGGCATTATGATCCCTGGTTGGATTTCCTGGCTAGCGCTGGCCATGGGCCTCCCTTGCCGACCCCGCAGAACACCAAGCAGCCATTGGACCAGCCCTGCTTTGAGCAAGTTCTGGGCCAAATGAGTTTTCAAGACTTCTTCCACCCTAAATTATTTTATGAGCCTATAGTTTATAGCCTTTGTCACAATCACAGGTTGACTGACGTCAATCACACATTCTGGCAAGACGATGAAACCTGATATTAAAGCTGAGAGCAAGTTTCATCCATACTGCCAGTTTTCAAGAGTAATTATCTCGTTGCAATCAAAATCACCAGCCTGTAATTAGTTTAATTGCATCCTTCTGCAGCTCCCACAGATGCCAAATACGGCACAACCAGTGCTGGGCTGGTAATAGATTAAACACCCATCAGTGAGCCACCTCAGGAGGGATCAGCACAGTTTACAGCAGCAGACAGTACTGTTGGCTACCCCAAGACTTTGGCTTTATGGTTTGGGGTCTGAAAGCTACTTATCTGTGTGCCCATTTTTATTCCCTAGTCATCTTAGACAAGATAAATTTTGCTCTGAATTGCTCCAGATTCTCCCATTTCCATGACTGGATAGGCAAAACCTCAAGTCACACAGACTCCTCAGGAACAAGGCAGAAAGAGCAGATGGAGCATCATTTACTAGCAAAAGACCATCAGGATCATTAGAGGTTCCCATCACAAAACTTCTCCAAACTACATCATTAGCTTCATTCCTAAGGAAGTAGGACCCATCACTATGGCAAAGCTTTGTAGCACAGCTGGCATGGACCAAGCACCACCAGCCCCCAAAGAAACGTGGGAGAAGGACAGAGAGGTGGAGAAAATACTGTTAAAGGTGTGGAAAGAGGAAAATTACAGGGATTTTCACACTGTGAGACCTGGTATGCCTGGGACAGACTTTTAAGGAGTATAACAAAGCCCAACAAGAAGTGCAGTACACTCTTGCAGTCAATGACACATAAGTTCAGCCTCTTCAGCCACTCACCTTGGATGGGTCCCCTTCTCCTGTCTCAACACTGCCTCACCTGCAGCCACCTAGGAAGGGAACTGACTGGGTTTATAAGGCCAGGTCTCCTGACCAGGGTGCAGGGAGAGCTTCTTGTCTCTGCAGTAGTAAGGCTGACCCCATCATGGGCCCAGAAACATCTGCTGGTTTGTTGGCATCTCTCCTAGGAATATTCTCCCAGCTTTGGTGGAAAGGGGGTTTCCAGCCCTGGCTTTCTTTCAAGACCTCCCCAAAAAGTCAAATCTGTAGGTAAAAATGTGTCATTCGTAATTAAGGGCCATTGTTTTCTTCCCCAACACTTAATAATAAGAGGCTTCCTTGCCCTCAACCCACTTAACACCCTGCTGAAGGTAACAGGTGACAGCTGAGTGAGGACCCTGGGGGTGTGACTAGAGCCTTGGGGGCTTCAGTACTGTGCTGGGATGGGGTTTAGTGTCTTATACTCCTGATTACCAAAATGGCCTGTTAATTTTTTACTTAATGGCTTAGCCTGGCTTCAGCTATAAATCTCTGCAGAAGGAATCAAGTTAAAAATTGTCTTACGCTTAGTGATAACACCCCAAACAGACATTAGACAGCACACATACTGTCACAACAGATCTCTATATTTAGGTCAATTATTAACTGAGGGATGCACATGATGTTTATGTTCTTATGTTTTTTCCAGTGCTTAGTGGGTGCTATGTAATTTTTTTTATGTATGTATTTTATATTTATTACCTTATTCTACCTGAAATCACATCCACGCATATTCCCACATTCATTCAACGGGTGTTGGTGGCAACCAGTCAGGACTTTATCAGGAGTCTGATGGTTTGGGGTTTTCTGAGTTCCACAGTGCTGTAATGTCACAAGGATTTAATCTTAAAAGCAAGTTTAAAAGGGCCCCTGATGGCCCTTCCCTCCAGCCAATGGACCCTTCCCCTCCTGCAGGGCCTGGCAGACCTGGGCGGTCAGGCTAGTTCTTCTCTACAGCCACCAAGCCCTGACGGACATGTGCATCTCTTTGGCCCAGGCTCTCAGTTTGGGCTCCCGGTCCTGCTCTTTGCACAGCTGGGGCTCCGAGGTTTTGCACTTAACTTCAATTTTTAAGGACGTCCTCACTGAGAGAGACCAAGAGGGACATCACCTATTGGTCTGAGAGCCTGAAAGGTGACAGATTAATGCCACTCAGTGACGTTCAGGAGAGAGGAAAAATTGTTCCATTGTTTTAAAGTGGGAGTCTCCAAGAATCAAAAGGCTTATTTTCTCAATCGCTTGCTTGTGCAGCTGGCCAGCAGGTGACTGTAATCATCACCACAATTAGATGGAAAAGTCAACTGTTCGACAGAGAATTGAAAAGTGCAAAATAAAACCAAACCAAAATTGAGTACAAAACTGTACTACTCACACTGTGCATATAGGGCAGGATCATGGTGGTCCTCCCTCCCTGCAAAGTGAGCGGCTGACGCTTTGCCAAGGGTGCTGCACATCATGTCACTCATGCCAAACAGCTCTCTGTGGTTTCTGAGCTGCACAAAGGCCATGGCACAACCTCAGAAATAACATGGGAGGGTGAATGCTCTTTTTCTCACGGGTTGCTTAGTCAGCCACTTGCCACCAACCAGCTGAGCTTCAGAGTGAGTCAACAGTGTCCTGTCACTTTGTCCTCATGGTGTTAAAAGTGATTCATGCTGGATCTGAAGCGAAAGCAAAGTTGCTTCCTTGCCTTAGTCACCTTCGACTAATGGTGGTGGGTTTGTCTGAACTCCCCTTGGGGGATGGGCTGGAGACCATTTCTTTAGCTGAGATTCCACTCCGTTCTGAGCAAAACACCCCAGCCCTATTCCCACTGCTTCAGTAACATGGGTGGGCTTCACCATGCTTGTCTCCACTCTTCATCACAGACAGTCTTTAAGATCAAGTCAGACAATTACCCAACAAGAATGACATGGGTGGTGTTGATAGACACCCCCCCTGCTTACTTTGGGACACAATGGCTACCATGAGGAAGCAGAACAGCTACTCTGTCATGACTTCACATGAGGGAGGACATCCTTACACCAGCAGTTGGCTTAACCCCCTCCCCAAACACTCCTGGAATAGCACGTGTGGTTATTAGTTACCTGGGGGAAGACAGGAGGAAAAAAGTAGCATCCAAACAATTAACATCATTTCTGATTATGATCTTAGCTACAGGGCAGTGAATTAAATTTTCTGATGACAAACCAGAAACCCAACAACAAATAACCTACTTTAAATATGAAGAGCCACTATTCCTTGAACAGTTGCCCAAAGATGAGATTCCGGGGAACAATCCTACCACCCCGTTTCAGCCATCACTTAAGGATGGTATCAAAAAATACTCAGTATCATCCATGGAGAGACAGGGTGTCCCCCAGAAACTGGTAAGAATAGCCTAACTGGGATCTTGGGCTTACTTTATCCAGTGACCCAAGCCAAGTGGTGAAAGCTGGTAGTGCAAAACCCTCCTCCCCAGCTTCATTACAGAATTTGCGGACTCACTTTGTTTAAACAACTATGGAGAGAGGCGTCCACCTGATCAGGCTACGCTTGTGTTTCTAAGCACTGTGATCAGGAGGTGGACACGCATTTAAACCAGCAACATGGCTGCGAGCGTACGTGTTTGGGACTAGGCCCTCCTCTTCTGCAGACCTGGTGGGGATGCTGCAAAGTCATTGTCAGGGACTGGCAGAGCCAGAAGGAAACCCAAGCTTTTGAAAAAGCAAAGCAGAATGCTTTTCCCTTTTTTTTACCCACTAATTACTTCAGTGATCACCAAATTTGTCCCCATGCTCTCACTTGGACTTTTTTCCTTTCAGGCCATGCATGTGACACTAAATAACTATGGCTGCTCAAGAAACAAAAGTTGTGGCCTCATAGGCACTGCCATGAAATGAGGCAAATCTGTTGGAAAAGGGAAACCGTGGGCGGTTCTGGAATAATCTTGCCTGGGACAATGTTCTTTGTCTTCAGGACAGCTGTGCCGAAGCACGCATTTGGCTTAATGTATGTGGCCTCCATGCTTCTGCAGTGAACTTTCCTCTCCCGGGTTGCTCCAGCCACACAGCCTCAGCCACATTTTTCTTCCTGCATAAAGTCATGTGCTCATTTTTTTACTCAACTTTTCCCTGATTTTACTACCACAGGCTAGTCTATTAGGTGATGCCATAGAGATCTTAATTCCCAAAGTGGTGCCAACCATTCAGGAACTCTTTCTTCTGGGAGATGCTAAGCTTTGAAAATGTATTCATTAATAAGTTCCTCAATAACTTCCTCCTAGTGTTTTATTTGCTTTAGTCTATCCAACATAACATTTCTAGCACATCTCCTCTCTAAAGCATAGTTTTAACTTCAGCATTTAAATTTTCACCCTTGGAAAATTATTTCTCAGTGTACTGATGTGCTCAGCTAATTTTGGATTCCTGTTAATCAATCTTTTTTACAGCTGTATCATGCTTGCTTATGACCTAATATCACTGAAATCAGAACTGAGGCTTTTCCAGGCTGTAGCACTGTTTGCAACAGTCAAAACCAGTAGATTTTAGGATTAAAAAATATATATAGCAAAAGAAAAAAAAGTGTACATATTTTCATAATGAGCAGCTCTTTGACTATATCTATCAGGCACCCTCAGAGGAAAAAGGACAAATCAGGGTCATGTGCCTTCACATCCACAGCAGGGAGTGGGCAGATGCTGGTCTACAAGTCCCAGCATAGGGACATATGTGATCTGGTACTCCAAGATCACTCATCACCTGAGGGGGCACTTTATTCAGGGTGGTCATGTACCACCTTTTACTACTTTATGTTGTTTTATTTAAAACATTATTATCTTCCAGCTTTCTGTTTGTCCTTATGCAACGAGCTCCAAAGTAGATTCCATTTGTTGCTCTAACTTAGCAGCATAGCATAATACTGAGCGCAGAGCCTGATCTGCATCACCGATCTCCAAGAAATGGAAGGAAGGACGTTTTTTCTGTGCTGAGCCAACACAGGTACTACAGGCTGTTGTTCTCTCCTAGGCAGACTCATAGCACTTGGCACCTTAGTTCCCTCCTGAAATGTGAGAGGCTGGTGCATCCCAAAGCCCAGCGACTGCCCCACCTCCCTAGGCCACCCATCTCTGGGGAGCAGAGAAGTCTACACTTGTCTGAAACTCCAGTTTGATTGGGACAACCAGCCTCTGCTGTAATATACTAACAAAAAAAAAAAATTCTTGCAGCGTCAAATCTTCCCTACCCAGGTAAGCCTGGAAGCATTTAGCTTCTTTACAGAAAGAGTATGAGGGATGTTATTTCCCTGACTGTTCCATACTTGTGACTAATCCTTTTAACTGAAAGACTGCATTGTTTTGTAAATTGGAAAGTTAATTTTAAGATGTTTGCTTGCTGTTGAGGTTTCAGATGAGATTAGGCCAATGCTTTGGCTAAGCAGCTCCAGTCTTAGGTCTTGGCTCTCCTCACTCATGAAAAGCTCTCTTCAGCTCCTGTTCAGTCTTCATCACAGCTGCCTCTGACTTCTGGGTATGTTCCCTAGGAGGTTTTTTCCTTATAAGCTTCCATAGGGTGTGTTTCCCATAGAAATGAAATTGTGCAGTATTACCACTTTCCCCGTCTTTGAACCCCTTTCATTAGACAATTTTAGGTAAAAACCTTCCTGGTATCCCTTTTTGAGTTTATGATGCTCACACGGCACACCACACTTTGGGAGGCTCAGGGAGAGATTCACCGCTGTCCTCCTGAAAGCCCCAGGGATGATCCCTGCAGCTGGCAGGGCTCATACAGCCACCAAGCACCTGCTGCTGGTGGCCTCAGACACTCAGCACCCTCCAGCCAGTCCTGGAGAGCCCAAATGCTAGCCTAGGACCCTAAAGCACTTACCAGCATCCTGCCATCACAGCACAACCCGCTCAGCTCCCCTGCCACTGCCTGCAAGTGGATTTGAATCTACTACGCTGAAGCTGAAGAATGTGTTGAATCCCAGCAGCCCTGTGAGACATGGTGCTGCCTCACCATGCATGGAGCAGTTGAACATTTCAACAATACTGGGCTTCAGATAGCTGGGCTTCTACCTCTGGAGAAAATTTAAGTTAACAAAAATTAGGGCAGATCCTTCCTTTCCTCTTCTCAGGGATGCCTGAGTCAGCAGTAGGGAAAAATAATCAATTCTCATCCACCTTCCTCTAGGAACATTGTCTGTGCCCTTATACTTTGCATATGAACCAATATATACAGAGGCACGTGCTGCATTTTCTACTTCTTCAACAAAAACAAGAAGCCAAAATTGCTCTTGAGAGCAACTCAGATTAAGCAGCGCACTTACATCCCTTCCCTGCCCTTTGCCTTAATGTGAAGTTTGACTGCTGGAAGATACTATTTGCAAACTGGGCTCCATCTTCTCCAATTGGAAAGTTACACTGAACACCTGTCAATCTCCTGAAGATGTACGTTATTAGAGCTATGGCTTAACCCTTAGAGGATACCGAAATTCTTCCAGCCAAACCACCGCGAATGCTTCATGCCCAGACTTCACTGTCTCTCTCTTCAGTGTGCATCTAACAGCTGCTAAGTGGGACAGAGCATTGCGATGGGGGAGGATGTTTTGCTCGTCTCTGACATCACAGAGGATGAGGCTCTGAAATGCCTGTGTCCTCTGAGCACTGCGAGACCAAAGCCAGCTGTCATCTCACACAGCTTGTGCTCTCACTAAAGCGTATGGCCATTGTTATGGTTCTGCCAGAATTAGACATTTCTCCTCAGGCCTTGACCTGGATTAAATACAAACTGGTCACTGCATTGTGCTGTGGATAAATGAAGTCAGCCCCAACACAAAGAAAAGCCCGCAGGACATTTGGCTACAGCCGATGTTCTCTCACCAGCACTTTGCACATTCCACTCCTGGTGATTTTCAGAGGGTGCCTAGCACCTTACAGCTGCATGCTGAGGAGGAGCCAGTGCCGAGGCTCTCCCGCACCCAATCACACCGAGCAAAGCAGAGACGAAACCCATGCTTCTTACAAAGAGGTTTATTTGCATTTTGACTGGAGCACAGATTCTAGATACAGATTTCTTCTGCACAACAGTACAAGAGCCAGTGCAAAATATGCTTTTCTTATTATTACTCATGTAAAAAAAAAAAAAAAAAACAACAAAACCAACAAACGAAAAGACAAGGAGTGTGGCAGTATTTACTCACAACTGGTATGCCTCAGCCTCCAATGGACCCACCTCCACTCACCCATCGCACCAACTTCATGGTCAGCATCGCTTGTGTCAAACGGCTGCGTTGTCAGTGAAGAGAGATAACTCCCCTAGCCCTTTGAAAGATAAACACCCACCCCAAGCAAACTGGGACAACAGCTGGCTACTTCAAAAAGTTGGACACACCAGCTGCTCACCAGTATGTCCCCCTCCCAGGGAGCAGAAAAATTTTGAGGGAATGGCAACAACAACAAAAAAGGTACAAATCAGAAATGCACAAAAAATTAGGCTCCAGCTTAACCCATTTGATAAAGAGAGCAAGGATGTTAAGATACAGCTCCAGTCTGCCTTCTCACATTCACCCACGGTAGCGATGGTCAAGGCCAAACACTCCCCACTTTGAGTACCCTGTGCTGTCAAACAGATTATAATCTTGAGAAAATATTCCTATTAGTAGCATAAAGTTAAATCATTTTGTAACTGGAGAAGAAAGAGAAGCTACAATCTGAATACAAGCATTTCTTTGAGAACAGTCAAAAACAGAAACAAACAAAACCTGTCCCAGTCATCCACCAGATGATTGTTAGAATTACAGCCAATGCTTAAGCAATACAACATCAAGCTAGGAAAGTCATCGTATGGTTGTTCTGCTTAGGGACTAGCTCTTACTAGTTTACAAAACATAGGGCAATCTATTTCTCTTTGTCTAACTAATTTTCAGAAGCTGTAATATGGAACTGCACTATTAGTGCAAGAATATACTCGTCTTCACCAAGGCCTGGGATTTATATTGCAGAAATTCATCAAATTTACATCACTCCAAGTGTACCATCTCCAAATTATCTAGAGTCACTATTATGGACTTTTACATTTCTACCCAAGGAATGGCTGGGTTTCGAAGCTTGATCAACCAGAGTCTTTTACATTGAACTGCAATCAAACAAAGCAGAGTACCAGTTAAAGCCAAAGAACACAAGTACTCAGCACATATATGTGTTGATACAGTGCAGTATGTATGTGTATATATATGCACATAAATATGTATATGTTACATTATAAGGAGGGTGCCATTCAGGACTTCTCAACTGCAAGAATCCTTTTACCACCTCCAAGTCTCAAAACTTCACCCCATTCCATTTCACACCGAGACAATGAGAACTCCAATATTTTCCAGACTGAATTATTATATTATTATTAATTCTATTTTAGCCAATTAAATTTCAGCAGGGCCAGCTGAAAGAATCAGAGCTTTAATTTTCATCACACCAGTCCTCCCACCTCAGGCAGATGGCACAAATTTCTATCACCAGATTATTTTCCCCTCCCCTGCCCTGCAGCTGTGTATCATGGGCTTTTCTATGAGTTCTCAGCCCACCACCAGAGTCGTACTAACTGATCTGTATCAATTTACTCAGTTGTCAGAGAAAATGCCACAATTTGTAAAAATTATTTCAAACAGCCAGTACAGATCTGACAAGAACCCAGGTTTATACTTTGCAGTACTGGCTACAATCATGTTGTTTTTAATCATGTAATGGTTCTGCTTTTTCATCCCCAGCAACCCCACTTCTAATCATAGTGGCTGTCATCACATACAACCTAGGAGCTGGACAGTTTGGGACACCATATGATTCATTGTAATCCTAAACCCTAGACCTTAGAAAGGTCTGCTGTACAAGTTTCACATATAGAGCTGAAAAAAAGGTCTAATTTAAATCACTTTAAGCAGGAGGTTTCAATTATTATTAAAAAAAAAAAAAAGAAATGGGAGCACCAACAATAACAACAAAGCAAGAATAAATGTAACAGGCACTTAAGGGCAAAGTAAATGCAAAACCCTTTTGGATACTTAGCCGAGGGGGAGCTAATAATCTCCCTTGCCTTTAGCCTATCTAGAATTTAGATATCTAGCCCAGACTCATCATTTGCACTTCCTCCAGTCTTGAGGAAACAAAAGCTTCCTTCTGGAGGCTGTCACATCCTCAGACAGGGCAAATGAGTCTCTCCAGGAATGGCAGAGCCTCTGAAACCCCAGGGAGAGTCTGAGATTACCTGCCACTTACACAGGTGAGACAAGTCTCTCACTCCTCACATAAGCTAAAACAGTACAGCCTACCCAGCAGGACCACATTTATCATCTACAGGACCGTTTACTCTCGTAGACCCTCTTACAGCATGGAAAGGATAAAAAGATATATTGTCAAATTCACCCTCATATCAGTATAAAATTATTTTATTTTAAAAAGTCTAAATAGAACAGGTCCTAACAGAGTTATTTTTGTTCAAAATTAATCAAGCAAGTGCTACTGAAACACCATATATGTATCTCAATATAATTCTTTATGGGCAAGAGTAGTTTTTTAAATAACCAAGAACAAGTTATATTTTTTAAAACAAGCAAACAGCTCTCAGTCCCTAACTCTGGGAGCAAAGCTACCTCTATCTTTTCTTCACACTGCTGTGTTTCAGTATTGCCATGTCCCCCAAATTACAGGGCTATCACATGGTACAGTACAGGCTACACTCCTGGAATCTCCAAGGTCTTTTTTAAACCTTTCTCACCAGGTCAGATGCACCTCTCCGAGTTGCATCCGACAACAGCCATGCCATATATTGGGCCAGTGTTACAAACCAGGATGAAAAAGCACAGCCAATGTACACCTTCCAAAGCACTTTCCACAAAATAAACCACAAAACCAGCTGGAATTTACTCCCTGTTTTGGAAGGTAGCTGTAACTGTGTGGCCACAACCCAGATGCCTCAGTGCCTGGGGCTGGGGGCTCCCCAGCTGCCCCCCTCCAAGCACACAGCAGTGCAGAGCAGGCTGCAAAGCCAGGGAGGTGACACAAGCACCAAGACAGGGTTGAGCTTGACACAACACCACCTACCTCTCAAAAAGATGGTGTTTCCCAACCTCCACAAAGGCATTTCTTCCCCCAAAGCTCCCTCTGGCCTCTCTGTCTGACCTCCTCTCTCTGTCAGGAGACTACTTACAATCTCCTCACCTATGCAACGTAGTCCTCAACCAAGAAGCCTCAAGCTCCTTCACTACAGTGGGATAAATCACCATGTCCCAAAGCTTGGGCATCCTTTTTGGAGAAACACTACAATTCATGGAGCATCCAAGACAGCCAGTTGAGCAAGATCGTGCCCAAGCAGGCACTGTTACTCAATTAGCTGAGTTGGCTGAAGGTTTTCCCATTGTAACACGATTTTTTCTATTCTAGTATTATTTTTGATGTAAAAAAAAAAAAAATTGGTGGGGATGGGTGGAGTTTTTTTGCGCAAAACTTGATGCTTTTAATGAAAAAAAGGTTGCTTTTCTCAATATTTTGCTGTTTATTTCTGTTGGGAAAACTTGAAACACAACGTTTTTGTCAGAAAAATATCAGTCCATGTCTGTCCAAATTCCTCCAGTGTCAGCTGGGAGCTGTTATTCATGGGCTCCATGTCCCCCTCTTTCCCAGAAGGCTGGGCTCCTGGGCACCCCTCCAGCCTTCATGACGCATTCTCCCTTTGACTAACCCACAGTAAGAGCATCATGGGATCTGTAACCCAGCCAAAGAGCTCGGCCCCAAGGGAGACATGGCACACAAGGCATTTGAATGATAATTTCTGAGGTCTGCAACAGTAGCTCAAACTGATGCTGCTTTAAGGGGCAAATGGATTTAATTAAATGTTTCCATTTCAAAAGGCTAGAACATTTTATTCAGTGTTTTCCAGCTGAAAATTTCTAATTTTTTGAAAAAATTCCATTCCAGGAAAAATTTTGGTATTTCCGCTTTCCATCTCAATTCAGGATGAAGTTAAACATTCAAGTATCAGAATTTGATGCTATATGGACACTGGGTTTGGGAAACAGCCTTGATAATTAGTTGCCAAAAGTGAAATGACTCCATCCATGCAAGAAGGGTGTGATCTAGTTTGCCTTTGACATCAGCGGAAGCCACTTTTTCATCTCAGTGGAGCCTGGATGGTGTCCCAAAAGACCAAAGGAGGGTGGAGTTGACCATAGTTGCAGATATTGGAAACACGAGTCAAGAGTGAAATAGCAAGAATATAAGAAGCAGCAACTAAGATGATCCTTTACCTGGACTCAATCAAAACTCAGTTTTACTTACTTTAGTGAGTAACAGGAGGAAAAATTAAGACTATAAAACCTAATTCCCAGTTACAGTAAAGATAGCAGTTAATCAACACTTCATAGAGTAGAATAAGTCCAAAGCATTAATTTGTCATGAGCTCTATAACTTTCAACGTTCAAAACATTTCCTCAGAAAACCTTGCCTCAGGTTGTCTGTCCTCCCTTGAACCTCACAAAATTGTTCTGTTGGATGGGTATTACAGAAGCTCTGTCAGGAGGGACCAAGGTCTCTGGGCTTTGAGCACATTTACAGGTGGAGAACAGCTAAGAGCAGGCTTTCAGGGTTGACACTCTGGGTGAGGACTGGGCACCAAATCCATCCTCTGCATTGCCCAATATGGTTTTGGATGTAGCCCCAAGCCTTCCACCTCAAAGAGTAAAAGAGGAGCCCCAGGAAGCCTGTGTCCATCAGCAACAGGGTGTGTGTTGAAAGCAAGAGAGCACTCAGAAGTGTAAATAAATCAATTCACCCATCCATGAGAGGTCTAGAGAATTGGCTTTTGTTTATCTTTCATTTCCCCTTAGTACAAGGCAGATGTTTATAAGTAATAAGCAGAAACCTCAACAGTTTTTAAGACTGGAGAGGAAGGGAGGGAGGAAGAAACATGTCCAAGCTTTGAGGATGTTCTCAGCTCCAGCTTCAAAAAAAAAAAAAAAAAAAAAAAAAAACCACCACACCAAAACCACACACCACCAAAAACGTATATCTGTAAAAGCAACTTTTTCCTTAAGATGTTTGATATTTTTTCAGTTCATAGGAGCATTTTATCCAGAAGATTCTTCATGTTTCCAGTCTAGGTTGTAGCAATCTCAGTGAGGCACTAAATTTTAGGCTGTTAAAGTCTTTCTGTGCAGCACGGTCACTTTAAAATGATGTGGTAGCCATCATTGCTTTCAGCTGTAACAAAGGAATGCAAAGCATTTTTTCATTGCTTTTAGAAAACAGCACAGATACAGAACTCCAGATTTTCTTTTTAGGTAGTTTGCAATAGTTTGTACTCTTCTTCCACAACACACCCAGGAAAATCAATGTTGAACATCAAGGTCAAAGGATTTACATTAAAAAATACAACATACTAACTGTCATCTTTTATCATTTTACTAGAAGATTTTCTGCTCATTTATGTCAGTGGTATCAACGAAAGATTAATAACAGTGTAACTGAGGAAAGCATAGAACAGTCAGTCTATCATAGTGTAAGCTGATGCAACACCTTGACTTAGACTAAATTAGATTACTTATCTTTTCAGGATAACAGCACTGAGTTTGTGATAACATTTAGTGCAATTGAAATGAGAAATTATCTTTGGAGCCACATACAATAGTGGCAGCAATACATACCTTTTAATGTGCTGATAACAAAACAAGATTCATCTTGGAAGTTTTGCACCATCTGAAGGGCAGAAGGAAAAAAAAGTCAACACAAAATATTTTTAGCAATTAAATTCAAATTTCTTTCAGTTCCAGTACAGATTTTAGACGAGAGGTATCAAACAACATTTGGTGTCTAGTCCTGCACATTCCTGAGTAACCCTGCCCATAAGATTATTAAAGTACCTGACTAATTAATTAAGGTCTTTGCAGCTGCTAATATGCTTAAGAGATGCTCACATTACAGTGCTTGCCTCAAACTGATCTAGCTTGTGCAGCATTTTACCGTCCTCTTCACAGCTCTTGATCCTGCAAGTTCTTATACTGCTCCAGTTAGTCTATTAAAGACTGTACTCTTAATTGCCTTTGGTAAAACTATACCAGTTTAGACTGGATGAAGACAGTCCCTCTCCTAAAGTCTAACAATAGTGATATACATTCAGCCAAATTATAAAACTCTGTGGAGCTTACGCTAGCGTCCGAAATAGTGTCTAGAGGTGGACAGCCCCAAGAAATTGACCCCTTGCTGAATAAAGGAATATTACTACTGAAAAGCCATCTCAGCAGCGTCCACCTCCTTATTTTGACCAGACATAGTATAGATGCTGTGCTTGCAGGAATCATTTACCTGTTTGTATTTTGTCAAAGCACAGGAATCTTAATGAAACTGCTATGAGATGCAAAGCAGACCATGGGAAGCAAGATTTCTATCTAAAGCTATTTGAGTCATTAATGAGAAACAACCAGTTTTCAGAGCATGTGCAGGTTCTAGTGAGGCCCCTGACCAAAGAGGTGAGTTAAGAGATTCAGTTGACTTCAGATACAATCTGAAATGCTCATTTAAACTTCAACCTTAGTCAATGCTTCCTCCCATCTAGGAGTTGGTTTGTGGGATAGAGGAAGTGAATTACCTTCAGGAGGTGTCTCAGAGTTGAAGCAGATGTTGGACAACTAAATTCAGAGTGGAGGTGACAAAAACCCCTCTGATCAGCTCAGAAAATCCAGCTTTAAGGAAAAGCCTTCTCCTAGCTATTTAATAGCATTCAAGCAGAGCACTTTCCATCTGTAAATTCTCACACCAAACATCCTTTCATCTTAGACTAATCCCGCTGTTCTCTTTCGCGTTTAACATCCACCCCCTGCTCCTGCAAATCAAACTTCACTGGCCAGTCTTTGTGTCTGTGCCTAGTGATGCATGAAGTACATTCATAGAGTGCCTCACTCATGCCACTATAGTACTAGAACAAGAAAAAAATTATTTAAAAAGCAATATACATTGTTAATAATTGACTTAAATAAATACTTAAAGTCTTATACCCAAGCTGGTTTAGTCAATTCCCCTCCCAAGGGTTGCCTCCAAGCACTTTACATCCATAAAGCATCAAGGTTTCAGATTTAATCAGGCTGAAATAGCAAGGAGACTTTAGGAATAAGCATTACAGCCTTCAACTTAGGCTCCAGTTGAGACCTATGCTCTGCTTCATTTGTTTTAACAATGTTTCTTATAAATGAAGCTCCTTAAGTGATTCTGGTGCATGAATGAGTAAGTAATTCAGTGGGGGGAAAAGAGGAAGAAGGGCAATTTACTATTAATCTGTAAGTTAATGGAATGGACTAAATTAAGTCGTCACATAATGGGACACAAACAGCTAACAGAGGTCCATTAAATTAGTGTGCAGTTAGACAGCACTGACTCTGACCCAGTGGCTGCAATCACTGGCCAAGATGTAAGACTAACGGCTCTACAGATTTTCAAAGTTGCCTTCTTTAGGAAGCCTTCCTGTTTAATTTTAAAGGTTCTCACTTTAGATTCTCACTTCAAAATTCATTTAAGTAGCCAATGTGAAAAGAAAATTATCAATTTTGTTGCATTTTGTTTTGGTTTTGGTTTTTTTTAAAAGCACCCTATTTTATAAAACAAAGATCTTAAAACCACACCAAAATCAATGGTATGTATGAGTAATTTGCTTTAAGTACTTGCTTTATTTTGTTGGAATTAGTAACCTTGAAGAGCTTCCTTGAAGATTCATCCCATAATTTAAGAGGTCATTCTAACTTCAAGAAGTCAGACAACTGTTACAGCTCTGACAGTTTTCATTAATCCCTTACCTCATTGCTCACTAATACATGGATCCCTGTGGGTCCCTGCCGGTAGATTCTATTTATCTGCTGTGGAGAAATGCTGTACAAGTTGGCAATCTTCTCAATTAATTCCAGTGTGGTCAATTCTTCCAAGAAGATTGCATGATATACTGCAACAAGTTGAAAGTAATTACAGAATTATACAGTAATTATAGAATAGCAACTATAGGTAACACCAACATGCTCAAGATCAACAACCAAATGAGTTTAAGATCAAGGTTCAAATCTTGACAGCAGATAAACAAGCTTAGTACCTTTAAAGCATCCCCCAAATATCCAGCTTGATGATTTATAGAAAAACACCCAGTATTTGGATGCAGTAGGCAAATAAAGCACACATCGCTTTTGCCCAGAGGAAAACTCAGGGTCTACTGATACGTATCATGGGGCACTAAAAAAACCTCTCTCATAAAGATGTTAATATCTTTGGATAATCTACTTTTACTGATTTTGACATTTTAAAGTAGATCCAATTAAACAGTAAAACACATGATATTATGTTACACAAAAGTGGTATTTTATTAGATGTTATCCCATTGATTTTGTAGGCAAAAACTAATGACTACACAGTCTCACACTAGCTACTATGAAGACAGTTAACTCTGTCCCAGCCAAAATCAGGACAGATAGTTAAGAGCACCAACTCGCCAAAAGCTTCAAACTTTCAAGAAACAGAACCTCACTTAAGACATACCAACCTCCCATTTCCCAGACTATTTTCAAACAAGACGTAATCTAAAGCAAATTGTGGATGGGAAGGTAGTTTTTAATGCTATGGTCCCTGTTAAGAACTGAATAGAGATCTTGCTGTGCCATTCTGCAGATAGCTTGTAAGTTGTGTCTGTTCCCCATTGGAATCTATAGCCCTGAAAATAACCAAAGGGGCAGAACTGGGATAAACAGGACCTCTTTAAACACTTAAGCTGTCCCATGCAGGAGCTCAGGCAGAAAGCAGCATTCTCACCAGATAAGTGTTTAACAAAAACCATACATAAAAACTTACCACAAAGACTGCCATCTCCATTTTCTCGTTTTTGGTGGAGATGGGACCTGTTTTGCTCTGGTTCTTGACAGACATAAATTGTCATCTTGGGCCTTACATTTCTACAGATTATTAAAAAACAGTAGTGAGTTATTTAGTAGATCTAAAATTGTTACAGTCAGCTACCAAACGACGAGATGGAATAATTCAGGCTGTGCATAAATAACCAACTAAGGGATAGTCTTGATGCTGGTGACTAGATGTCCTAGGAGGTCCAGTAAAAGCCCCCTGGCAGGTGGTGGTACAGTGGAGAGCACCTCTTCAGGATCAGATAAGAATAAACAGTTTACAGCACTTGCCAAGCAGCTCACTACACCTGCCTTTACTGAGTTAAAACCTGCCCAGTTGTAGAATTTATGAGGTTATTGAAATAAAAGTAAGTTTAAGAGTCATTTCAGGCTCCAGGGCTTGGTTGTTTGGTTTGTTGTTTGTTAGATGTGATGGAGATGCAACACAGGGTACTGTAGGCTGTATCTCACAAGAAGTGGATGGAAGCTATCAGCTGGTAGCAAATAAACCGCTGGAGATACACAATATGCTGCTTCATTTCAGCAACATTTCTAAGCTGTGCTTGGATTTGAATACCGTTGCGATCATCAGCCTCTGAGATGACCTCCCTGAAGTGTTAAAATTAAGTCTAAATGCTACAGCTCTATTATTAACTTGTAGTTAACACTGAAATTACCAAGGGTTGCTGCCATAACAAAAGAAAAATAGGAAGGAAGAAGTACAAACCTTCCTTTGATTGCATTAAAGAGCCGAATTCCATCAGCAGGCCCACAGATTTGAACAAAATCTTCTTTGGACATCTTCAGTAAGTCAGCACCTACATATTTCAAATTGATTTTTTTTCAGAAGTTAAGCAAATCTTAGCTCCAAATTGTATGTATGGGCAGGAAGAAAGGGAGAGAATTCACAGAGCTAAATCAGACAGATTTGCCTAGAGAAGCTGCAAATTGAGAGAGGTGTACATTGCAAATCAATTGTTGTGAAACAGAGAGCTAGAAGTTGCCAAAAGACCAGTGCTGCACTGGAAGATACTCTAGCCAACTCAGAGACAAGCTAGCTATTTAACATTGGTGATTTAATGGCCCAGTTTTCTCTATCTGCCATGTTCATCAGGTTATTTAATCATGTTGCAAGTCAGAGAGAGGCTCCTCAAGGTTTCAACATCTTTTACAATTCCCCCTTCCACTATCTTATTGCTGTGTACAACTACTTAAGGGGAGGTTACAGTGAAGATGGAGCCACAGATGGAGCCAGACTCTTCTCAAAGGTGCACAGGGACAGGATGAGAGGCAGCAGGCAGAATATGGAAGATGGGAAACACTGACTGGGTATAAGGAAAAACTTTTTCACTATGAGGGTAGTCAAGTATTTGAAGAGATTGCTCAGAGAGATTGTGGAATTTCCAGCCTTGGAGATAAATGCAACTGCACAAGGCCCTAGACTTGCTTCAAGCAGGGGGATGCACCTAATGAACTCAAGAAGTCCCTTCCATCTTCACTTATTCTCTTCCATCTTTACTTATTCTATATTTCTACAAACTGTTTTGGCAAATGCTAACTAATCTTAGAATGAAAAAACAACCCCACTGGATCAGATCAGTGATCCCATCAACAGTGGTCAGCAGCAGATGCTATTGACATGAAGCATGAGCCGCACTTACAAAAAAAGAACAAAGACAAAAAAAATGGACTGTTCAAACTCAC